>CM073738.1:3000000-3600000 GCA_037127355.1 Schoenoplectus tabernaemontani
ATCAGTGCCAATATGATAATGAACAAATTGTGCTTAGTCTGCAAATTAATTCAAATATGATGCATAAATATCTTTATAAGGTCACAACGATGCTATTTGATTTAGGAAATATGAGAAAGAACAAAGAAAAAATCCTTGGAGATTCAGTATCGATCCTTTACTAAATTTTTGTCAGTAATGTATCCTCCCAACCAATCTGATACTTAAAGAAAAATCAGACATTACTGATGCTCAATCCATGGGAAAGAGACGCTATTTGCACGTCCTGATCTTCATCCAACCAAAGAACCATTGTGGGTCACCAATAAAAATAAGATGAACGTTCCTGGTTGAAACCGAAAGGAAAGAATATTTTATTTTATATTCTTAAACTGAAAGGAAAGGATAAATAATTTTCTGTCGCAAACCCAAGAGCGAAAACCTTTCTACTGAAGCCCAGCGATGGAATGAAAATAAATGAAGGCCCTACCAGTATAACTTAATCCAAGTCAAAATAAAATAACGCAACCCAATACGCAAAAATAAAAATAAAAATAGAAGAATAAAAGGCCCACAATAATTAAACCCAAAAATAAATAATATGTAAATAATCAAAACGTAGATAAAATAAAATTAGTTCAGTACCTTCCCAAGCTCCAAATTAAATAAAATTTATTTCCAAAATTTTTATATTTTATATAGAATTTTATAAAAATTAAAATATATAAATAAAATAAAATAAATGTACTCTTTTTTATTTGAAAAAAATATAGATGCTCATAATAATACTCATAAATATTTTTCATCATAAATAAATTTTAAATAAATATTCACTTTTAATGATAAATAGAATATAAAATACTTTCATTCATCAATAATAAAAGATAATTAAAAATTAAATTTATCCTTCATTAAGTAAGTCCATCAATATTTCTTAAAATTCATAAAATATATATTAAATAAATATGTAATAATTTTCCTAAATTATAAATATTCATAAATAAAATATTAGTTCTCCTTTGAAATAAGTCTTATACCTAAAAAATAATTATAAAATTTCTTCATTATAAATATAAATAAAATAAAATTATATTTTTAAATAAATAAAATAAATGAAGTAATTAAAAATTCACTTCTTATAAATAAAAATAAAATTCTCATTTTCGGTTGGGGCTGTCCACACATCACAGCCTTCCCTTCCTCTCCATTTCTGGTCACCTCTGTTATCTCCGGTGCTTCAATTTTGACATTCTTTCGAGTTTAGGGTTTATTATCACTCTCGAATTCTCTACTCTCTTTTGAAATTGAACTCGGGTTCTTATTCTCTCATGCTCATAGTGCCGGATTATGGTTTTAATTTGGAATTTCGGTAAGGGACTCGGTAGTTGTGGCTTTGCCCTTTGGTTGCTATCGGAGGAGAACAAGAGGGGGGAAGTCGATCGGGTAAAAGGGCTTTCCTGGGTTTTGTCGAAGAGGGGAGAGAGAACTGAGAGATATTAAGGGGAGAGAAAGGTGGGTCCCAACTGTAAGTGGAAGATATTAAGTCTTTTCCTCTTTTGAATGAACTTGGTCTTTTAAATATTTATGAGTTGAAATAAGGTTAGAAATGTTACGAAACTCGAATAAACTGAATACCATTTTAATTCATTTATGTTAATCTTTTAACGATATTCATATTATAAAGGTTTGAGAACACAATGAGGGGCATCATTCAAAATAATATTGTGTATTTTGATGATTTTCTGAGTTGAAATAAGGCTATAAATGATATAAAATTCGATTAAACTGAATACGTTTTAATTCATTTATGTTAATCTTTCAATACTATCTATGTCATAAATGCTCGATAATATAATTATTATAATGTAAATAAATAGTGACATCATTTAAAATAACTTTATATATTTTAATAATTTTATGTGTTGAAATGAGGCTATAAACGATACAAAACTCTAATAAACCGAATATCATTTTAATGCATTTATCTTAATCTTTCAATATTATTCGTGTCATAAAATATTATGAAAGATAATGATTAGAATATAATTGAATAGGGGACATCATTCATAACATCTGTCTATATTTTGGTGATTCTATGTTTGAAAATGAGGCTACAAATGATATAAAATTCGAATAAATTAAATATAATTTTAATGCATATATTTTAATCTTTCAACACATTCGTATCATAAAGGTATGAAAATACAATGATTATGATGTAAATGAATTGGGAACATATGTCAAAATAATATTTACATATTTTTGTGATTTTATGTGTTTAAATGAGTCTACAAATGCTACAAAACTTAAATAACTGAATACGCTTTTAATACATTTGTGTAAATCATTAATCATTATCCGTGTCATAAAGGTTTGAGAACATAATGATTATAATATAAATATATAGGGGATATCATTGAAAATAACTTTGAATATTTTGATGATTTTATGTGTTGAAATGAGACTATAAATGATACAAAACTCGAATAAACTGTATATAATTTTAATGTATTATATTAATTTTTCAACATTATTTGTGTCATAAAGGTTCGACAACACAATAATTATAGTATAAATGAATATGGGATATTATTCAAATTAATTTTATATATTTTGATTATTTTATAAGTTAAAATGAGGCTATAAATGATATATAACTCAAGTAAACTGAACATCATTTTAATTCATTTGTGTTAATCATTCAATGCTATTTGTGTCATAAAATTTCTATAAACAATTATTAAAGTGTAATTGAATATGGGACATCTTTCAAAATGACTTTGTGTATTTTGATTATTTGATGAGTTCAAATATGGCTATGAATGATACAAAATTTGAGTAAACTGAATATCATTTTAATGCATTTGTATTAATATTTCAACGCTATTTGTGTCATAGTAAAAAAACTTTAATTAGAAAATTTCTCACTATGGTCAGTAATTTCCGATTCCTCAACATTACACTATATTTTTGTGTTTAGATGCTTTATATAATAGTATAGATATTTCAACGTTATTTGTGTCATAGTAAAAAAAAACTTCAATTAGAAAATTTCTCACTATGGTCCGGATCTAAGGTATGAAATAAGTTTGGGCACACTTGAACACACAAACATATAAATACTTAAATATTCAATCAAACTGAGGCACTAATAATAAAAAAAAGTACTTTGAAGGATTTTTGGGAAGCCTAAACACTTGTCTAGGTAATACTAAGAGTACATAAGGGAGGGAAGGGGTGACCGATCTTCCCTACTCTTTTTACTTGTTCTACAATTTGAAATTTCAAAAAAAAAAAAATAAAGAAGTGGGAGAGGGAGGGAGGGAAGGTAAATTATTTTATAGAAATGCATTCATTCTTTTTCTTCTTAAAATGAGGTGTAAAATTTTATTTTTCAGATCTTTTTCCATTCCTTTCCCTCCTTTTTCTCCCTCTTATATAATTTTTTCGGCCAGTACAGGAGAATGGGCACATATTGGGAATTTGAACTAAAATTTACTGTGCGTGAAAAAAAAATTCACTCAATTTTTTTTCTCCCCACACGCACAATAATGACACTGAATAGGGCCTAATGGATCGTCACTGACGTTGGGCACATATTTAACGTTATCAAATTCTATCTTTTTTATGGTATCGATTGCTATCATGTGATTTTTCTTAATGGTACAATCTGATGACATTTAATGGTGTGTTTCTATTCTGCACATTATTTGAGGTAACTAATATGTTAACTTAATTTTCGTAGCAAGTAAAAATCTAATTCATGTATACTAGTAGTTAGGGAACAATATATTTTTCAGTGTTTGCTGAAGAAAATAAAAAATATATATTATTTTAAAAAAGTAAAGGGTAGAAGTTCAGTTGGTGACTTAAATATTCAATCAAATTGAGACACTAATAATATCTAAATTATATTTTATCAATTAAAAATAAAATATTAGTACTTTGAAGGTTATTTTTGAAAAATAAGCCTAAACACTTGTCTAGACTTGTCTCTAATACTAAGTTTCAGAAAAAAAAAGTACATAAGGGAGGGAAGGGGTGACTAATCTTCCCTACTCTTTTTACTTGTTCTACAATTTGAAATTTCAAAAAAAAAAGTGGGAGAGGGAGGGAGGGAAGGTGAATTATATTATAGAAATGCATTCATTCTTTTTCTTCTTAAAATGAGGTGTAAAATTTTATTTTCAGATCTTTTTCCATTCTTTTCCCTCCCTTTTTCTTTCTCTTATATAAATTTTGTGGAGCACAGTCTAAGGAATGTTTGGCCAGCGCAAGAGAATGGGCACGGACTGGGAATTTGAACTAAAATTTATTGTGCGCGTGAAAAAAAAAATTTACTCAATTTTTTTTCTTCCCACACGCACAGTAATGACATCGAACAGGGCCTAAGTAGATCCGTCACTGACGTTGGGCACATATTTAACGTCATCAAATTCTATCTTTTTTATGGTACCGATTGCTATCATATGATTTTTCTTAACGGTACAATCTGATGACATTTAATGGTGTGTTTCGATTCTGCACCTTATTTGAGGTAACTAATATGTTAACTTAATTTTCGTAGCAAGTAAAAATATAATTCATGTATACTAGCAGTTAGAGAACAATATATTTTTCAGTGTTTGATGAAGAAAATAAAAAAATATATTATTTTAAAAAAGTAAAGGGTACAAGTTCAGTTGGTGACTTGGTGGATATAAAATGGACCTGATGACATTTAATTTCCAGATATTTTTATTCAATCCCGGGAAATCAAGAATTTGTTCCATGCGTTGGTAGTCAGAGATTCTTCAAGTTATTGTGAGCATATCTAAATTCGAAAGACAAGAATGGGATTGATATTTGTGACTATAATATTATATAAATGAGCTCGAGCTTATAGGGGCTGGCCATTGTTGATTTAAGTGAAGGACCTGACAGCCGGGCTTCAGTTGCCGAAGGAGCCTCTTGCTTTCCTCTCGGCCGAGGCCGCTTTTATGCTATTACATTGCACGGGTCTTCTTTAATATTAAACAAGATAACAATCATTATTATCAAACAATAAATAATAATTTAATTTATTTTATTTATTTTCTCGATAACTATTCTTAAATTACCATCCATATGATATTTTACTAATCGAAATAGTAAAATGGTAGTTTTATGTATCGGTTTGTTTGGATTGGTGAAAAATATCAATTTTTTGATTTAGCTACTATTTTTATTGCTATTCTATGTTTGAATGAGAAAATAACTCTACAAAAATAGTGGGTTAGTGGCTATTCTACTAACTCAATAAAAGTTGATTTAGTCACTACTCTAAATCTTAGATTAGTGACTATTCTTAACTAACCCACCCCTTCATCCAAACACATATTGACATCACATTATCCTTGATCACTAACCTAAATGACACTATTTTTGCACTAATCCTTTCACCATCCAAACACGCACTCCATGGAATAATGAAAAAGTAGGAATAAAATTACTATTCCGATGAATTATTTTGTCAAATGAATTTTAGACTAAGTAAAAGAGTGCTAATCCGGTATACCAAGTTATAGGTGGTATACCGGATTAGCTCTCATCAGAATAGTGATTATTATTTTGATTATGTTGTATTATATTATTATATTATGATTATGATTATAATTATAATTTATTATTATTATTATTATTATTATTATTATTATTATTATATTATATATTATGATTATATTTAATATTATATTATATTATTATTATTATTATTATTTATTATCCTAATGATTATATTATTATATTATGATTAATATTATATTATTAGATTATGATTTTAGTATTATATTATTTATATTATGATATAATTTTATTATTATTATATTATTATATTATGATTATGATAATTTATTGTTATTATATTATTATGATTTTCACTATGATTATTATTATTTTATTATGTTATATTATATTATTATATTATATGATTATGACTATAATTATTATTATCAAGATTATGATTATGATTATGATTTTATAATTATTTGATTATATTGTATTATATTATTATTTTATGATTATATTTATATTTTTATTATATTATTATGATTATAACTATTAATATTATTATCTATTATGATTATGATTATTTTATTATTATTATTATTAATATTACATTATAATTATTA
Organism: Schoenoplectus tabernaemontani; assembly: GCA_037127355.1. Lineage (NCBI taxonomy): Eukaryota > Viridiplantae > Streptophyta > Magnoliopsida > Poales > Cyperaceae > Schoenoplectus > Schoenoplectus tabernaemontani. The sequence goes on from CM073738.1 coordinate 3,006,129, forward strand.
TTATTACTCTACTACTACTATTATTATTATTATTATCATCATCATTATTAATGTTATAATTATTCATATTTTACCTATTATGATTAACAACTGTCAAATAATATTTTTACTCTTTCGAATAGTTGAGAATATCACTCTTTTACCACTTTTCTAAAAATATACTATTCTACTCTTTCATTTAAATATTAAAATATTATAAGATAAAAAAATCACATTTATCTAAATAAATATAATTTAAAATTATAGAGAAAAATAACATGATTCTATTCTAAGCATACATGTCTCTAGTGCTTGATAAGGAAGGAGTGTAATGATCAAATGTACTCCTTTATGATCTATGCTGACACAGACTCCCATACTACATTTTTTAGTGTTGAGTTTGTTTATCTTTATTCTTATTCTCGTCAGATTTGAATTCAAAGCAAATAAGAGTTATTAGAATTTTTTCCTTACGTTTACCATCAAAAATTTAAATAAAAAGTTAAAAAATATCAAAAATTAAAAAAGTGCAAAAAAGATATTTTTGAACATAGAAATATATTGCTATTACTTTTATTTACATCTATTGACTATTATTTTATTTAATATTAAAAATATTTATTTTTATTATTAATAAATATTTTGTTTTATACAATGATTATTTATTTATTTATTATTAATTTATTTAATATTAATGATTATTAAATATTATTCTATACTATTATTAATTATTATTTTATTTAATACTTATGATTATTTTGTTTATCATTATTCATTATTTTTTCATTACTAATGATTATTATTTTATTTATTATAATTTATTATTAAATTATTATTAATTATTATGATTTGATATAATATTATTTTATTTAATATTAATATTTATTTAACATTACTTTGTACTATTATTAGTTATTATTTTATTTGATATCAATGATAAATATTTTTTATTTTATTATTATTATTAATCATTATAATTTTCATTATTAATGTTTATTTAAAAATTTAGAGTTATTATTAAACATTATAATTCATTTAGTAGATTAATGCTCATTCGCTAAACCATCAAGTTTTTGAAGTCTAGAAGATTCCATTCTTGTGATGTCCGTACTAGAAAATGGAAATCTGCAGTTGACTAAAAAGAAGAAGGGTCCGTTTGACAAATCAAGGAATAAATTTAGAAGAGTGATAATTTTGGAAGAGTGATAGAATAATGTCTTTTTGAAAAAGTGATAGGAGAGTAGTATTCTTAACTATTTAGAAGAGCGAAAATATCATTTGATAGTTGTTAATTAGAATAGTTAAAATATGAATAATTATGATACTAACAATGATGATGATAATAAAAATAATAGTAAAATAATAATAATAAGAATAAAATAATCATAATCATAATAAATAATAATATTCATAATTATAATCATAATAATATAATAAAAATAAAAATATAATCATAATATAATAATAAAAATTATAATTATAATCATAATCATAATAATAATAAATAATCATAATTTTAATAATATACTCATAATATAATTAAATAATAATCATAATCATAGTCGCAATGAAAAAAATATAATAATAATAAATAATAATAATGATAAATAATTGTAATTATTATAATATAATAATAATATAATTATCACTATAATCATAATATAATAATAATAATAATAATAGGCAATAATAATCATTATCATAATCATAATCATAATAATATAATGATAATATAATCATAATCAAAATATAATAATATAATAATAAATAAATAATTATATAATATAATAATAATCATAATCATAATAATAATAATAATAATAATAATAATAATAATAATAATAATATCAGAATAAAAAATCATAATTATAATAAATAATAATAAAATAATCATAATCATAATAATATAATAATATAAAATAAAATAACTATAATAATATAATAAAATAATAATAATAATAATAATAATAATAATAATAATAATAATAATAATAATAAAATAATAATAATAATAATAATAATATATCATAATAATAAATAATCATAATTATAATAATGATATAATAAATGATCATATATATATTCATAATATAATAATATAATACTAAAATTATATTATTATAATATAATGATAATAAATAATAGTAAAATAAATAATATTATAATACTAACAATGATGATAAAATAATAATAAATAATATTAATATAATAATAAATCATAATATAATATAATAATAATATAATAATAAATCATAATCATAATATAATAATATAATACAATATAATCAAATAATAATCGCTATTTAACAAGAGCTAATCCGGTATACCGAATTAGCACTCTTCCGTATCTTCTTCTACTTAATTTAAAATTCGTTTGACAAATTAATTTATCAAAATAGTAATTTTATTCTAAATTTTAACTTTTTCGTTGAGTGCCAAACAAATCGGCCTCTCCTCTATTCTCTATTGCTGGGATGCTCGGCCACAAGTAAAGGCCACAAAATTAAATCTAAATAAGAAAATTAAAGAAATTGGAAAAAAAAAGAGAAAAAGGGAAAAACTGGAAAAGCGACTTCTCTCTTTTGTTCCCCGCTCTCTCCCCTTTGATCGATCCATTTTGCGATAGAGAGAAATCAGAGAGATTCAATGGATATGTTAGACAGCATCGAGTGCGTGTCGTCGTCGGATGGGTTGGAGGAGGAGGAGGCTTTGGCGCACCTGCCACGCCATCCCTATCCCAAGTCAAGCAGCAGCTTGACCGGAAATGTCGGAGTAGTCGCCGGGGCAAATGGGACCTCTTCCGGAGCAATCGCCGGAGGTCCGATGTTGCCTCCAGCGACCAGCGTGCATGAATTGCTTGAGTGCCCCGTCTGTACCAACTCCATGTACCCTCCGATTCATCAGGTTTGCTAGATCTTTTTACACATTGATTTTCTAATGCGTTGCGTAGGAGGTCAGTTAGCTTATGAAGGTTTTTGTTCCTAGAAGACATTGAAAATTGCATTTTGAGGAGAAGGATTCTGGAAGAATACATTTGATTGGCTTGAAATCAGTGTTAAATAATATTATCTCGATTTGTATTGATAAATATGTCGACTTCGAAGTAAAGCCTCTATGGATTTAATTATTTTCAACCATTTTATTTTGGTCTCTCTGGTTACTTAGTAATTCCTGTCATTGTATTTTGTATGGTAGTAATCAGTACCAGTACGAATTTTGTGGTGTTTGTTTCAAGAAAAGCTCAAATCCTGCAAAGAAAATCCTGGCATGGTGATGCACAGAAATTGTATTAAATGGGGGAATAATTGAGCATGCAATGAGCAATGACTTATACTGTGATTATTTTGATTCCGCATTATTACATTAAATTAATCTTCATGCCAATGACAAATTATGAGGGGGTGACAAATGACAGCCTCCTTCAGCAGCTGTTGATTGGTATTTGTTTTTGATTATTTGAATTATGGCATCAGAAGTTATGTGATTGCACTTCCTAATTGATTCCTTTTTCATTGCTCTTTCTCTGTGTTTTTTTACTAGTATAAGTCATAAACTTCCTTTCTTCCATGTATCTTTCAGAATAGTTTACACTTTACAAGTCAATCCTTATTTAAGCTTTGATGGCATTTGGAATAACAAGGCTGTGCTTTGACAGCTTTCTTGGATATTGCTTCTGCACCTTTTTATTTGTCAGAATATAGCTGGATACAACACCCAATTAGTTAACACTACTTGGGATCTATGAGGCTCTTTTGGGAAACTATTTCTATGGTAAAGTCATTCTCAGAACGTTGCATGTAGTCCTCTGAGTTTGAATTTTCCTTTAAGTCGCTTGTTCAGATACTGATAATCCAATCTGTAATAACAGTGCCAAAATGGTCACACTCTATGCTCGACATGTAAGTCCCGAGTGCACAACCGGTGCCCAACCTGTCGACAGGAGCTTGGCGACATTCGCTGTTTGGCATTGGAAAAAGTCGCTGAATCATTGGAGCTGCCGTGCAAGTACTACACATTGGGTTGTCCTGAGATTTTTCCCTACTACAGCAAGCTAAAGCATGAGAACCAGTGCAACTTCCGTCCATACAACTGCCCCTATGCTGGATCAGAGTGCTCTATAATTGGTGACATCCCTTTCTTGGTCACGCACACCTAAGGGACGATCATAAGGTTGACATGCACAGTGGATGTACGTTTAATCATAGATATGTAAAATCAAACCCGAGGGAGGTGGAGAATGCTACTTGGATGTTGACGGTGAGTTCTGTAATTTGGATTTATTGCCTTGCTGGTTGTACCAGTAAAGCTTTGAAGATGTTACTATCATTGTTAAAATTGCAAGCTGATCATTGACACACAGTTCTTTATCCTGATTTTTCAAATGTGCTCAAATTATCTATCATTTCCTTATTTTTTTTTCACTATTTTTAAATTGAACATGGGTAATGATTGAGTACTGTGTGATGACATTCTTATAGCAAATTAAAAGAAAGAGACATTCTTAGTTATGTTGATCTGGCAGGCTGCTACAGTATGTTACATAGATTTGCTATTGGTGGTTACATTACCTCGTGATTCCTATAGTACAACAAATTTATGCAAAAATACAAGAAGTGGAAATGAAAAGAATGCACAACCTAACCTTTTCTCTCTAGGTATTTCACTGCTTCGGTCAGTATTTTTGCCTTCACTTTGAAGCCTTCCAGCTGGGGAATGCACCAGTATACATGGCATTCCTACGTTTCATGGGAGATGAGAATGAGGCACGCAACTACAGCTACAGCCTAGAGGTTGGTGCAAATGGCCGCAAGATGACATGGGAGGGTACTCCCCGAAGCATACGCGACAGCCACCGCAAGGTGCGGGACAGCCATGATGGTCTCATAATTCAGCGCAACATGGCCCTTTTCTTCTCTGGTGGTGACCGAAAGGAACTCAAGTTGCGGGTCACTGGTCGGATCTGGAAGGAGCAGCCCAACCCGGATGGTGGTGTTTGCATTCCTAATCTGTGTAGCTAAGAATTAAGATTGTTTGATGTGGCACTTTCAGTTGGGGGCGGGGCGGGTCTATTGGGACAGATTATTTGTAATGTGTGAATGTTTTCATGGCTGTATATCTTTCGTGTGCTGCTGTGATCTTATGGCATTTGTGATTTTCCAGGCTTAATGTGTGTATCTTTCGATCTATTGCTGGGTAACTTTGGGATTTCTGTGCATATGTCTTAGAGTTCACGTGTAATGAATCAATATTAGTCCAATGCGGGTTGATTCTCAGTTCTCAGATTGAAGATAAGTAAATTTTCTCATGTGTGTGATAATAGTGCGGATAGGCACTTTCTGGTCTTCTTTTTCCTTGTTAAATTTTGTTTTTCTTCCTCCCATTTAAGCACCAATTCAGGAGTAAGATGATGTGGAGTTTTTTTTTAGAGTGAAGATTGCTTTCATTGATCTTAACATCCAATTTAAAATTTACGACTTACCACGGTGAACAATTCTATCAACTGTTATGGCCTTTTGGGCAGAATAAGAAACTCCAACATGTGTCCGGTTTATTTTGACAGTTAGGGGCGGATTTAGACTTCTGTCCAACGAGGGTAAAATTTTTTTTTTCAGAGGGAAGAAAATAAATATATTTTCTATTTTTAAAAATATACATAAAAACAAAGGTATTTATTAGAGGATAAGCTATCTGATGCTGACCAAATTCAACCCAATGGTTAAATTGTAATAAATGAAACTATTAGGGATAGTTTCTTAGTTTACTTTCGCTCATTGACTCATTGTACAGATCTATACAAAGACATCAGTTGTACCTCTTAATTAATTAATGAGAAACAATTACTTCTTTTATTCCTTCTGTTCGCCTTTCGGTCAAACTCTATTATGGTATGAGAGCCTCAGATCCATTCGTTCGATCCCCTTTCCCTCTTCTCCCCTTTCTTCTTGTTTTTCTTCCCTCATTCAAGATGAGTTCTTTCGACTCAATCATTCAGATCACTATCCCAATTTCTGCCAAATTGGATCGCAATAATTTTCTCACCTGGAAATCCCAAATCGAGCATATTGTCCATGGTTATGGCTTGTTCAAATTTCTTGATAGCAAAGCTCACGTTCCTTCTCAAGAAAATTGTTGTTGTTGACACGACTCGACCGAATCCAACGGCTACGCTCATCAGTCAAAGAAGCTGTTCTTTCTCAGTTCATCTCCTGTCGCACAACATTTGATCTCTGGCAGTCCTTACATCGAGTCTATGCAGCTATCTCCGGTGCTCGTGTCACGGATCTACATCGTCAGTTTCAATCGACAACTCGTGGAGGTCAATCTTGCAATGCGAATTTTGAAAAGATGATGAATATTGCTGATCAGTTATCTACCAGCGGATCTCCAATTGCTGATTCGGATCTTATTTCTGCCTTGCTCAGCGATCTTGGACCCGAATTCAATTCCTTTGTATTTGCCATTACTACTCGCTCAGATTCTATCTCCACTTCTGACCTATTTGGATATGTACTTGCTCATGAGGCTTTGCTTTCCTCTCAACACTCAACACTGGTACCAGATACTTCTTCAACTGATCCAGTTGTGTTTTATGTTGGCAAGAAGAAGCAGCGGTTTGGATCCGGACCTCCGCAACAGTTTCATCGACCACCACCATCTCAATCTCTGCCTCCTTTATTGCCAAGGCCTCTTTACCCTAGTACTAGTCCTTATTTTTCAAATGGGCGAGGTACATCTAATGGCCGTGGCAGAGGGGTTCCTTCTCAGATTCCGGTACAAAATCTGGTACAACGGCCTTCTTGTTAAATTTGCTTCAAGAAGAGCCATACTGCCAGGAGTGTTATTTTCGTTTTGATCAAGCCTATACCGATCCTCCTGGTACACCATTTCAGGCACAAGCTCTCCTTGCAGCACCATCAGCTTCTCTATCTGATGGCTAGTATCTCGACTCGGGCGCTATTTGTTAGATTCTGATCTAACAGATAGAATATTAAATAGAAATAACAAGAAGACCGAGAATGAAAAGAAAGTAATAGAAGAAATGTTTGATTGTATAAAGTTTAATAATTTCTTCAACAACACAATAGCAGACACATCCAGCCTATTTATACAATTCATGTTTTATTACAGTAAATATAATTTCTACACGCAGTAAGAGTAAAACTCAGTACGTGCGTAACCAACTCCTCGGATTCTCTAACGATTACTCTATTCGATTCTCCAGTAGCTACCATCCCTTCCCTCTCCAGTTACCTCCTTAACACGACAGCCCATTAAGTCGTTTAGCCTAGCGGCCCAACTCCTGCGCGTCAGCCTGCTTCATAATTGAACTTGAATTACTTCTGGTCCCAACGGTCTCCAGCTTTGATAACTCATGCGTTGACACCCTAAGCTTGTCCTCAAGCTTATTCAATGGGAAATGATGTACCAAATCTTCATACACCTCCCAAGTTGCATCCTCATCTTCCAAATTGGACCATTTAATCAGCAACTCTGTCACTGCTTTATTATTCCTTTTAGTTAACCTCCTATCTAGAATTGCAACTGGTTCCACCCAGACTTCTCCTTCGATACCAATGATTGGTAACCCGGTACTTATGGCTGTACTGGTACCAACCCGTTTCTTTAACTGGGAAACATGAAAAACGGGATGTATCATTGTCCCTGGTGGTAAATTGAGTTTATATGCAACTTGACCAATTCTTTCTAATATTTCAAAAGGGCCAAAGAACTTTGGCTGCAACTTATGGTTTCCCAATTTACCCCTAACTGAAACTTGTCTATAAGGCTGTAATTTTAAATAGACCCAATCCCCTTCATGAAACTTACGTTCTGACCTGTTAAAGTCTGCATATTTTTTCATCCTTGCCTGGGCTTTGATCAGTTGTTCCTTTAAAAGTCGTGTAGCTTGCTGTCTTGATGTTATTTCCTCACTCACTGCTTGATTACAGCTCCTTAGAATGGACCTCAGAGATAATTGAGGTGGTGTATAGCCATACAAGGCTTCAAAGGGGTACACTTAATGGCCGTGTGAAAATTCGTATTGTACCACCATTCGGCCAATGAAACCCATTTTGCCCACGTCTTAGGCTGCTGGAATATCACACACCGAAGGTAGTTTTCAACGCATTGATTTAACCTCTCCGACTGGCCGTCAATTTGGGGATGGTAAGAAGTACTAAAATTCAGCTTGACACCCAAATTGCCCATGAGTTCTTTCCAAAACACACTAGTAAATACCGGGTCTCTATCGGTGATTATCTTCACTAGTAACCCGTGTAATTTATACACACAGTCAAGGAAAACTTGGGCAATTTCTGATGCTTTGAAGGGGTGTTTTAAGGTAACTAGATGACAATATTTAGTAAATTTATCAATTATCACCATTAACACATCTTTACCATAGCTCTTTGGCAATCCCGTTAAAAAGTCCATAGTTATTACCTCCCATGCCTTGTCTGGTACTAGAATCGGTTCCAACAACCCGGGACTTAACACATTTTCCCCCTTGTTCAACTGGCACACATCACAACTTGACACATGCTTAAATACGATTTTCTTTAATTTTGGCCAATAAAAATATTTCTTGATTCTATGATATGTTCCCAAAATTTCAGAATGACCTCCCACACTTGAATCATGTAAGGATTGTATTATTTGAATTCTCCAATTTGACCCTGCGCCCACATAAATTCTGCCATCTTTCCTTATAATGCCTTCATGGACTTACATGCCTTTATGCCACTCTGCACCTCCCTTTTGCTGTGATAGAACTGAGATTGCCCATTCATCTTCTTTGTAACTCTCTTTAAGTTCCTCCATCCATGAAGGAAGTATTTCAGTAATTGCCTCTATTTCTCCCAACATCTCAACACTTTTCCTTCTTGATAATGCATCAGCAGCACGATTCTCACTCCTTTTTTTATATTACACTTCATAGTGCAATCCCATCAACTTACATAAACCCCTATGTTGAAGAGTATGAGTGAGCCTTTGTTCCAACAAGTACTTCAAAGAGATATGAACAATTTTTATGACAAAAGGTTTCCCTTGGAGGTAGTGGTGCCACTTCTGTACAGCAGTTAGAACAGCTAGAAACTCCTTCTCATATGTAGATTTGGCCTGATTTTTAACACCCAATGATTTGCTCAAGTAGGCTATCGGTTTTTGATCTTGCATAAGTACTGCCTCGATTCCCTTGTCTGAGGTGTCAGTCTCCAGCACAAAGGTTTTATTGAAATCTAGTAAGGCTAACACGGGTGCCTTGCACATTAGTGCCTTCAAGGCGTAAAAAGCCTCCTGAGCTTCTTAGGACCAAGCAAAAGAATTTTTCTTAAGCAATTTAGTGAGCGGTCGACTGATCTCACCATAGCCTTGAATGAACTTTCTATAGTAACCGGTTAAACTAAGGAATCCCTGTAACTCTTTCACAGAAGAAGGTGTTGGTCATGTTTTCATAGCATCAATCTTGTGAGGGTCAGTTGTCACTCCTTGCTTTGAGATCAAATGTCCCAAATACTCTATTTGAGTTACCCCAAACTCACATTTGGATAATTTGGCAAATAATTGGTGTTCTTTTAGTTTCTGCAAAACCAAAGCGAGATGTTTGACATGTGCTGTGCAATTGGCACTATATATCAATATATCGTCAAAGAACACTAATACAAACTGTTGAATATATGGTTTAAAGATGGAATTCATAAAAGCCTGGAACGTTGCTGGCACATTTGTCAAGCCGAAAGGCATTACCATATACTCGTAGTGGCCATCATGCGTTCGAAACGTAGTTTTTGGTATATCAGATTCAACCATTCGAATTTGGTGATATCCTGAGCGTAGATCCACCTTAGAAAAGATATGTGCCCCATTTAATTCATCAAGTAAATCGTCAATCACTGGTATGTGGTATTTATTTTTTATTGTCAATGTGTTCAGTTGTCGGTAATCAACACAAAGATACCAGGTGCCGTCTTTCTTTTTAACCAAAAGAGCGGGAGATGCAAACAGGCTAGAAGAAGGTCTTATGACTAACTATTTCAGCAATTCTTCAATGATTTTTTCCAATTCTATCCTTTGGAAATGAGAATACCGATATGGTCTTAAATTTACTGGCCTTGCTTGAGGTACCAATGGAATTTGATGATCCGTGGCTATTGAAATATGTCTGCAAATTGGTCTAACACTTGCTTAATTTCAGCATTAGCTGGTGTTGTGCTAGAATTATATAATTGGCCCTCACATAGCCACACTTGAGCTATTACCATTTCACTTCCATTCAAATTCTCTTTTTTAATATCAATCTCTTCACACATTCTTACCACCGCCACCTCATCCGTCACATTCAATTGCACTTCCTTACCCTCATGCTGAAATTTTATCCATTTGTCTTTCCAGTTTACACACATTTCTCCCCACTTAGACAGCAAGTCAAGCCCCAGTATCATATCGTATCCTTGCACCGGTAGAAGCCTCAAATCTCCTGTAAAGATAGTTCCTTGAATGGAGAATGATAAAGCTTCAACCTTAGAATCAGTAACCATTCTATCACCGTTAGCCACCATTACAATCATGGGATGGGTATCGATTAATTGATAATTTTCCCCCTTAGCACCATTGGGTTAACGAAACTATGTGTACTACCGTTGTCCACTAAGGCATTGATCGGTATAGTACCAATATAACCCTTAAAACACATAGTAATAACCTTTGGATTATTTGAAGTTGCATGCATCGACACAATTGCCTCTTCCAATGAAGGAATAGAGTTTGGCTCAACCACCTCCACAGCCTGTTCGTCTGTTGCTTCTTGTTCATATTCCTCTTCTTGGCCAATTAACATCTGCATTTTCACCTTGCAAAGATGCCCAGGAAAATATTTATCACCACACTTGAAGCATTGGCCCAAAGCACGACGTTGTTCAATCAAGGACTTATTGACTGGTGACTGCTTAAAAGCAAGGGAAGAATGTCTTTCTAGAAATTTAGAAGAAGGTGTAGGGGTTGATTGAGGAATTTTAGAAGGTAATTTGAGTTTTTTTGATTGGCACTCAATGACTTCTTCTACATGTAAGGCATTTCCAAAAGCCTCTTCAATGGTGCTGAGTTTAAATAATTTCACAAAGGACTTAATTTCTCCCTTCAATCCCCCCACAAAGGCATCTATATAATCAAGGTTAGAGAAATTCCTACCTTCCAATACTAGCCTGGATCTGAGTTTTTCAAAAAGATCCATATATTCACGTACACCAGCTGTTTGTTGCATCACTTTCCAATCCTCAAGGGCATTTCTGGCATTTGGTTTAGTAAATCACTTTTGCACTAGTGCAACTAAATCATTCCAATCTAGGGGATCATGATCCATCAAATAGGCATCATACCAGTCACTAGCAATTCCATGGAATTGAAGTGTGGCTAGATCTGATTTGTACAGTGCTGGAACCTGATGCAGAGTAAAGTAGTAATTACACTTACGAATCCACTCAATGGGATTCTCACCTGCAAAACCTGGACAATCCGCACGTGGAAAATGAAACATGACATCCCTTTTTATCACATCAGAGTCATCCTGCCATCCTTCCCCTTTATCTGATCGTTGTGGTCGATGAATAGTTGATATTGTCTGCTCACCCGATGGATCTCCTGTACCAGACATAGGTGGTTTAGAGATCTTAGCCTCCAAATCGAAGACTTTGGCAGTAGTACCTTGGAAATCAGCTCGCAACTCCAGAAGGAACTGACGATTTTGGAGATCTGATAATCGTGCTTGGTCAGCTACAACAGCCAATCCCTCCTACAACTTACGATCAGTATCTAGTTGTGACTGCTCAAACTAAGTGCGGAGAGCTTCCAGAGATCGGTGTAGCTCAATGTTAGTAACCATAGTACATGCACCATGGAAGATTGAGAAAAAGATAACAGATTAAGAGCGAAATTGAAATCTCACAATCCACCGATTGAATCGGTGGCTCTGATACCAATTGTTATATTCTGATCTAACAAATAGAATATCAAATAGAAATAATAAAAAGAACGAGAATGAAAAGAAAGTAATAGAAGAAATGTTTGATTGTATAGAGTTCAATAATTTCTTCAACAACACAATAGCAGACACATCCAGCCTATTTATACAATTCATGCTTTATTACATGTAATTTCTACACGCAGTAAGAGTAAAGCTCAGTACGTGCGTAACCAACTCCTCGGATTCTCTAACGACTACTCTATTCGATTCTCCAGTAGCTACCATCCCTTCCCTCTCCAATTACCTCCTTAACACGACAACCCATTAAGTAGTTTAGCCTAGCGACCCAACTCCTGCGCGCCAGCCCGCTTCATAATTGAACTTGAATTACTTTTGGTCCTAACGGTCTCCAGCTTTGATAACTCATGCGCTGGCACTATTCATCATGTAACTGCTGATATAAATAGCCTCTCATCTTTTCTTCCTTAGTATTAATCAGCTTCAAGTAGGTAATGGTATGACCTTATCTATTTATAATTTTGATGACTATTTTTTATCTAGTATCACTCGGTCCTTGAAATTATGTGATGTGTTACATGTACCGGCTATCAAGAAGAACCTTGTCAGTATATCTAAAATTATACAAGATAATGATGTTCTAATTGAATTTCATTCTTCTCTTTGTCTAATTAAGGACCGCCACACCAAGATAACCCTTCTCCAAGCAACTTTAACTAATGGTCTCTACCTTGTAAATTCTTCACCTCAAGTTTTTGTTGGAGAAAGGATTTTAGCAGATTTTGACATGCTCAATTGGGTCATCCAAGTTTTAATACTACTAGAATTGTTCTTAAATCTCATAATCGTCACTTACTTCTTTTAAGCTTAGTTCTTGCAATGATTGTAATAAAACTAAGGCACATGTCTTGTCTTTTATTTTTTTCTTCTTGTTATGCTTCTTCTCCATTAAAAGTTATTCATTCGGACTTATGGGGTCCGTCACTAATTGTATCCTCAAATGGTTTCAAATATTATGTACATTTTATTGATGAATATTTTTGATTTTTTGGATTTATTTTCTTCATTCTAAAGATGAGTTTGTTAATGTATTTTCTTTGTTTAAAGCACAAGTGGAGAATTTCTTTGACATCAAAATTAAAGTTCTTCAAACCGATGGTGGTACGTAATATAAATCTATTTCTCATCTCTTTCCTCAACTTATACATCAAACTTTTTATCCTTATATCCCTCAACAAAATGGTCTTGTCGAACGAAAATATCATCATATTATTGAATTAAGTCCTGTCATTATGTCTCATGCATCGATTCCCTTACATTTTTGGGATCATATTTTTCAAAGTATAGTTTTTTTAATTAACCGTCTACCATCCTCTTCCTCTTCTTCCACTTTCACTTCTCTCTTTACACTTCTCTATAAAACATCTCCATATTACTTATTTTTAAGGTACTTGACTGCATTTGTTACCCTCTATTAAGACCATACAATTCTCATAAACTATAATTTTGGTCTATTATTTATGTATTTTTAAGTTACTCTACTACACAAAATATATAAATGCTTTCATATTGCTACTAACAAAATTTATATGAATTGTAATGTACAGTTTGTTAAACATATTTTTCCGTTTTCTTCTCCATTACATTCTACTCTTAGAGATTCTTGTCAGCCTACTTTAGATGGTGCACACACTTCCACTTTTCCTCCACCAATTCCTTTTTGCCGCCATCTCCTTTTCTGATGTTCTTTTGACTGCACCTCCATCTGGGCCGCCTTCTCCTACCAGGCTTCCAAATTCAGCCTCATTACCATCACCATCTGGGCTGCAGCATATTTCCTCCCCTGTTGCTGCATCTCAACCTCCTTCCAACCTGAATGTCTCTACTGACGCTGCATCTACTTTTTCTACTACCTCCTCTCATCCAATGGTTACAAGGCATTAGAATAATACTTGCAAAATCAAGTAATATCCTGATCACATTACTTTTCTCACCACCAAGCATCTTTTTCCTCCTCTTCTTACTGATTTTCCAGAACCAACTTCTTTTACCCAAGCAAACAAAATATCTCAATGGAGAGATGCCATGGGTATTGAATTGAATGCACTTCTCCAAACACAACACTTGGATTCTTATTCCTCCTTCTCCTACTCAAAATATTATTAGTTGTAAATGAGTCTTTAAACTCAAACGTAATGCTGATGGTTCTATTGATCGGTTCAAAACTCGACTCGTTGCCAAAAGTTACAATCAAGAGGAGAGCATTGATTATGAGGAAATATTTAGTCCCATGGTCAAACCGACAATCATTCACATTGTGCTCTCTTGTCGTTTCTCATAATTCGCTCATTCACCAATTGAATGTCAATAATGTCTTTCTTCATGATGATCTACAAGAGGAAGTATATATGTCTCAGCCTTCAGGGTTCATCGACTCCACTTATCCCACTCATGTATCCTCACCAAAGCGCTTTATGGCATCAAGCTCTGTGTACTTGGTTCTACAAACTTATCACCTCCCTTTTGACTCTGGGATTTCTTGCTTCCAAATCTGACCCTTCACTTTTCTTTCTTCACACATCTACCTCCATCACTCTTGTGTTGATTTATATTGATGATATTCTTATCACCAGCTCCGATCAATTCTCTATCCATAACCTTATTTCTTCCCTTAGCTCATGTTTCTCTCTTAAAGTTCTTGATTCCCTCCATTATTTTTGGGCATTCAAGTTCACTCTAATTCTCACGACCTTCACCTTTCTCAACTGAAGTACATTCGTGATATTCTTCTTCATGTTAAGATGAATGGAGCTAAACCATACAATACACCATGTATACCCAGGAAATCTCTTTCTAAATTTCAAGGTACTCCCTTGCTCGATCCTCATTTTTATCGAAGTGTGGTTGACGTTCTTCAATATGTCACTATTACTCGTCCCGACATCTCTTATGCCGTAAATAAGGCTTCTCAATTTATACATTCCCCTATCAATGAATATTGGGATGCGGTCAAGCGAATTTTTCGGCACTTGAAAGGTACTCTTCATTTTGGTCTTCAACATCATTCTTGCTCTTCTCTCACTCTTCATGCATATTCTGATGCGGATTAAGCTGGTTGTCCTGATGACCGGCATTTCACATCGGGTTTTTGTATATTTCTAGGATCCAATTTGATTTCTTGGAGTTTCAAGAAATAACATATGATTTCTCGGTCTATCGGTACCGCATTTACACTATGCGTCGCATTCGCATTCCGTCATGTTCTTACAGCAAGTAGAGAATTCGCATTCCATCATAGTAGTAACTTGTTTGGAACTCACTTGGATACAACTTCTTCAAGAATCCCTAATGTATACAATTTCTCGGTCTGCCCCTCTAATTCTTTGAAACCTTGGTGCTACTTTTCTTACTGCAAATTCAATTTTTCATGCTCGTACGAAATATATTGAGATTGACTATCATTTTGTTTGAGAAAAGATGACTTCTAAATCATTACTTGTTTGATTTATTTATTCCAATGATCAATTGGCTGATCTTCTGACTAAGGACCTTCCTGCTGCTCGTTTGCAATTTTTTCGTTCCAAGCTCACCGTCGTTCTTGGTTTCACTTGCGGGGGATATTAGAGGATAAGCTATCTGATGCTGACCAAAGTCAACCCAGTGGTTAAATTGTAATAAATGTAACTGATAGGGATATTTTCTTAGTTTACTTCCGCTCATTGTACAGGTCTATATAAAGACATGTTGTACCTCTTAATTAATTAATGAGAAACAATTACTTCCTTCTGTTCGCTTTTTGTTCAAACTCTATTTGTATTAATACAATTTTTTTTTCCAGAGGGCAAATGCCTCTCCTAGCTCCACCTCCATCTCAAACGCACGGTCTAGATCTGTTCAGTACGATTGCAGAGGAGGAGAGAAATGACCCGAGTTTTTCATGGCGGTGCCAAACCCTTTTAAAAGCTAATTAAATTATTAAGCGGCTTTGTTGAGCTCCACTGACTATTCCGTTCAACATTATTTGAGGCTAGACTCACGTGAGCAGCCCACTCCTTTTGAAAATAATGAAATTAAATATTCAGCTAAATTTGAAAGAAATCTTGTGATTTAGGCTGGCCGGATCTGACAAATTTGTCCTTAAATTTTTTTTTTAGAAAATTTAATTCCTCTTGGATTGTCAAAGTCAATCCTAATCCCAACTTGAGATCGTTACTGCCAACAGATGGAGAATGACTGACTGGTAGAAGAAGAGTCGTGAGGAGGGAACAGGTATCGTGGAGCAGATCATGTCAGGTTATGAGATGGTACTGATCATAGTATCAGAAGAAGGGTACAATTTACCAGACCAAACAAGAAAGCAACGGTTAAATAATTCAAAGGACCGGTCAATATAACATAATGGGCATATCAACTATAAAAGAGGAGCAATCACTGACGTAGGGACCCACTTGATCGTTAGTTGAAAAGGGCAGAGCAGTTCAGCAGCAAATGAAAAGAATGAATCTCTACTGACGTGGCGATAGGAGATTAATTAGATCAATTTACTAAACAAATTCTTGTAATTCTTTCTCAGTTTGCATCGCCTATATATAGGTGACCTGTGTAATGATTTGGATTATGAGAAATGAAATAAAATTTTGTCAAATTGCTCTCTCCTAGCTTGGCCAGTGATTTATCCTTTCCTGGTTTCTTACCAACGGCTAATTTCTTTATATTTTCTATCAATCACCTCTCTCATTCATCCATAACATTCCTAAACTGCGCTTAGGAGTGTTACAAGTGGTATTCAGAACCATCCTATTGCATTTGGGTGTTATTGAATTCAAGATTTTCTAAGATGGTGAAACCAGCTACCGCTACCTTCGGTACCGGTATCGACGATGCTCCTGCGACTTCCACTCTTGAGCAACAATTTTAAACTCTCTCTGTTAGGGTTTTACTGCATGACCGTGATCCTCTAGTGAACGTCAAACATAAATTATGTTACATTGATCCATACTGTCGGTTTTCCAGAGAGACACAACCCCGTTGATCACCAGACTCCTTTAGCCTTTCAGCGATCTTCCTCTAATCTGATGGAGTGATTGAGAGGACCGGCGTCGATAGTTTCTTCTCTTCTGGAACTGTGTTAAGAGAGAGAGATATGGATCTGTTGGGAAACGAAAGGGTGACAGAAAGTGAGGAAAATGAGAGTAGTTTTAAAACCAATAGTATCCCTGCATATATATGGACACCCACATAACTGAATGCAGTTATATCTTAACGGGTCCATATCGGATTCAGATTCTCTCTTAATGGGTTCGCTGCTTAATCAGAAAGCTGTCTATAATTATGTTATCCAGAGACCAATAGCATAATTATATTATTATCAGACTTTATATAATTCAGATCATCACTTAATCATAAAATCATTAATACACATTCTACACATTAAAGGGCCCACTTCTCATGACATATAATAAACCCGATATAGAATTTGATCACTTCATTACGGATATAATTTGACAGTTCATTATAATATATATATTTATTACATATAAGCCCATATATATTATAATTAATAATAATTAATTCCAACACTCTCGACTCAACTCAATGAGATGTTAGACCGTTTTGCTGAGCAAGACCAATGTATGGGTGCGTAGGTTCAACAGTCTCTCTCTCATCACCAATAGTTGACACAAATTCTAGGCCGAGATTTCACCTTGAACCTAAATCTCAAGCTACACCTCAAGGACATTCTCCTACTGCATCTCTTCAGGCCAATACCTTGGCAGCTTCTACTCTAATATTTCCACGGTCCTCAATGGCACACCTATCAGAACCTAAGGTTGTATTCAATAGCACCAATGCATTTCAAGAAGGACCAAGAACCGTTGACAAACAAAAGATCCATGGAGAAGGGCAAATTTGGAATGATGGGGTTGACATTACACAATTTGTTTCTTCCACTAAACTGACAATGCAAGTGCTTGACACTCAAGTTAACCACCAAGCAGATGTTTTCATTCTTTATCTCAGCCCATGGTAATGCTCCACTGTATTAAACTGAGATTTTGCATAACCCTGACCTAACCCTGCTCATAAACAGTGTACAAAAACCAAGGGTTCCTACTCGATTTTGGAAGGAATTATTGAGTAGACTTGGTATCAGGATAAACCCGAGTCTTGCTTCTCATATTCCAATTGATAGTCGAATCTTAACAGTTTTTAATTGCTTGGAAAATTACTTCTAAGGAGTTACTACCCTATTACATGCTACATCACAAGATCAGATTCATGGAGATGTTGTCACAAATACCACTCAACAAAAATTCAGTGCCAAGTACACGATGGACCAGAGGTTCACCTACTGAGAGCAACAACCCTACTACTGGTTGACAAATTGGTAGGAGGAATATCAGCATGAATTCATACCATCATAATCTTTCATTATATCAATTTCATTCGTAGGGACACGAATTCTCTTAAGGGGTGAGGAATTTCAGGTTATGAGATGGTACTGATCACAGTATCGGAAGAAGGGTACAATTTACCAGACCAAAGAAGGAAGCAACAGTTAAGCAATTCAAAGGACCGGTCAACAGAACATAACGGGCATACCAACTATATAAGAGGAGCAATCACTGATGTAGGGCCCCACTTGACCGTTAGTTGAAAAGGGCAGAGGGGTTCAACAGCAAATGAAAAGATTTTGACGTGGCGATAAGAGATTAATTAGATCAATTTACTAAACTAATTCTTGTAATTCTTTCTCAATTTGCATCGCCTATATATAGGTGACCCGTGTAATGATTTGGATTATGAGAAATGAAATAAAACTTTGTCAAATTGCTCTCTCCTAGCTTGGCTAGTGATTTATTCTTTCCTGGTTCCTTACCAACGGCCAATTTCTTTATATTTTCTATCAATCTCCTCTCTCAGTCATCCATAACATTCGTGAACTGCGCCTAGAAGTGTTAAAGAAGAGGCAATAAAGAATGTCGAATTTGTATTCTCCATCGCGCTACAACGAGATTATCAAACTCTTATTCTCTGCTATGTAGCACGGTACAACGAATTTCTTCATAATTTGTGTCAGTATGAATTCCAAAATGATCTAACACACTGTGCCACCTGTACCGTGCTGCGCAACAGAGAATTAAGGTCCCTGATTATTTTGAGATATTACAAGAGACTTCAATACGTCAGGGATGAGGAATCTATATCTCTTAAAGTATTATATGCTCGTAAAGTAATTGTCTCCTAAATCTATGTTGTTACACTCCTAACCATCTTGACGGATACATATTCTGACAATTGAAATTCACAAATAAATACTCCAGGTGTACACAGGACTACATAAAATGTGCGCCCCAGAAATATGCATCTCGCTCTGGACCAAACTGTACCTGCTGCTTACACAAACAAATCAACCAACCGTTCAGATATAACTGATGAATAATGATTTAATCAGACGATACAGTTTCGTTCTCAACACAGATTCGGATGAATGTGTATAGATTTGTGCTGTCCCACAGGAGCGTTCTCCTAGTGGCCACCATTTTATGATCTTCTATGAATTGGAAGAAGTTTCATTATTATAGAGAGTCATTGGGCGACGCTAATATACCCACCACAAGAAAACCAATTCAAATAAGACTCATTAAATCCCACAAAAGAGATGCGACGACTGCGACCTTGGAAAACGCGTGCGCTTTGGGTAAACGGTGAACGGTCATCACTGTCCTGTTCAAAAAAGATCAGAATAACCCCCAAAAAAAAGAATAACTGAGTTCAAAATACCGCTCCAGTAAAAAAAACGGTCAAAACGAAGAGAGCGGACTGCGGGGCCAGGGGTAAAGGAGTAAAAGTAGCAAAACCAGGGGGTGGGGGGGGGGGGCAGCTTTCTGGGAAGCAGGTAGGTAGAGCAATTAGAGATCCACAATTTGTTATTTTAATATTTTTAATAATAAAATTTTAAATAAATATTAAAATAATTTTAAAAATATTTTTTTATGAATATTATTCTACTTATAAATTGATGATGATTTACTTTTATATAATTTTCTTATTATTTAATACTTTATTAAGGAAAATCAAAATTTTATATAATTTATAACGGTTATAATTTAATGATTTTTGATGAACTATTAAATGATAATAAAATTATATAAAATATAAATTATCATCAATTTATAAATAGAAGAACATAATCATGATTTTTTTATTTATAAAATTTATTATTAAGATTATCACCATTCTCAAGTGTTTCCTTCCCATTAGATTGGGACTTCAATTCCTGGAATCTGCGCACACTGGTTTTCATAAAAGTTAACGTTGTGACTGACGGGGCACGTCACAGATGGCCCTCGTCCTTATCAGTTCTTCAATCTTTATCATAACACGTCGTCGCTCCCGCCTGCTGGATATTTTTTTTGTCTTCGTTCTGAAGGTGTTAGTAAATACCAACAATGCCCTCCGAGATTCTCGCGGAGTTTTGCGTAATAAATTGAATTTATTTTTCTTTGTTTGATATGAATTTATCAAATGTTGCCGAGGGTAGATTTTATGTTATTAAACAAACATAAGTTTAATGTTATCAATTTATTCAAGTGTATGAAAGGTGTATCAAAGATACTATGTATGCTAATTTGTAAAGTTAAATTTTGGAACAATTTGGTCCGTAATTAAATGATACTAACTTTAATAAATAATATTTCAAATGATTTGATGAATTAATTTGTTTTAACATTTTAAATATGGATATATAATTTGCTTAAACTGTAATTGACACATTTATGATTTTATTTTTTAATTTTGAATATCTAACAAATTATATTATCACAAATTGTATTTCATATCGAACCATACGGACTCCAAGAATTTCACGTCCTAATATCATTTTAGGAGAATTTTGTTCATTCAAACTTTATAAGATAAAATTCTTTTAACTTGTATTGGGAAAAAAATAGTTAAAAATGCATTCTGATTTAATTAATTAAAAATAACTGCCATTACCTCGAATCAAACCAAATTATTTCCAGTACAACTAATTAAAAAAAAACGAAATTTACCCGTTTGTATTAATGAGTAATTACTGAGTAAAGGGTATTTTAGTCATTCACAATTTATTAGTCTTGATATTGGATTTTTATTTGGATTTTTATCGGAAACGCCGTTAAGCCCAAAATCCACCCTTGTGGCTTGTCCCTTGGACTCTCTGGTCGACGCTTATAAAATAGCAAATCTATTCCCAATTAACCCCTTCTAAAAGGGTGGAAAATTCTAGACTTGTTAGAACAGAAACAATCAAACAAATGAGCTATCCAATTGAAGAATTTTAATCCCTCATTGCTGCTTTCGTCTGATTTCCCAAGCCACTTCCTAAAGGTGAGATCCTTTTCGTGTTCCCTTTTACCTTATTTATCAATTTTGTGCTTATACTCAATGCTGAATGCTAGGCAAACAATCAAATATAGGTAGGTGGTTTTCTTGGAGCTTACGTTTAATCTTCGATCGGGGATTCGACTAAGGATATTTGAAACAATATCTCCGGCTATTAATTTGTTTGATTGTTTTATTACTAATTTCTTTATTGAAATTCCTGCTTCGATGGATCAGAAATTGCACATCCACGCATCACCGCCGTTTTTGATTAAAATGTTCTGCCATCTAATCTGAATGTCTGATTGACTGTTATTAATATAGCAGCGACTATTGCTTTGTGCCATTGTTCTCTAGATAGCAAAAAACTAAAAATTAACTTAAAAATATTTTCTATTTCAGGGCTGGTTCTCCTATTAATTTGAAGGAGAATCGATTTCTTCAAGATGGCTTCACCAATTTGGTAGAAAAGCTTCGAATTTCAGTTCCCTCCTTTTCCTGGGGTTTTCCCAAAGAAAAGGAAAATCATTCTGAAATTGCTTCCCATTTTGAAACGTAAAAATGTCATCTTCAGGTTTAACTCTAAATCCTCCAGCAATGGACCCAAGCCGATCCAGCATTGGATCCGGTTGTTATGGGCCAAACTGTTACCCACCTGAATCCATTTTGATCTTCCTCAGTGTACCTGGTGCATCCACTATCCCTCTGCGTGTCCTTGAATCTGATTCAATTGCATCTGTCAAGCTTCGCATCCAAAAGTACAATGGCCTCGTTGTGAAATACCAGAAATTGATCTTTGATGGCCGTGAATTGGCACATAAAAACAGCCCTGTCGGTGAGTATGGTGTGTCGAATGGTGACTTTCTGCATCTTGTAATCAGTGTTTCCGACTTGCGTGCAATTAAGGTGAAAACATTTTCTGGGAAAGAATTCAAATTTCAAGTGGAGAGAAACCGGAGCATTCGTTACATTAAGCACCAGATATTGAGGCAATTTGAGGGTTTGAGTGATGTAGAAAATCATAAACTAGCCATTGATGGTGAAGAGTTGGATGATGACAAATTGGTGACTGATGTTTGCACGTCAGCTGAGGCTGTTATGCATCTATTGGTACGTAAATCAGTGAAGGTATTGACCAAGCCTGTAGAGAGGGATACTAAGCTCACAGCTGTGGTGCCAGAACAGGTTAAATCTAAACCTGCTTTGGTCGAACCTGTTCTGGATAATCCAAACATCAAATTACCTTTGGTTGTTAGTGACATGGTCCAGGCTACTATTGATGGGTTGAAAAATGGAAATAAACCTGTTTTAACAAGTGAAGGGACAGGAGGTGCCTATTTTATGAAAGATAGCTTAGGTCATGGATATGTTGCGATCTTTAAGCCAATGGATGAAGAACCAATGGCCAAGAACAATCCACGAGGCCTTCCTGTATCCAAAGATGGAGAAGGGTTAAAAAAAGGTACACGTGCAGGTGAAGGTGCTCTCAGAGAGGTGGCTGCTTATTTACTTGACCACCCTTCTGGAGACCAGATAGGGATAGGGTTTTCTGGCGTGCCACCCACGACTCTGGTGCGTTGTAGCAATGTGGGGTTTTGCAGTGGTGGCATGTCAAAGATTGGATCTTTGCAAATGTTTGTGAAGAACTCTGGTAGCTGTGAGGATGTTGGCCCCAGTTTGTTTCCTGTAGAGGAGGTGCATAAGATAGCAGTTTTGGATATGAGACTTGCTAATGCAGATCGCCATGCGGGTAATATCTTGATGGTTAGGAAAGAAGGAGATGAAGCAGGTTACGGTTTAGTTCCCATTGACCATGGCTATTGCTTGCCTGAAAGTGTAAGTACAGCTGACTGGATCCTTTTTCTTTTTGGAAATTTACACAGTATATGCTATTGCAATACCAACTGAAACCACTTAAAAATTTTAGTTTGAAAATTTTGCAGCAATTTGGCGATCTAAAAATTTACTCCTTAAGTAGTACAAATGAAGGAAATTGATCTAATTTGACACGATTGATGCTATACTGCAGTTTGAGGACTGCACATTTGAGTGGCTGTATTGGTCCCAGTCGCGGCAGCCATTCAGTGAGGAAACCCTCAAATACATAGAATCATTAAATGCTGAAGAAGACATAAAGCTACTAAAGTTATATGGATGGGAGCTCTCAGTTGAGTGTGCTAGGGTTTTCCGCATCAGCACCATGCTTTTGAAGAAAGGCGCTGGAAGAGGTCTAACTCCATATGACATAGGGAATTTAATGTGCAGACCTACTGTGAAGAGGGATTCCAAAGTTGAAGAGATCATCAAGGAGGCAAAGAACGCTGTTTTGCCGGAATGCAGCGAAGCTCTCTTCATTGAAACAGTTTCTGAGGTCATGGATCGACACCTCGACAAGTTATACGCATAGGTAGTTGTTAATTGAATAGGTGTAATTAATTTGTAAGAAGCTCTCTCATTTCATTGACTTAGTTTTTCTTTGGTATGTAGTTAAATCTTTAATAATCTGATTTCCTTAACTCTGATTGGGATTCAACTTTACTGTTCAAAGAAAAATTGAGGTTAATGATTGACGTTTCTCTTTTTCCTATTAATAATCACGTAATGTATTCCTGCAGAGCTCATTGAGAAGCTTGGTAAAATGGTAGAGCATTGGTCATTTAAGCAAACAATCAATTCCAATCTTTGAATCCAAATCTAAAAAACAATACTCTAACACATATGATTGTTTATTTATGCCATCCAGCAGTGAACAGTACGCTGATTTTGCTAAACCTTTACCCTGATCTATGCTCGTTTCAAGCTTTTACTTGGAAGTTTCCTTTGATTAGTTGTCTCAAAATGCGATTTGAAAACAACTCTCTAAGTACTGTACTCTAAGTTGAGAAATGATATATGTTTAGAGATCAAAATCAACTATATAAGAGAATAAAAATTAATATTTAGAGATCAAAATCAAACAGAAGCAAAAAAATCAATTCGATATTGTATTCTTTTTTCTTTTTTGTTTTCTTTGCATTTGATGAACATGACATCAAATGTGTAAAGCAGGCCTAGCATAATATATATCCCCAAATTAAAACAACTGTAAAGGTTTGCAGAGTAAGAAAGACCATCCTTCCCAGATCAAACTCCTAAAGTTTAAGTAGAAGGCAATCATGTATAAGTCTAAAAGAAACCAAGAATACAATATTTCGTGACTTAATGATTGTTTGGAATAAAACCTTAAGCTTTTAAGATACTCAACGATATGTTCAATATAGCTGGCACCGAATTTGGCAGTAGCAACAGCTGCCTTAATGAGTAATTGATATCATAATGCAAAACATAAAGCATGCCAGAAAATAAAAAGAATAATAAAAATAAACTGACATTTCTAATTTCAACTGACTTATGGATAACCTATACAAAGAATCTGATTCTTTAAACCTTGTTCATTTAACATAACCCGATCATTATCATTGTACTGAAGTCAATATGAAGAGTTGTGTTTCTTATACTTCTTTCTTAAACTTCTTTATCAAATTTAAATTAATTTGAGATATCCAACTGACTCTAAACAAGAACGAAACAACAACAATATATGCATTTTATTAAAAGACCAACAAAAAGTCTTCCACCCAGCAACCTAAGTTACACTTATATAAGAATAAAGATCGCAGCATGGCTAATTAGCACAACTGGAAGTCTGGGTATTGTTATACGGATATCAAGCTCATGAAAAATATGTAAACAAAATGAAATTGAAGTATATGATTCACATCGACCCCAAGAAGCATCGGCGCTAAGATCTCATTTATGTTTCTAACGTCATTAAGCACTCATTTTCCCCATAAACACTCTTATTGCCATCTCTCTACTCGAGAGCTTCATAAATCCCAGTAGAAGCACCACTGTGCACCGCCGATCTGTATAGAAGGTGACGTGCCAATGGAGGAGACTGAGGTAACGCTTTAGGGTAAGAGAAGCTTTGATCGAGCGGACACAGACGGGGTTTGGAGGAAGGTAGACTGAGAGAGAGCCATTTCCAGATAGACAAAACAAGAGTTTCTGCTTTTGCGCAGAGAGAGGGGAATGTGAAGAGGAAGACAACAACTTTCTTTAGTTCAAATGACGAGTATGAAGGAGGTGAAAATTTTGAAAATGGTATGCGTGAGAGAGAACTGAGACAAAGAAGGCGAAGCGCCGAAGCAGTTGGCTCGAGGCGGTCGCAACTCTTTTTTTTTTTTTGGAAATGAAAAAGGTAACGGAGGTCTGATAGTCAAAAGATCAGATAATTATAATTACAATTTTCAAATTGAAATGGACTCGTTGTTGGGCCGAGTTGGGCTAATAAGACTGAATCACCAAAGTTTTTTATCAACGGATCTGATCAAAAAATTATGTAATCCAACGGTCTAAATTATTTACAGTGATAGATAAATGTTTTCAACAGTTTTTTTTTTCAATCTATAAAAGGAGTAAGGATTTAGACATTTGGAGAGGTGATGACAAGCAGAGAGGAGAGGACCATCCGTAGGTAGAATTTATGAGATGGTAGGTAACAGTCTAACAGATCTATGTGGCCGTTGTCGGATTTATATATTTTAGGGTTAATTTTTTGATAAGTCACTGAATTTTAATGTTTATTCATATTTGGTCAATGAATTTTTATTTATTCATTTTTAATCACTAAATTTTGATGTTCATTCATATTTGATCACTCCCATTAGTTTTTTTATTCAAAAATAATTGAAATAAAATTGTATTTATTGTCAAAAATAATTGAAATAAAAAATGGATAAATGAAATGAAATTATATTTGTTTTTTCATTAGTTTTTTAATTATTTTTAAATGAAAATTTAATGAGAATAACTAAATATGGATGAACATTAAAGTTTAATAACTAAAAATAAATAAATGAAAATTCAGTGATCAAATATAAATAAACATCAAAATTAAATGACTTACTATAAAATTTACCCTATATTTTTGAGATTATAATTTTGGTATGGCGACATGTCGGCCTCCAGGCCCAACCACAATTTAATTGGGCCCTCTAACCTTTTTCTGATTCCTCTCCCGCACTAATACCACATTACACAGTCACTTTGGTGCCAATCCCTAGCTCCTCTTCCCGCCAAAATCCTCTCTACGACTCTACCTCAGATCGAGCGACAGATAGCGAGCGAGTGAGTGAGAGAGAGAGAGAGAGAGAGAGAGAGAGAGAGGAGAGTCCATTTCAGAAAAAAAAGAGGGAGAAAAAAAGTCCGCGCGAGAGAGATTAAGAGATGGATACCACGGGCGATTTCTATACAGACGAGAAAGCTACGAGAGTTGAAGGCATCTTTCTAGAGTTTCTCAGAAGGTTCGCTTTCGTTCTCTAATTCGAGGCTCTTATTTGTGTTTTAATTAGATCCAATGCGTTCTGTGTGAAAATCGTTATCAGCTGGTTCCTTTCTTTCTTTGAGATTTGCTTTAGATATAAGATCGATCCAAATGCTCCTGATCCCTATTACGAGGCAGAGGTTGAGAGGATGCGGTCAACAGAGTCAAATACCATGTTTATTGACTTTTCCCACGTGATGGAATTCAATGATGTGCTTCAGAGGGCGATCTCTGAAGAATATCTCAGGTGCTTCTTTTTTTTCCAGTGACTTGTTGTTATTAGTTTTGGTTTTCTGGATAATTTGATGAATCCACTTGATATATGTTTCAACTGATAGAGTCATTTTTGCTTCTGCACCAGTAATGGGATATTATACCTAATTCTCTTGAGATTTAATTCTGTTGCTTGGGACAATTGCTAAAGCTATTTATTGTGGAAAATCAGTACTTTTATGAGCTTCACTCGTCTAATATATAGTATAATATTGGAGATGTAGGTTGTTAAAACCAAAATATTCGTCTGTTTTTTTTGAAATTTTGCAAGATCTCTAAATGTATATTGTCAATCAGGTTTGAACCATACCTGCGCAAAGCTTGCAATAGATTCATACTTGGTCTTAGGTCAGGTGAAAACCAACCCATCTTCACAGATGACAGCCCTAATAAGGAGGTCAATGTTGCCTTCTTTAACTTCCCATTGCTGAAGAGGTAACACTTTGTTTCTTTTTAATTATATTAAATAAGCTTCTCTTTTTATTTTGAATGAAATGAAATAAGCTTCTTATTCACTTTATTATCCGTCCCTTAATATCTCTTCATTTTGAGTAAATTGAAATAACTTGTTATCAGATTGAGGGAGCTGACAACTGCTGACATAGGGAAACTGACATCTGTGATGGGAGTGGTGACTCGTACCAGTGAGGTACGGCCTGAGCTACTGGAAGCTACTTTCAAGTGCCTCGACTGTGGAGAAACTGTGAAGAATGTTGAGCAGCAATTCAAATACACAGAAGTACACTTTCTTTCCCATGTTCTTACCTATTCTTTGCTTTTGCGATGATGTGTTACCATAACTGAGATATAAGACTGGCGGAACGACTATCTCTTGATCCACTCATTGTTCTATTTAATAGCACCTTTAACCCAAATAACTTCCTTCAACTGTGAATATAGGGAATGTCAGTGCTATATCACTCAGTATCTATTTATACCTGTGTTAGATTAGCACTTTCGTGATTTCACTCACTCAGGAATATAACATCCTTGGTTTATAATTGGTCTGGTAGTGATATGGAATCTTGTTTATAATGCAGCCTATAATATGCATGAATGCGACGTGTCAAAACCGACGCAGGTGGGCCCTTATGCGTCAGGAAAGCAAGTTCACTGACTGGCAGCGGGTCCACGTGCAAGAAATCTCCAAGGAGATTCCTGGGGGTTCTCTTCCCCGTTCGCTCGATGTTATTTTGCGCCATGACATTGTAGAGAAAGCAAGAGCTGGTGACACGTAAGTCAAAACCTTTTTGTTGCTGTGGTAAATTTGCAAAAATGTCAATATCTCATCCGCAATTTGCAGAAGGATCCCTACATTTCCATCATGTTTAAATGTCATTTGAAACTGGACATGATAGTTTCTTTGAATGAAGAAAGAAAAACTGGAAGGGAGAGTTAACTATGTAACCGGATATTGACAAAAATCTAGCCTGTTACAAGTCGGGTCGCAAGTACTTACCTTACATCTGGTACCACAAAATCTGATGTGTTATTAAAAAAGAAAAACAATTGTCAAGGTTCATATTTTGTCACTGGCTTGCTGCATTAACTAGGTCATATTTTTAATATACAGTATAAATGGTGATAGAGATGTACAAATTTGAGGTTCTTGCTTTTGATCATTTTCAATAAAGCTGTGGTTTCTGTTATATTGTGAAGCCAAATATTATTGGGCCAAGGCCCATGGCCTTTTTGTCCTCTTGTGAGGTGCGGCTTGGAGCTAGCAAAATAAAAGAAGGCAAAAAGGGATGTCGTGGTGACAATAACACATGTGAAGTGAAAAACCAGAAAGAGAGTAGAAAAGAGGTGTGCTCTTGGTGGTAGAGTGTGTGTTCATCTTCTTGGAGGTGTGCTCTTGGTGGTAGAATGTGTTCTCTTGTTCAAATCCACTCAAACTAGCAAGGAGAGAGTGTGTGAGAGAGAGGAAACTTAATAGCTTGATAATCTTCTTATATTGTAAGACAATTTCTATATAGTGAAATTTGCACCGGTCGCTCCCATGGTTTTTTCCTTTTGGGTTTTCACGTAAAATGTCGTATCTCTTTTATTTTCTTTTCTTGATTATTCTTATGCTTGTTTTGGTTCTCAAGTTCGTTTCTTATTTCTTCATTCAAGTGGGTATTGGTGTATGCTCAACACATATTCGACGAAATAACTCCTTGTTGCTTCCGTTGCCCCCACTCGCCAACAGTTTCTTTATGCAAATAATGAAATCTAGAGGTTTTATGGCAAATTCTATAACCATAAAGGCACCCTAAACTATACTTCTTTTGCTTTTACCATTAATTCTAAAGGTGTGCTTGTTGGATAATATGTAGGGTAATATTCACTGGGGCAGTGGTAGCAGTGCCAGATGTAATGGCATTGACTTCTCCAGGAGAGAGAGCTGAGTGCAGGAGAGAGGGCCCACAAAGGAAGAATGCTGCAGGGGGTCAAGAAGGCGTCAGAGGCCTCAAAGCTCTTGGGGTCAGAGACCTCTCCTACCGCCTCGCCTTTGTTGCCAACTCTGTTCAGGTAATTATGGTTGCATGTAGTTAGATTTCATTGTGATCTTGGCAATAGTGAATTGAGACTGTACCAGAATGATTCAATGCAATTACTTTATCCTTTGGTCGTATCATTATCTTGAATAATTGCAAAGTACATTTTCTAATACATTCGTGGCAGGTTGCTGATGACAGAACAGATGGTCATGTCAGAGGTAGGGACATGGATGGAGATGACAGTGGGAGACCGAAATTCACCGTACGTTTGAGAAACTTCATTAATAATATATATATCAGATACACAAATGAGGCAAATTTGACAATTGAGCCTGAGTAAATAACCACATGGTTTAAATTGCTCTATTTGACAATTCTGATGACATGGACCATCAGCTATTGGCAGAAGTTACTGTTCAATGGACTTCCATTTTGTTTTACCCATAGAACAATCTTTTGGTCATATAGAGTAAATTATGATTTGCTTTTTAAATTACCCCAGGATGAAGAAGTGAATGAAGTTTTGACAATGAGAGCCACACCTGACTTCTTCAATAAACTAGTTGAGAGCATATGTCCAACTGTTTTTGGCCATAAAGATGCAAAAAGAGCCATCCTCCTCATGCTTCTAGGTGGTGTGCACAAGATCACACATGAAGGGATCAACCTTAGGGGAGATATTAATGTTTGCATTGTGGGGGATCCTAGCTGTGCAAAATCTCAATTTTTGAAGTACCAACTCTCCTTCTACTGACCATATATATCTATTATTTTTAAAAGTTTAGGATCTCTGAAATTGATGCTTATTTGATTTTGATTCTGTTGAATAGATACACTGCAAGCCTGGTTCCCAGATCTGTTTATACTTCTGGCAAGTCTTCTTCTGCTGCTGGTCTAACAGCAACTGTAGCAAAGGAGCCTGAGACGGGGGAGTTCTGCATTGAGGTACAAATAACTCCTAGAATTTATTTTTTGAGTTTCCTGTTGGACAGAGCTGATCTAAACTTGATTCTTGTAGGCTGGTGCACTTATGCTTGCTGATAATGGTATATGTTGCATAGATGAGTTTGACAAGATGGATATTAAAGACCAGGTATCAAGCAAAATGTCATATTTACAATCTTGATCCTTGTTATGCTGATATTCAGATCGCATCTGAGTTAACTTATTCGTGATTGCAATCCTAAAGGTTGCCATACATGAAGCAATGGAACAACAAACGATCAGCATTACAAAAGCTGGCATACAAGCAACACTAAATGCACGCACTTCGATTTTGGCAGCAGCAAATCCAAACGGAGGGCGTTATGACCGGTCAAAGCCTCTTAA
Organism: Schoenoplectus tabernaemontani; assembly: GCA_037127355.1. NCBI lineage: Eukaryota > Viridiplantae > Streptophyta > Magnoliopsida > Poales > Cyperaceae > Schoenoplectus > Schoenoplectus tabernaemontani. The sequence continues at coordinate 3,036,901 of CM073738.1, forward strand.
AGTAAGTGTTCTATGCTTTTATGCTGATTTTAATTAATTTCACTTTCAAGTTTCACACAGCAGGCCAAATTACTTTATTGACAAATGGCACCGACAAACTAAGGTAAAGAGAGAAGGAACAACTTATATCCATTATTACCCTCACCAGTTTGTACTGAGAATCATTATTATTCATGAACTTATGCAACTTAGAACCTAGCAACTCAGTTTTTATTTGCAATTAATTTACTCTGGGCTAAATAAGACAAGTGTTTGCAATTAATTTACCTTGTAAATTGTCTTTATACACGAATGCTTTTGTGCGACACAAATATTATTAAATGCTGTTTACTTGCCAATGTTGGGCATTTGCTGCGTGTTTGAGATGTTTTTCAATGTAGTTTGAAAATTTTGCATAATATAAGATGTTAGTTGCAAAATAATTACCGTGATATATCTCCTTCTACTCCCATATCAAATTGCAGTACAATGTAGCATTGCCTCCTGCAATTCTCTCCAGGTTTGACCTTGTTTACATTATGATTGATGAGCCTGATGAGATAAATGACTACAACATTGCACACCACATTGTCCGAGTTCATCAGAAGCGTGAAGAGGCACTCTCACCGGCATTTACAACAGCTGAAATAAAGCGATACATCATCTATGCAAAGACCATCAATCCAGTGGTACTTGCTTTTGTCCTTCTGTGCCCTAATAACAAAAAAAAAGCAAGCTAAATGAAAGGTAGGTATTGTGTGCTATACCCACATGGCTGGCTGGAGAATTCGGGATTAAAGAGGTTTTAATCATACTCCCATTCATATTTCTTGTTTCATTGTTATTGGTTTATGCATCTTAATAATAATTAACTATGATTGTGCAAAATGAAAAACTTAGGGCATACTTTATATATATAATATATACATATATTTGTTTAATTATTGATTTTGGATTATGTTTTCAGCTGAGTGTGGAAGCTAGAAACATGTTAGTTGAGAAATATGTGGTTCTTAGACGAGGAGATTCGAATCCTGGCACAAGAGTTGCATATAGGATGACGGTCAGGCAGTTGGAGGCTTTGATTCGTCTCTCTGAGGCTATTGCACGGTGTCATCTTGACAAAGTGGTCTGTATTCTTACTATTCAATGTTCTTCATAAAATAATTGAGAATACTATCAGATTTAACTTTGGTGATAATCCATCAGATTCTTCCAGCTCATGTGAGGATGGCAGTAGATTTGCTAAAGACTTCCATTATAAGGTAACTTGACCTTTACCTTCTATTCATCTCAATATCTATAATTCGCTATTTTATGCTAATTTATGTCCTTTTAATTTAGTTAACCTAATAACAATCCTGAATCATATGCAGTGTCGAATCAAGTGAAGTTGATCTTTCTGATTTCCAAGATGAGGATGACATTGCTGAGCCGCACAATGAAGACACGGCTCAGCCTGAAAACAATGACGCAGGCCCTCCACCGGAAAATGAAGGTTTAATTCTTTTTATTACATAAGGAATCATTCTCTGTTTAAACCAATCCACTGAGCAGCCTAAGTAAACCTCTTTTGTTTAGCATATGTTTCTTACATTACTTCTGTCAGTCAGGTTATACTGTCATACTTTCTTTTGACTATTGTGTTGTTGCTGGAAAGTTTTTATCTGTTTCATTGTTGTTGGGCTTTGTGCACCGGATCTTTTTTTTTTTATTTGTGTGAGGAAGTTCTTTTTCTTTTGGTGGGTTGAGGGTTACCGTGTTTCTATTCTCCCGAAGCCAATACAATGGTGTTCTTAAAAGGTCATAAATGTGGCATGAAATTGCAGGTGAAGATCAAGACCAAGGGAATGAGACCCAACAAAAGAAAAAAATGGTAATAACGGAAGAAGAATTCCAGAGGATCACTCATGCTCTCGTCATGCGCCTCAGACAGCACGAAGAGGAGGTCATGCAAGATGGTATATCAAAACTTTGTATTCTACTGCTGTTGCAGTTGTTGCTTGAAAATTAATATTCTATTAGCCTCATCTCATGCACACTAAATAATATCAAACAATGCAACAGGTAGTGGATTGGCCGGGATGAAACAGAAGGATTTGCTAACTTGGTACATAGATGAGCAAAATAAGCAAGGGAAATATCAATCCACGGAGGAGGTCAAAGAAGAAGCCAAGCGCCTGAAAGCCATTGTAGAGGTATGAAATTGTACCAAAAGAATTGCATTCTGTCTTCTAATTTTGAGGTTAAAATCATGTCAATTCTTCAAGGGGCTATTATATGATTTAGTATTTTAAATGGATCTAAGTGCAGAGGTTAATACAAAGAGAGGGGCATCTGATTGTAATTGATGATGGTGCCAGTTCAACAGCTGCCACAACTGGAGAGGCTGGTGGTGTGCCCAGATCTTCTACAAATGAGAGAATCTTAGCAGTGGCTCCTAATTATGTCATTGATTGATTAGGTTTTATTAGATTAGCTTCAATCTGACTTAAATCATTGCCTAAGATAAGATGTACGTTTAGTTTTTCCCCATTATTTTCTGTAGGTATCTGTATTTCATGTAACATTTGTGTGATCACCTTAGTTAGTTTGTATTTTAACCAAAGTTGAGCCTAAGATTACTGATTACCAATACTTGATGAATCAACCATAGATGTTTCAATTTGTGTTTGACCTTTTGAAACATCTATTATCAAATTCAATAAAATACTGTTTATGTATGAAACACTACAGAAATGTAAAATACAAACAAAGTTTAGGCATGCTGCATGGATATATTGGACAAGGAAATCATTTATGCATATTCACACAGTAGTCCGCAGGAAAATAACAAAATACAAAAATACACTGGATAAATTTACAGAAGGGCTTCACTCCTTTTTTACTTCCATTTATCCGAGCCCCTGTTCAGGATTTGTTGCCACTCCGGCGCTCTCTTTTCTTTAATCTCAATTATTTGGTTGATGTCTGTATTTTGTTTTACGTGGGCGTTCCTGAATTTCCTTTTAATGTTCAATATTTTCTCATGCATATATACATTTTGTTCAACTGTGTTCTTTTAATCTAGAATCATTGTAGCGTCAAAGAAAATGTTGAGCAGGTCGTGAACACTATAAAAAAAAGTTAAATTCAGTATTGGATCAATTCGAATCAAAGATATTGGAGAACATCTGGATGTTTTCACACAAAATTCGATACATCTTATTTATTTTTCAACTCTCATGTTGTTACAGCCGGTTTTGAATCAACAAGTAATAATAATGTTTCCTAATGATAATAAAGGTAAAGATAAATGCACACAATCAATCAAATTTCAAATAGAAACACAAAGGAAACGCAAAACATATGTTGAATTAATTAGAGAAGACATTAATTAGGGAGGACACAATTCTTGCGGATTTCACCGTCGGCAGCAGTTTTGAGCCCCAGCCTTCCAAGTGTCACCATGGAATCAACAAAAGCTTTGAAAAATGCATTTTGATCAGCTGCAAATTTATCTACTATTCCTTGTGAACTGGAATCAAAGTACAAGGCACTATCAGAGAAGAGAACACCCTTCTTTTGTTGAACCATCAAAAAATAGTTATTGTCGAAAGTTGTCACAGATTGATCAAAGAATACAAAAGAATTTGGGTTCATAGTTGAAGGACATGTGCCTTGAAGCTGGCTTGCAAAACCAGGGTCCAAGAATGCATCGACAGTCGGATAAAGACGAGGGTTAACAAAGAAGCAGCTAGTAGCACCAAGTGTGTGACCACCTATACATGGATGAAAAATATTTTTAGTAGTTCTCTGCTTCCCAGGGCTTATTCCGTAATAGTTTGTTGATTATAACATGATAAATATAAAATATATTCAACCTGAGAGTGCAACCAAATCAGTTACACTTAATCCTTGGGCAGAAAACCTCTTCATTAGTCCGGACACATCTTCAGTTGCCAGAGGAAGATCGACATCACTTGCTCTTGATACCAGTGCATCGTACCTTCCAAGCTCCACTTTCCATGTTGGGCCACCACTCTGCCACAAAAAGCCAAACAAGTTAATCCAAAAGATAAAAGCAACGCTTAGTTAGGCCATTCATTAATTAATCAACATTACCAAAACAACAGCATCTCTTGCAGCCAGGGCCATGATATCCGCACAAGAAACCTTGTTTGCGCATTGTGGATCAGCATCTACTGCAGCTTTGGCTTGAATGATTGTGGTGTACCCATCTGCTCTTAGGAACATGTTCTCGCCATTGTGACGCTCATCATCGTTATTTGGATTTGTGATCATGATTGAAGCATCACATCCCTATAGCGAGGAAAACAAAGGATATGCCAAATTGATAAAAGCAACAAATGTTACTATAGTGAGAAAAGTAAAACCCTCAAGCAAAATTGAAAAAAATGAGTCATTTTCTTTATGTGCAGAAATGAAATATAAAAAGTATATACCGTAACAAAACAATCATGAAAGAAGAGGCGCAATGTGGCTGCTGCGACTATAGGTGATGTGGCCATCATTCCACTGACGGCGCCTTGCACAAGGCTTTCAAGATTCGGACATATGTTGGCATAGTAGTTAGTACTCAATTTATCCGTTTTGTTCTTCTGTGAAGGTGCAGGGCCGGGTGTAAGCTCGGATGCAGGAGGAAGTGCAGGTCCATACATAGGAGGAGATGCTGGGGATTCGATGGTTGTTGGTGGTGCAGCCGGGGTCACACTGTACGAAGGTGAAGGAGCTCCATTATCTGTTGGTGATGCAGCCGGAGTCACACTGTACGGAGGTGGAGGAGATCCATTATCTGTTGGTGGTGCATTTCCTCCGCCACCGGAAAAAGGGCACTCTGCAGCTGCTGCCACTATGAGGGAAACTAAGACTAATAAATTGAGTACCTTCATAGTTGCTTAGTTTCCTCTGCACCCAGGTGATAATGGAGCTCTCTGTTGCAAATGATTAGATCTAAAGACGAATGTGGTGTGTGTCAATGGATGTGATTGTGTGCTTATATAGTGCTGACAATTGTAGCAGGACCGTGTGGTTTTCACATACCTGCTCATTGTTTTGAGATATGTAAATCATATTGGTCAGTAATCAATTAGGTGACTTCCATGCACGTCTTCATTTCTTGTTCTAATAATTTGATTGACCGATGGTCTTGGTTTCGTTTGAATCCTGGAGTGCAACTCTACTTGTATATCCAGCTGTTTATCTTCCTTTATTAATCTTTTTTAATGTGAAATGTGAAGCAATCTATTGGAACTTTTGTCTATGTAATTACTAAGAGAAAATCTTTAAATCCCTAAGACTCTTTAAATTTGTTCCTCAAATTTTTTCTCATCTAACTTTTCTAATATTTTTTTGATAAGTTTTTATATTCCACTATCATATATGAATATCCTGATAAGTAGGTACGAGCACCTCTATAAATGAATTTAAATATTTATATGTATAAATATGAAAAACATGAGTGCTTGGGTTTACACTTCGATCAGCGCACTATTTCTAAATATGTCATTCAACTATTTTCTCTTTCAATTTTTTATTTTCAGCAATATTTATATTTCTAACAAGTTTTTTTGTATTCCACGATCATATATGAATACCTCAGTAACTATGTATGAACACCTTTATAAGAGAATATGAATACTCATATATATAAGCATGAACAACATGAGTGCTTCAGCATGTGCTCTATCCTCCAAATTAGTCCTCTAACTGTTTTTAACTTTTATTTTTCAGCAATATTTATATTTGTGATAAGTTTTATATTCCACGATCAGATATGAATACCCCAATAATTAGGTATGAACACATCTATAAGTGAATATAAATACTCATATGCATAAGCATGAATAACATGAGTACTTCGGCAGGTGCTCTATCCCTCAAATCTATCCCTCAACTTTTTTCTTTCAACTTTTCATTTTTGGTATGTTTTTACCTGCTCGTAGGATGTAGGATGTGTAAAAATAAATTTTAATCCGCTTGAGGTGTCTACACTTGTTATTATGAGTATTTATACTGATAATAAAATATATTCATATCTAATTTGTGCATGTTAAAAAACTAAGAAATTTTTACAAGGATAGTTAGCACACCCAATTACTAATTACTCATATTCAGGCTTATAGTTCCTCCATAGTTTTTTTTTATTTATTTATAAAGGAACCTGATAATTATATCCCAAACTTAGTACCCCATTCAATACCCCAACTAAACTATATTGTCCATGTTCTGGAGATATGATATGCACTAAATCATGATGTCATTATACCTAACATTTTTACTCTTAATATCTAATATCACATGTCTTAATAAATATTAATATAAGTATTATTTTCTTCATACCTGACTTTATTTGTCTTAATACTCATATGCTTCATACTTTATACTGAAAGTGGCATGATGACTTGATGAACCAGATAGTACATCAACTGATGACCATGCTACGGGTGACCATCAAAGTCTTTAAATTGGAGGTCTTAAGTTTTAACACTGGATAAATAAAGTTTTAATATCTAATATATCAAGTAATATTTTAAAGTCAAAACTTATATTTGGGCAGAAATCAGGATATGTGCAAGTATTTATATCTAAACTTTAATGTCTTAAAATCGAAAATCCTAACTCTTAACATGAGAAATTTGATGTCTTAATATTTAATATTATAAGTCATATTTTAAACTTAAAATTTATATTCGGGCGATCATCAGAATAGTGACAAGTCTATACATCTAAATCTCAATGTCTTAAAATTGAATGTTCTAAGTCTTAACATGAAAAATTTAATGTCTTAATATATAATATTATAAATAATAAATTTCTATTTTGGCGATTATAAGGATATGAGTAAGTCTATTATCTAAATCTTATGTCTTAAAATCAAAGGTTCCAAGTCTTAATATGAAAAATATGACATCTTAATATATAATATATTACAAGTTATATTTTAAACTTAAAATTTATATTTGGATTGCCATTAGCATATGAACAAGTCTATATACTTAAATCTCAATATCTTATAATCGAATGCCCCAAATTTTAACACGAGTAATTCAACATCATAATATCTAATATTACAAGCCATATTTTGAATTTAAAATTTATATTTTGGTGGTCATAAAAATATTGGTAAGTCTATATACCTAAACCTCAATATAGTAAAACAAAATGTTTAAAGTCTTAATAAGAAAAATATGATGTCTTAATATATAATATTATAGATCATATTTGAAACTTAAAATATATATTTTGGTGGCCACCAAGATATTGACAAGTCTATATATTTAAACTATAATGTCTTAAATATGATATATAAAGTCTCAATGTCATAAATTATAAGTCTCAATAAAAATTATAAATCTCACTACAAAACCGCCAATATCACTAATTATAAGTCACACTACCAATTTCACAAATAATAAGTCTGAAGTCTTAATATCACAAACAACTATGACATATTTCATCATAAATTATAAGTCACAATACGAGAACAATATCTCAAATTAGTAGTTTCAATAAAATAGATTATAATACCCCATATTTGTGAAACTTGCAGATATATAATAAATAAGTTTTAAAAACATAAAAAATAACTCTCAATACAATAAATTATAAGTATCAATACCATAAATTATAATTCTCATTATCAAATAATTAATCTCATAAATTATAAGTTTCACTACCAAACTCATAAATAACAAGTCTGATGGTTCAATATCACAAATAACTCTGACATATTTCATCAAAAATTACACGTCTCAATACCAAAAATCACAAGTCTCAATACTCCAGGTTAGTAGTCTCAATAAAATAGATTATAATAGACATGCTTAATCATTCGACTCATGGGTAAGAGTTTTAAATCCAAAAATTAGCATCTCCTTTCTAATATTCTCTTATAGAACAAATAAAATAATATTTTTATAGTAAATTTAGACAATGAGAAAATAAAAAAGGCGATAGAAATACATGATCAAGAACTAAAAAAATAAAAAATGTGTGGAATTCATTAGGCATTCAGAGACGGCGTTAAAAACATAACAATTGCGCAATTATGGAATTGATAATTCATCAATTAGTTTGAGCTTCATTTCATTTTTCATTTCCTAATAGACAAAAAAAAAATCAATTTATCAGTATTCATCATAAAAGACTATTCGATCTCCTAAGTCTCAATATTCATCATTCTAAGTCATTATAATTCATCCAAATGAGTCTCAATATTCAACATAATTGACTACTACACTAAGTGTAAACATACAACATCTTAAAAATGAACACAAATGTGCTCATCAAATCTCCAAAAGAAAATATTTCAGCAATTTCAAAATATGAGCATGCAATATGTACTAATAACTATTTGAGTATCCAAGAGAGTTATACAATTAAATTTCTATCTTAAATAAGACAGCAATAATATGAATTCAATGTTCATTTTTACACAAAAGAAGAAATAACTATCTAACGAAGTCAAACTGCTTACTAAATAACAACGGCTCTTCATTTTGAAAGTAAAAAAAAAACTAGTAATATGAGTCTTTATTTGCATTACAGCAAAATAAATATGAAGACTTCAAAAATAGTTAAAAATATAAGCCTTAATATTAATCACATGAGGTCTTAATATCTATCACTTATGTTTGAATATCCAATGGATGATGTCTTAATACTTATTAAAAGAAATCATATTTTTTTATATCTAGTAAAAATACTATAAAGCTCTTCAAACCTCTATATTCAAGAAATAAAATATAATAAGAGAGATACAAAATATAACTAGAATTAACATATAGAATAAGTATTAGATTCAGATATGCAAACTTATAAAGGTCGATTTCAAATTTTCGTGAGCAATTCAATAATACATAGACTTTAAGCCTTTATATATATATATATATATATATATAGAGTAAATCTACGGTGAGTTTAAGCTCACGGAAGATCTTCGTGAGGTTAGCTCAAAAAATATATTAAATGATCTTCAAATTTTGATTTTTCACTCTCATTAAATTTTTCATATTGAAATCTTATGGGGTACAAAAATTTGAGATATTTCGAGTTTTTTAAGTCACTCTTTTCAATTTTTGAAAATAATGTATAAACATTGAATATTTTATTATTATTTTTGGAGCTGATTTTCAAAAATTGAAAAGAGTGACTTAGAAAACTTGAAACATCCCAAATTTTTATAACCCACAAGATTTCAATATGAAAAATTTAATGAAAGTGAAAAATCAAAATTTAGAGATCACTTGATATATTTTTTGAGCTAAGTTCACGGAGGTCTTCCGTGAGCTTAAGCTCACCGTAGATTTCTCTCTCTCTATATATATATAGAGTGAGACTATGGTGCTTTGCGAAACACAAAATCTTTCGTGCTTCGCGTCGTATCTCGATTTTTAAAAGTTCAAACGGCCGATCCAAACTGTTGAACATGATCTTCATATTGAAATATCCTTGGAGAACAAATTTTTTGCTATTTTTACATGATCTTCATATTGAAATATCCTTGGAACAACATTCAAGCTACCTTAATTCATCACAAAACAAAAAGAGAAAAAAAGCTCATGTTGCAGAAAATTTAACTGTTTTTTTCAAAGAAAAATTTTCTCCCCACTATTTCGGCTGGAACTTCTTTCTCAAAAAATATAATTAGTTAATCATTATCGAGGCGAGTAATTAAATTAAAATATTGGCCATAATTAAAAGAATTGGTGCCGACAGGCCTCTAATATACAAGGAGGACCTACAATAAAAAATAAAAAAAATTATATAATACTCAGAAATAAATTCATATGCGTTCACAAATTAACTATATTCACTTCTCGTAATTAATCTGCTATTAACTGTCCATGTACATCTTTGTGTATGTATTTTATCAGAGAAGATACCAAAGATGGACATATTACTTTACTGTTTTGGTTTTGCTAGCAAGAGAAGAAAACAAATTCAAATTAAGTTTCAAACAATGGGGAAACCAGTCATAATATTACAAATTAAAAAAAGACAACCAAAAAAGAAAAAGATGCTGGATCAGCAAAGCCCCAGTGAGTACGTGTCATTGATAATTTGTTCCACTTTCATCGTCTTTTGCTCTGCCCAGTGAAGGGGTTGATGCTGACATGCCAAGCAGAGATTGACTTGAGATGAGATAGAGAGGATGCGTGAGAAGCAATAGGTAGTGCTCGTGGTAATACAACTCGTGTTCTCTATCCAGAGTCTATGCCATAATAAGATATTATGATTTAACCAGAAGGTGGTTTATGATTTTTGAAAAGAAATGAATGCACATGGAGAAATCGATAAGATTTGGTCATTTAAATACAAAATTTGATAAATCTGATTTATTATACAAATTCTCATGTTGTTACATACCAATTGCATGAACAAATAGTGAAACAGTTGTTCCGGATAAAAATAAAGCAAAAAGAGGGAAAAACCAATTAATTAAACAGTAATACAGATGCAAGAAACACAAAAGGCTCTCAATTTAATTAGGGAAGAGGCAGTTCTTGCGAATTTCACCATTGGCAGCAGTCCTCACCCCTAGCCTTCCAAGCGCCACCATAGAATTAGCAAATGCTGTGAAGAAAGCATTCTGGTCTGCTGCAAATTTATCCACTATACCTTGGGAACTCGAATCAAAGTACAAAGCACTATCTGAGAAGAGGACACCCTTCTTTTGTTGCACCATCCAGAAGTAGTTATTGTCGAACATACTCACAATTTGATCAAAATAAACAAAAGAATTGGGGTTCAAGGATGAAGGACATGTGCCTTGAAGCTGGCTAGCAAAACCAGGTTCCAAGAATACATCAAGAGTCGGATAAAGACGGGGGTTGACAAAGAAACAGCTGGTAGCACCGAGTGTATGGCCACCTATCAATGAATGATTTAGCAAGTTATCAGTGTTGTTATCACTCGTGGAAATTTTATACCAACAAAATTCCAAAGCTACCTAGAGGTGAGAACAACTAACTAATTAATTATAATTAACTAATTAATTATCAAGTTATATCTATCAAGTCATGTCCTCCAAAATCACTGTCATATTTTTTGTACAATTGACATTTGTGTTTATCAAAATTATAATAGTTTTATAACAATTTTAGTTTCTCTGCTTAATTTCCGAGGTTCAACCTCTGATATACAATTTAAAATCCTAGCTAATAAATCTCACATCACAATCATAAGAATATCAAACTATAGTTCTTTAATATTGATTAACATTACCAGGGAGACAACATCTCTTGTAGCAAGAGCCATGATATCTGCACATGAGACCTTGTTTGCACATTGTGGATCTGCATCTACTGCTGCCTTTGCTTGGATGATTGTGCCGAACCCTTCTGCTCTCAGGTTTTGGTTCTCAGCACTGTGCCTCTCATCATCGTTATTTGGGTTTGTAATCATGATTGAAGCATCACATCCCTAAATTTATAACACGTAAAATCTCGTTACGACATTACATAATACAACAAATGACTTCTTATCGAAAAGGAAATTGTAGCATTCCCTTCTAAAATTTTGGAACATGCAGAAGAATATAATTGTGACAGAAACCCCAAATATGACTAATTAAGCAACACCAACTGTTTTAATAGTGAGAAAAGTTAAAAATCTATATATTGAACTGAAAAGTGATAAAATCCAGTCAATTTTTTAGGCGGAGTAAGGAAGGAGAAAAACCTACCGTGACAAAACAATCATGGAAGAAGAGGCGTAGTGTGGATGCTGCAGCTACTTGCGATGATGCCATCATCTCTTGGACAGCCCCTTGAACGAGTTTTTCGAGATTGGGGCATATATTGGCGTAGTAGTCCACACTCAAATTCCCCCCTGGCACACTCTGTGCAGGAGCTGGTGCAAGTGACGGCTGTGATGCCGGAGCAAACATTGGTGGAGCGGCAGGAGCAGCAGCGGGTGCTCCACTGTCTGGAGGTGAAGGAGCTCCATAATCGTTAGGTGGCTTGCCTTTATGTGGCGGCTTATCTCCTTTTGGTGATGGTGCATCAGGGGGAGGGCGCTTTGCTGCTGCTGCAACAAGGAGGGAAACTAAGATCAATAAACTCAGTGTCTTCATGTTTTCTTAATTTCCCTCTGCACTCTGGTAATGAAGGTGTTTTTTTTGTTGTTGCTGATTATTAGGTTTTTGAATTTGGTGTGTGTCAAGTCGATTGAATTGTGTGTTTAAATACTGAGAAGTGGGGAGCTGATTGTGGTTTTCAGATACCCGTCCATTGTTTTGAGATAGCTGTACAATTGACAAAACTAAGTAGGGTAGTATGCAACTATATATATATGCATGCACGCATGCACGTCATATTATTTATTAATTCCTAATAATTTGTGGAAATATGGTCGATTTCATGGTTTGAACTGAGATTCAGCTTGATTCCTCCCATTAGCCTGAACCTAAATTACAGTGCTACTTGTCCAGCTGCCTATTTTGCTCTTTTGTATATTCTGAAACCATTCAAAAGACATTTAGAACTTCTGATTATGTAAACTAACAGCCTGCTAAGGCGAAAAAGATGGGATTGCCTCGCCTAATAAGCAAGCTTCTCTTTTCCTTTTGCTCTTTTGAGTCGGGTCCTCTTCTAACCTTTCCTCTCAAATTACAAGGTAGTTAACTTGTTGTGCGACCAGTGAGTATGGAACGTAGCCAGCTTCGGTCAAAAAGGATTTTATTTTATTATTATTATTATTTTTTTTTTTGGGGGGGGGGGGGGGGGGGGGGGTGGGGTAAAATTATTTTAAAGTTAAATATATATTTTATAATAGAATTATAATTTCAGAGATATATTTTTCAGCTAGAGCATATTTTCATAATTTCTTTAGAAACCAAGTATCTTTTGAAAATTCTTTTAAATCATAAGTCTATTTTCGAAAAAAACAATCCAGCAGGCAGCATCTTATCGCTATGTAAAACACCTATTAGTTTTTGGTGTTGGTCCGGTATGATTAATTCTTGTGTAATGCTTAGTTTGTACAGGCATATGTTGTTGGTAACGATGGTAAAGTCCTTAGATTTTACTACCATTCTTCCTAGATGGTTCTAGAACAGAACAGATATAAATTTCTGAACTCTTCAGATCAAATTGATGTCAGAACATTATAATTAATTTGCTACAAATACTGTTGATTTTTTGGGTATCATTTATGATCGTGTATACATGTATACTTGTCTAGCAAAGATAATTTCTGACGTATGCCATATTTTTACTATTATTTTGAACCTTTTCTGATTCTCTAATTAATATGATTCAGCGTCCAACTAATGGAACAAAATATCAATTATTAGAGAAAATATTTTTATCTGCATGACACGTGCTGAAAGCACGCGCTGATCTTTAAAATTTATAATCTTCACAATAATTTAGTTCGGTCACAAGCGCACGACCTACGTTTAGTACAATTTAGATGTCGAACTATAGGGATGGTGAAAACTGTCGTACTCGACTATTTCGACTTCTAGAGGTGCAGAAATAAGAAAGTGAGGGGTTTGTTCAAATGATTTTGTTTTTAATATTTAAAAGTAAAAATAGAAAGTAGAAAATATTTTTGTTGATTTTATATTAATTAAACTAAAATTCCTAGGAGTTTATATCAGATATCACTCTGATCTGGTCCATACGACCCATATGCTCTCACATATGGCCCGTGTAGAATGCAAACAAGTTACAACTATTTCTCAAAGGTCATTTCTTCACTGGTTGTGCAAATTCTAAATGAATAGTACATAGACAATAAATTTCAACTCTCACATGTTGATTTACTTATTTAGTTGGTGATCAATTCAGGGTTTCTAAGTTTAATAAAGCTCAACTCTTACATGTTGGCTTATATTCCTTAGTTTGAAGCTGATTTTCTACAGGCACGCTCGATCTCTCGATTCGAGTGGGGTTCAACCTCTCGGTCACAACCCTATCTACCCTCTCGGGTCCCATATCTACCTATTGTACTTGAAATGACCTTGATAAACTACTCGGATGTTAGATGATCAAATCTAGAGCCTGATATCTACTCGGGGCCTACCCTAGCAATTCATCAACAATCAAGCAAGCATGACAATAATACTCAACACAAATAAAACACAATCATAAAATGAGAGAACCTTTAATAAACAATCATAATCCGAATTTTATATCCCTAACCCCTAAGAAATAAAATATTTAGCCGCTCATAGCGACATATAACAAAACAGTAAAGATACATAAACCAAGAATAGAAAATATTATAGAAATAAGTTAATAAAAATAATAGATGATTCAAACTCTTGATGCTACTTTTGTGCCAATCTCTCACTCAACCTTTATTTTCTCTCGAGTGTTCCAAATCTTCGATCTCTCAAATCACAAACATAAATGTGATATGCGCAATAGAGGAGTCGAAGAACTTGGCCAAGTTATCCGTTGATGAACTCGCCGGCTCGTTCTTAATACATGAGCAGAAAAGAAGCTCAAGAAGAAAGAAACTCTCGAAGAGGCCCTTTAAGCTAAGGTGATTCTCGAAGAGAAAATATTGTATGTGCCAAAGGCACAACATGCACATGGTCATGGAGGTCATGAACGACATGACTAAGGAGAGTTGAGCCAGTCAGGGCAGTCAAGCCCAACCCGGACAAGGAAGAAGTCAAGAAGGCAGAAGGAAACCATATGTAGATTGCTATAATTATGAAAAACATGAGTATTATGTTCGAGATTGTTGAACTGAAAAAAAAAGTAGGATACAAACTCAACTACGTCGAGGTAGTGGAAGAGAAGATATTGCTGATAACATAAACTCCTTCGACCTCAGGGTGTGATATCGTATGGTATCTTGACATAGGAGCCAACAATCACATTACCAGCCACAAGCATCTATTAGCCGAGATGAGTGGAACAGTCTCATTCGGAGATACCTCTAAGGTGGAAATTAAAGGAAAAGACAATATGAAGTTTCTCCAGAAGAAAGAGAAAATGGTAGAATATGTCTACTATATTTTTGAAGATAAAGAGAAACATTCTGAGCGTAGGTCGGTTCATGAAAAAAGAGTTTGAAATCTTCATGAAGAAGAACACTCTAAATTTGAACGATAGTCGAGGAAGAAATGATCAGGGAGAATAGAATATTTAACTTGAACTTACAAATGATCGACGAGAAATATCTCAAGATCAACAAAAAATATGAAGCTTGGCTATGACACATGAGATTCTGACATCTAGAGTATAATGGCCTCAGAGATTTAATGAAGAAACAGTCAATACAAGGACCGTCGAATCTTGACTTCGAGAATAAGTTCTGCGAAGGGTGCGTGATAGAGAAACACACGAGAAGGTAATTTAGAAAGTCTAAGTTTTCGGTAACTAAACCACTCGAGTTGATCCATACCGTTATATGTGGACTGATCACCCCATACTCATTCGGTGCAAAGAAATACTTCATCACTTTGATCGATTACTATTTAAGAAAGTGTCGGGTGTACTTCCTCGAGAAGAAATCTGAGGCATTCAGGCCTTCAAGAAGTTCAAGGCAATGATTGAGAAAATGATGAAAAAAAACATTCAGTCTCTAAGACTGGACAAAGTCGATGAGTACTTATCTAATGAATTCAAATCATATTGTGCAGCATCATGAGATTCGTAGGTTTTTGACAACACCTTACATACCACTTCATAATGACATGGCTGAGAGAAAGAATATGATAATTCTCGACATGGTGAGATCAATAATCAAAACTAAGGAAATACTGAAGGAATTTTGGACTGAAACTGTGTAGTGTGCAGTGTATATATAAAACTAATGTTCACATGCTTTTCTTGAGAATATAACCCCCAATGGAGCGATCACAAGCCAAATGATGCACATCTCAAAGTATTGGGGATCATAGCATATATGAAAAAAAATCCCATATCCGAAGAAGACCAAGCTCGAAGACGAAAGCAAGAAGCAAGTCTTCATTGGATACAATGAGAAATCCAAGACATACAAGCTTTATGATCCAATCGAGGATAAACTCATGATCAATAGAGATGTCGAACTAAATGAAGAAGCTTGCTGGGACTGGAAGAACCAGTAAGAAGAGCTGTCAACTGAGGAAGTCGAGATTAGACTCTTAGTTTGAGATGTTGAAACCTCGAGTTCGAGAAACTTCGAAGAGGACTTCAGTTCGGAAAGCTCAGAAGAAGCTGAAGATGAACTAAGAAACCTAAGGTTTTAGGATCTTGAAGATCTCTATGAGACAATTGGTGAGGTGTACATGGTATTTCTGCTAGTCGATGCCGAGATAATCTCATTCGATGAAGCATTTCGAGATCCAAAATGGAAAACTATGATATACGAGGAGATAAAAGCAATCAAGAATAATGAAATATGAGAAATGATAGAGCCGTCCAAAGGGTACAAACCAATTAGAGTCAAGTGGGTATATAAGAAGAAAATGACCCCACAAGGCACAATTGAGAGACACAAGATGAGACTCATAGTCAAAGGTTATCGACAGAAGACCATAATCGACTATGATGAAGTGTTTGCCCAGTAGTATGAATGGAGATAATTCAATTGCTGATCTCGTAGGCTGCACAAAATGAATGGTCGATATATCAGATGGATGTAAAGTCAGCATTCTTGAATGATGTATTTGAAGAGGAGGTGTATGTTGAACAATCCCTTAGGTATACAAAGTCTGAAAAAGAGCACAAGATGCTCAGACTGAAGAAGGCGTTATACAGTTGAACAAGCCTCGAGAGCGCGGAACAAGAGAATTGATAACTATTTCAAGGAGAATGACATCACATAATGTCCCTTCGAAGCGACCATCTACATGAAGGCATGCAGAGATGAACTCCTGATTGTCGCACTGTAGGTGAATGATATGATGTTCATGGATCACAACCAAAGGTTTATTAATGAGTTCAAATAAGTAATGAAGTTCGAGTTTGAGATAACAAATCTCGGGTTAATGAGACATTTTCTTGGTCTCAAGATAAAGTAGAAGAAATCAGAAATATTTATATCTCAAGGAGCATACGTTCGGAAAATTTTTAAAAATTTAGAATAAAGGTTGCAAAATTTTCTAATGAAGCTCAGGGCCAAACTCTCAAAACTCAAAGGAGGAGAAGCTGTGGACTCAAACAACTACCGGAGTATAATTAAAAGTTTAATGTACCTAACTTGCATAAAGCCCAACATTACATTTGCCGTGGAGGTCACAAGTCAATTTATGGAGGACGCGAGATATTCATATTTGAAAGCTATGAAGATGATCCTGAGATATGTCAAAGGAACAAAGGTCCTCAAGTTATTCTATCAATAAATTAATATTTTTGAACTTACAGGTTATGTGGACAGTGACTGATGCGGTAACATTGATGATCGCAAAAGCACATTGGGATATGCATTCTATATGGGAGGCACTGTTTTCATATGATTATCGAAGAAGCAGTCCATCGTCACACTATCCACCTGTGAGCCCGAGTATGTCATAGTATCACTCAGTGTGAGTCATGAAATTTGGCTCAAAAGACTGTTGCAGGAGCTGAAGTGCCCACAACTTCAATCGACTGAGATTTAGGTTGAGAACAAGTCGGCTATCGAGTTAGCCAAGAACTCGATATATCATTGAAGGGGCAAACACATTGCTATGAAGTTCCATTCAATTCGAAAACATGTCAAGGGTGGGTAGGTACAAGTTGTTCATGTGCAAAGTAATGATCAACCTACATATATTTTCTCAAAGACTTTAGCGAAACCATTATTTGAGAACTACAAGCAGATGTTCGGGATGATGAATCTGTGAAACTTGAGTTTAAGAGAGGATGTTGGTATTAGTAAACTCCAAGTCCCGATCCCAAAGGATCAAGAGCTCAGGAACCCGATCACCTCGAGAAACCCCATGCCGAACCCGAAGAAGTAGCAACACCAAGGATGAGCATAAGCAAAAGATAAATCTCGAGATGTACTAGAGCCTAACAGTTTAGAAACATCAAGGAGCTCGAGATGAAACCCTTACCTAATGATAAACATGATATTTCTGACATCTACCGCATGTGTCAGAGACAACTGATGAAAGCAACAAAGAAGTTGACTGAAGTGTGATTATATAATTAATACTGCTATATAACTAGGATAGTTAGAATTAAATTGATTGTATAGGTAGCCGGTGCATTTATAACACCGAAGTAGTATAAATAGAGGAATAAAGTAGTAAAGAATAAGAGAGAGAAAACACTTTCTAAACACAGTTGAGTTATAAAAAAATAACTTTCGGAGAACTCTCTTCCTTCTCCCAGATCTATTAATTTATTTTATTCTCATTTTAATTCAGTTCTTCACTGTTCTTGAGTTGTAGTGAAATATATGACCAGACATCTAAGATAGTAACCCGAGTTCAAAGAATTCAAGATATATCTTCAGGATAATCTACTTCGGAATAATTAGTTAAAAATAATAGTTCCTCTGACGCTGCTACTGCTTTCTTCGGGCACATTCCTCTGACACAACCTCTTCTTTCTCCATGCACGCTCCTTGATGTTGCCTTTACTTTCTTCGGGCGCGTTCCCTATTGCTGCCACCACCACACTTAAAGTCATCTTCATTAATGCTTCTTCTTCTTTGCGACACTTACTTTCAACTTCCACGATATCATCATCCCACTCGATGATGCTTTAATCTTGTTTGATGTGATCATCACATTACTGGTATATTGTGACGGCCTCGATGTCTCATCGTCTTTGGTTTTCTTTCATAAATTCTTCTTGTAGTATTTTCTCCTGATCCCGATTATTTCTCAATACTTTGTCTCTTATCACGTCTTCATAACATCATCATAACTCATAGCGAAATTATAAAGCCATTTTTTATAACTTTTCTCGATTCATTAAGCTAGCATGCGTCTTCACTTCTTGTTTGCTAAATCATTCATGGTTGTATCTTTTCTGCCATTCAATTATCTGACACTTTAGGTCATGTATATGTGAGATTTACATCCATATTTTATATCATATTTTCTCATGGTCTTCAAACACTTCCAGTAATTACCTCATCATGTCACTGGTTCTCTTATCATGACATTCATTACACAGGCTCTCTTGTAATTCATTGCTCACGTCGGTTTCACTCACTAATTCTTTGAGCAAGACCATCGGCGAAAACTTCAATAAGCGTTAATAACATCTGTTGCTTGATGCATATCACTTGCCATTGACAATACTATTTTCTCCTCATTTTTAATACCAGCATCCTCTAAATAACTTTTTTTAATATTTTTCTTTTTCTTTGCCTTCATTATGTCAGATCCCTCCGATCGACTGACACTCTGTTAAATCCCTCTGGTCACCTAACACTCTGTTAGATCCCTCTGGTCGCCTAACGCTCTAATATCATTTTGTAGAAAATAAAATTACTCTTATCATTTCATATTGATTCTTCCTAAATTACAATAATCATCTAGACTTCTATTTATAACACTCAAAAGTCGGTACCAAATACAAGTCGATACACCATTTTTATTATCGACTTGTACACTCAACTACAGCTAAACAACTTGTTATTGATTGTAGCCGTAATTTTGACTTTTTAATTAAGGGAAGGGATCATTTGACAATGGTTATCTTGTCAATATATTTTTAAATAAATACAAAAAATTTAAAAATATAATTTTTTTATAGATGTATTCTTCTAATTATAGATTGATAGTGATTTAAATTTCATATAATTTTATTATCGTCTGATAGTCCATCAAAGACTGTAAAATTATAACCGTTGTAAATTATATAAAATTTGGGGTCCTTGATTGAGTATTAAACGATAATGAAATTATATGAAATTTGAATCACCATCAGTCTATAAGAAGAGAAACATATCCATAATATTTTTTCTATTTTTAAGATTTTTTTAATATTTATTTAAAAATTTATTATCAAAATTATCAAAATAACCCATTGTCAAGTGATCCCCACCCTTTAATTCATTCCATTTCACACTTGAAAGCGACCCAATTAAATTAATCCCCGTCGATATCTTTTTTTAATCAAATTTATCCAACAAAAATTACTTTGTGATGCTTCAACAAAAGAAGAGAGTCCTCTTCTCACATAGTGCCCTTGTATTTTGATTCTAGTTCACAAAGCATAGTTTACAAATTTGTAGCCGACCAAAAAATAATTTTCACCACATTTCTTGACTCTATGGTGACACTTGGAAGGCTAGGGTTGAAAACCGTTGATGGTGAAATCAGCAAGAATTATCTCTTCTCTAATTAAATAGAGTGCACACTAGATTTTCAAAAAAGTAGTGCTTCCCACTTGTTCCATTAGAAACAAAAAATTCATATGACATCACAATCCAGTATCGTGAGTATTTAATTATTTTAACTGCTAAACTACTTAATTACAAAATAAGCATACAAATTCAAGCCAATAACCCAAGACATACAAAAATTTGTTACATTTATTTATTTATTGGTTGCATTTTGATTTTAAGCCCAATCATGAACTCTCAACCTCTTGAAAATGCTAAAGCAAAGGCATTCACAACTCAAGATCTTAACTTTGACTCTCGAGCGGAGAATCGAGGAGACCCAATTGTAAGATGCGATTATTGCCAAAAGGAGGGACATCAGCGAGAGGGCTATTGTTTCCTCCACCCTCATCTTCGCCCAATGGAACTGAGGAGAAGAGTTTCGAAGCCAGGAGGAGATCGGAGCAAGAGGAGAAGAGAGATTATCGAAAAGGATGCTCAGTTATGAGCGAAGAGGGCAACCCTAGCTGTAGCTGCGCAGAGGCTAAAGAAGGGGGCGCTACAGAAGCCACACCAGATCCAATACAGCAATTGACGATGCAACACTTCATATTATTTCAAGAACAAAACACATCTAGTACCCCAAAACAATCTAGTATAATTATTAACTTTTCTAATTATTCTTTGAAAAATCAGTGGATTTTAGACTCGTGTGCAACATATCACATTACGAAAAATGATGGTATAACACAAAATTATGTGAAATGTGATGCTAATAAATTTATGACCGTTGCAAATGGAGATAAAATAAAAATTCTAGTAGGTCAATTAATCTTTTTCTCTAAGAAAATAACAAATGTTTTACATGTTGAAAAAGGCTCATCAAACTTGTTATCCATTAATAAAATCACTTAAGAATTAAAATGTAAATTATCTTTTCCATCGAAGAATGTGATTTTTTTAGAATTGGATAACGAAGAATATCATTGGTGAATGTTTTATGGAAAATAAATTCTATTTCTTTGAGAGAACAAAATTCAATCTTAATACAAAGAAAGATGAGACACTTGACACACTATGACATAGAAAGATAGGGCATCCGTCTGATAGAGCATTGAGACATATTTTTAAGAATTTATATTGTAGTGATTGTGAAGTATGTAAACTTGGTATACTAGATTATCTTTTGCTTCATCAAATTATAAAAGTAATTTTTTTTGAATTAATACATTCTAACATTTGGTGTCCTGCTCAAATTATTTCTTTTAATGGTTACAAATACTTTGCTATTTTCATAGAAGATTTTTCAAAAAAATATATGGTTATATTTGTTAAAAAAATAAAGTGAAATATTTTTTTACTTTCAAAAATTTTACAATTTTATAGAAAAATAATTTGATGCAAAAGTAAAAATTTTTCATAGTGATAATAGAACCAAATGTATAAATAATTTTTTTCTAATTTTTGTAAAGAATTTTTTTTACATCAATCCTCTTATATTTATACATTTCAACAAAATGGTATAGTGAAAAGGAAAAATCAGCTTTTACTAGAGATAACACGAAATTTTTTATTTCAAAATAATATGTCAAAAATATTTTCGTCGGATGTCATCCTTACGTCACATATTTGATTAATTAGTTGTCAAGTGCCAATTTAAATTGCAAGAGCCCATTAGAAATATTCTACCTAGAAAAAAATAATATTGGTCATTTGATAATATTTGGATGCACATGCTATGTTCACAATAATAAATCTAATAAACTTGATCACACTTCTATTAAGTTCATTTTTTTGAGATATTCATCTCAAAAGAAAGATTACAAATGTTATGACCTAATGAAAAAAAATTATATATCTCAAGGGATGTAACTTTTCAAGAAAATATGTCTTATTATAAACCCTTAGAGAAAGATTTTGACACTCCAGAGGAACCAATTTAGTTTGCATTACCACAATATTGTGAACGCGGAAGGGATGAGTCTCTTGTGGAAAATGAAGTTGAAAATGAGTATAATAATGAAGAAGAGGCAAATCAAGAAGAAGAAATAGAGGTAGAGGAACATGAAATGATACCTCCTCGAAGATCGACTCTAGCGCTTTAACTCTCAACAAGGCTACATGAGTTTGTCACATACAAGGCACAATATTCTATTTAAATTTTTTTAATCTACAATAAAATTACACCTGCATACATGGTTTACTTATCCTCAATTTCAAAAGATGTAGAACCCAATAGTTATTAAGAAGCCATAACCAATCTGATATGGTGTAAGGCTATACAAAAAATATTAATGCAATACAAATTAGAATTGACACAATTTACACTCTCAAATAAGAAAATGAAAGAATGAATTCCACTGGTATCGAGTTCTCAGGTTAAACCGAGATCAATCGATACAAAAGCTCCAATTGTTAACTTCTAATTGAAATTCAATAAAAAAATTAAAAGATTCATGCACTCTGAGCTTAATACTCATGAGAAAAGGAAGAAAAAAAAAGAAGAAATAACAAAAGAAATCGAGAAAAATTCAAACGATAACACTGTTATTTACAAAATCAACTGCTATCACACTTCTTAAGCTCTGATCCTCAAGAATTGAGCTTTCAACCCTCAACTGACTTAGACTAGGGCCTGAAACTTACCATGTTTCAAGTAATCAAGGTGTATGAATTGAGTTCTCAAGTTTACACTGAGATCAATCGATTAGAGCAGTCTCTTCTCCTGTTTCTTGCTCTCTCTCTCTCTCTGAACTCTATATTCACTACCTTTTTCTATCTCTCTATCTGATTCTTGATGATTTGTGCTAATTGGGGGCCGGTTTATAAAGGCAATTGAGGGGTGCACATGGTAGCTAGGTCATACACCACTCATACACCATCAAATAAACTCTCTTGGCTCATGAACATGGTCCTCTACTTATGTTAATTCTTCTGTTATGGTGTGGGTCCCATCTGAAACGACCTCCAAGCTTGAACATCCTTTGTTGATCAGGTTTGACCTTCCCATTGCTTCTTTCCTTTGAATAGAACCTTCTAGACATCTTAGTGTGTTATTTATACTCACATTAGTGCATCAAAGGCACCCTTTTCCATCTGTTATTGCTCTGGTACACCTCTTTGACTTTAGCCTATTCATCCGAGTTCAATCTTTGATCTAAACCACATCTTTCTCATTCAATTGTCATTCTTCATCACCTAAACATCATCGTGTGAGTGTGTAGAAGCTATATGCACTATCAATTTGAGTTTGTAGCACAAGGTTTTAGTTTTCTCTCAATTGCTCGATCTCAACACCTTGATTCAATTCCTCATATTTAGCATCTAATTATTACTTCTTACTTCATCTCCAGCGTCGCCAGAGTGAGTAGAGCAGGCCTGCATCTTCAATTTTAGAATTTAAAGCAAGGATTGGAGTGTCTCATTGATCATCCGAGGTATTCACGTTCTCTTACTGCCTTATTCACTTGTCATTTCTCAATTTCAATCACTTACACTTCTTCTCCTATACATCTAGCAGCTCTGGCTAGAAGGAATTAAAGTTTGGAGCTTTGGAGGGCTTGAACAATATCAATGGCACCTTCGGCCTCGTCGAGAAGAAGAAGGAAGAGAGGGAGGGGAGAAGGAGAGAGCTCCACCTCGGCTGGATTCGACGCATAGAGTCCACAACACACATGGGCCCACTACCAGAGGCGCAACACGCATGAGCCAGGTATATGCTTCTTTTTCTCTTGATTTCAAATTTTTGACTTTAGTATTGTATAAACTTAGCACATGAATGAATGTATGAACTACATGCTTGAATTCCTGACATGTGGGCCCCACTTGTAAGGTGTCTGAGTCTGGGTCCACAGATTCAATTAGCAATTGATTAGTGCTTTGATTAGCGTTAATTAATCTGAGGTGGCATGATCTGATAGGGCCATTTGTTTAAGCAGTATCTCTTTAAGCTAATATTTTGCTAATGACGTGCTGATATGGACCAATGAGAGACTACCACGTGGCACAAGTGGGACCCACTTGTCAGGTGTTTTGCGCCAGAGTAGGGCCTACATAGGTGATATGGACCAATCAGAGACTGTCACGTGGCACAACTATGCTAACATGGCCCAATCAGAAGCTGACGCATGGCTGTCTTCTCTCTCTTCTCTAATCTTGGGTATCTATGTTTCTTGTCCCCAGTTTGCACCCAAATCTGCTTCTTTTCCAAAGTTGTACCCAGAAAACCCTTTGATTGAATCTTAGCCCTTGATCAATCTATTTTAGTCTGTTTTACTTCTCTGAATTTATTTTAATAGCTACACTTGTCCAAAAATCATGAAAATTTTACCAAAAATCCCTAAATTTATGGTGATCATTTCTGTGATTTTTAATTCTCATTTTGTCCTTATCTCTTTATGTCAAAAAATTCTCTTATTATAAACCCTTTTCTGCTCATATAAATCCTAAAATTTGAATGTTGGAGCTTGATGCTTGTGCCAACAATATTATTTTCTTGTATTGTCCTTAGTTAAACATCTATTTTTGATGTTTCACCAGGTCAAATCTTATTTGATCAAAGATTGATCATATGTCAACAATTGAATCAAATATGAGTTCAATCAGATGCTGCTCATATTGGCATCTGATGAATTTTGTGAAATTGATTTTCAGTTTATATTCATGAAAGCAAAATCATATTGAATTTTTATTTGTCGTTGTATCAAAAAATTGGTTTTGAACACAACATCCTCCTTGTTGCTTTGGAATTCCATTATTCCTGCACTTATGATTTATTTTGGGCATTTTCCTTTAACTCTTTATCCTTTCCTTTGTCTTTGTCATTAGGGTGTGGGACTCACTTGTCAGACAAAATAATTACGTGGATGATGCCTCGAGAGATCTCTCTCTCTGGATCTCCTGAGAGTCACCCACTCAAATGAAGGGGTGATGACAGGATATTTATACCCTTGAATCCCTGCTTGAATTCTCTTATGGGACTGATGGATTTGCTCTGGAGCTTGGCAGCGACCTTTCCTGACCGGTGGCCCCTTTCTTCCTCTTTCTCTACTTGCTTTCTTATTTCTTTTATTATTTATTATTATTTTTTCAATGCTGTATACTTAAATCTTCCTGCCCTACTCTTGAATATTTCAAGGGTAAACATAGTGATAGTAGCACAGAAATATATAAGGCCGGGTTGGTTACTAAGGGATATACTCAAACCTATCGTATAGACTATCAAGAAATATTTACATCCGTAGTCAAAATGAATACTATTAGAATTTTTTTTCTCAATAATGATAAATCAAAATTAGAAATTATATCAATTGAATATGAGAAATGCGATCCTATAAGGAACAATAGATAAAGAGGTGTACATGACGCTTCTCTCCAGACACAAGAAGGAAGGCAATGCCAACGTAGTGTGTAAGTTAAACAAGTCGATTTAAGAATAAAAATAATCATCTCGAGCATGATATGACAAACTAAGCTCTTATTAAATTTTTATAAATTTAACATTAGTAGTGTCGATCATTCATTATTTTCAAAGATTGATAATAATTACACAATTATAATTTTAATTTATGTAGATGACATAATAATTATCGATAATAATTTGGAAGAAATTCAAAAAGTGAAAGAACAATTAATTTTTTTTATCAAGGATTTAGGTTTATTAAAGTATTTTTAGGAATTAATATAGCTCGTTCATCAAAAGATCTTTTTTATTTCTCAGAGGAAATATACATTGAATTTATTAAATAAAATTGATAAATTAGGATGTAAACTGGTTTCTACACCAATAGAAAAAAAAATATAAATTAAATACTGAAGATGGTGAACTCCTAGAAGACATAAATCATTTTTAAAGATTTGTTGGTAAATTAATTTATCTAACCGTTATCCGTCCAGATATTTCTTTTTTGGTAAGCCAAATTAGTAAATTCTTGTATGCATCTCGAACGTCACATCTAAATGCTATAGAAAGAATTTTGAGATATTTAAAGGGAACACTCGAAAAGAGAATCTTGATGAAAAATATTAATTCTAACGATATATGTGGCTATTCGATGCAGATTGAGCCGGAATCTTTGATCGAAAATCAATAACCAATTTTTTCACATTTGTAAGTGGAAATTTAGCCACATGGAAAAAGAGAAATAAAATATCGCGGTTCAATCAAGCGCCAAAATAGAACATCGAGCCATGACATCAACCACAAACGAGTTAATTTGGATCGAACAACTCTTAGCGGATGTTGGCATCAAAATGAAAAATCTAATGAAAATGTTTTACGACAACTAAGCCGCGAGATATATCATACTAAATCTTGTGTTTCACGAACAAACAAAACACATCAAGGTGGATTACTATTTCTTTCGAGAACAAGTTCAATCGAAAGAAATTGAGACTCCATATGTGAAGAGTGGAGATCAATTGACGGATATTTTCACAAAAGAATTGGACCCAAGATTATTTGAAGAAAATACTTGCAAGTAGGGGATGATTAACAGATATGCCCCCAACTTGAGCGGAGTGTTACAAATAATTAGAAATAGGAGTATAATTAAAAAATTGGCCTCAGATCCGTGTGGATTAGTGTCATCATCGGCCATTTAGAAAAGAAGAGCTACTAATCTCTTATTTAATCAATAAATAAGGGTTTAGTCACCTCATTTCTTTTTTATTCGTTTCCAATAACAATCCGTTAGATATAAGTTTAAGTACCGTTAGTACAATAATATATAAGCCACAAGCATACCAATTATAATTTTTCTATCCATTCAATAAAAAAAAACATCATTCAATATTTTGTTCTCAAAATTATTCATTATTCCCACACATGCCAAATAAATGTTATCAAGTCATGTTTGATCATTAATTAAATCTCTCACGAACTAATTTACTTGTTCAATATTTATCAACATATACCTGAATTCATATAGTTGGTCCCGTTACAACATTTCTGAGACTCAATTGACATTTCATCAAGCATGGTGGGACCCTTGTCAAACTCCCTGAGAGCTGTTAATTCGATCTCTTCATACAAAAGTTGAGCATTTTGCCTTTTGTTTGCTTCTTTGAACTCTCTATAGTGAGGAAAATTTTTGGATGAAACAGTTTAATTTAATTTGCTCCTGATTACCCAATTACATTTTCACCTGAGAAATTTTCCTCACATCACAAATATTGTACGGATTGTTGCATCGTGTTCTCCTTGATATGTTATTTCCAATGGTATATGGCTTGGTTCTAATTTGATCTGGTTGGGAAGTCGCCATTTTCACCAGAGGTGAGAAGAAAAGGTTGGAAAGAAGGAGAGAAGAAAGGAGGGAAGATCTAAATTTTTCGGCTGCTTAGACCCGGCACTTGAGCCGGTGGTTAAGCATGATAGAGACGAGAAACATCAACCAAACACGTCTTCCATTTCCTGTGTCGCTGGCAAGGGGGTCATTTCCGATTTTAATTCACTTAAGCGCTTAAGGAATGTTTTTTTTAAACGGTCGGTCCATCAACTTATCTACACTAAGAGTTATGTCCGAAATTTATTTTTACAGAGAGTCATGAGAAATACATAATTCGGATTCACTCTATTCAAAGTATATTTTCATGTCTAACACCTGACTACATCTAACCAAGATTAAAGGGCGCAAACGCAGTTCATGTCCTTCAGTTCAAACTTGAAGGATGCAAATCCGGTTCATATCCTTCAATTGAGCTAACAGATAGATTTTTTTCATGAGCTTTTCAGATTATATTTAAACGTCCCAATTGGAGTTTTCTATCAAAAGTTATAAACATTTAAAAATAAAATTTTCAGATCATCAGCACAAATTTAGAAATTCTTCGGCCCACTACTTATTATATAACAAATAATTAAAATTTTATATTTATATTTTTAATAAAAAATATAAGTATGATTTTAGTTATTTATATATATAAATAGTTAAAATTAAAAAAATTATATTTAAAATTATAATTAAAGTTATATTTATATTTTTAAATACAATTTGATTAGATATTAATTATATTTATATTTATATTTCATTATAGGCATATTATAATTTTAAATATAATTTGAATTAATTTTTGACTATTTACATATATAAAAAACTAAATTATATTTAATTTTTTAATTAAAAATATAAATATAATTTTAATTATTTATTATATATAATGAGTAATGGGCTGGAGAATTTTTAAATCTATGCTAATGAGTTGAAAATTTAATCTTTAGACGTTTATAACTTTAGATAGGAAACTCCGATTAAGACATTTAAATACAATCTGGAAAGCTCGCAATAAGGTCTATCTGCTAGCTTAATTGAAGGGCGTGCGCCGGGCTTGCTCCCTTTAAGTTTAAACTAAAAGGCGTGAGTTGGGCTTGCGCTCAGCTATCAGGCACGAAGAATACACTTTGTTGTGCCCTTCCCATGGCCCTCTGTGAAAATAAGTTTACGATGTGGACTTTGACATAAATAAGTAACTGTTCATGGTCCTTTAAGAAAAAATCCTACTTGAATGTTTTATTAGCTCTCCATTGAGTGTAAATGGAGGCATCCATTTATCCATATAAATCATAATTTTCTGTTATCTATTTGTTTTAAGGAGGCTGATAATAGTCCCCAATCTTTTATCCCCATAAAAAAATCCCCAAATTGACCGTGAGCGTCAAACCCAGTGGTCAGCGACTCGGCGATAAAAAAGTCTCTTGACTAACGCACCTCTTCAACTCTTTCCCGACACTATTTATATATACATCTTATGTTATTTACATGTTTTGTAATGGTAATTTATATTTATTCTTATAGCAGTGCACTTTATTTATGTGTTGTAATAAAACTATAACTGTCAACATGTTAGTCCTACTAATTATTTTTACAGAGCGACATGGTCTCGCTGAAGCATGTCATTTCTAACCGCATATTCTGTTTATATTAATCATTAACCCCATAAATATATATACAAACACCTGTAAAAAAAAACATGTAAGAACATTTACAATTCATTTTGTATGAATCTATTAATAGTAGATAAGTACGCTATTTATACTAGTTAAATATATTATTAATATTTTTTTATTTAGGTATGTTTTATAAGAGAACTATATAGATAGAATGTTGATGCTATATATAATTAATATTATGGCATATTAAAATTCAATTAATGTTGTCGAATGACAAAAAAAGATTATACTGATGAAAATAACAAAATAGGACAAAAAAAAAGTCAACAAACCTACAATTGACGCAAATAAAATGAAAGAAAATATTGAAGCACAGTGCAATTAATCAAATGTCATATAAAATGAATTGGTGCATCATCCCTTCTCCTTTTTCTTGTCAATCCATTAACTCGTAATTAATGAATGATAACAAACAATTAAACAATATGAAGTCGAGATCGTCGATGGTCGCCCGTTGATGCCTGCTTTATTGGTCAAATTGAGTTTGATTGGAAAGAGAAGAAATGAATCATATTTAAAAAAAAATGATTGAAAGGTTGAATTAGAAGTATAATAGAAATAACACATGATCCATGTGAAAGAGAAAAATAGAATGAAGTCTTGTGGACTGTAGAGACGGTAAAGAAGGGAAGGGGTATCTTCATTTCAAAATAATTTAATTTGAAATTAAAAGACAACTCTTAGTCGAAAATGGAAATAAACGAAAAGTAAACGACGCTACAAATGGAAAGTTATCACTGGGGATTTTATTTGGGGACAAGAGCATGGGGATTCTAATATTTATCCTTGTTTTAAATTGTTTTAATAGAATCATTTCACATAATGAAAATTATTTTAAAGTCTTTAGACCATTTAAATATTTAGAAACATGTAATTTCCACTTTAACCGTGGGTTTAGTCTATACTATATTGTAAAGAGCATATATATATATATATATATATATATATTGGACGCGTCCATTAATGTTATCAAATAATATATAATGACCGAAATATATTAATATTCAATTTATGATTGAGATTGATTGACTTTATAAAAGCTTCATTTTACATTTCAGTTAAACTCATTTTTACTCTCCATTCTATTTGCTATTTATTTATCATATTTATAGGAGGCAGGGGTGTCAATTATTGATCCGATCCGACGGGTTAACCTGATCTAACCCGACATGACTCGAAGATAAATGGGTCGGATATGAGTTTAATATTTTTGACCCGAATCGGATCGGGTCGAGTTCGGGTCAACCCTATCCGACCCAATTAATTATATTTTTTAAAGTAATTTTGTGATTTAATACTAATTAAAGTTTAAATATACACTAATTATGCACTAATTAAGATTAATTATAAATTAATTAATATTTAATTGCATAAAATTATAAAAAAATAATTAATAAATATTTAATTATTTTACACGGGTCGGATCGGGTCGGGTATGGGTTAAGATTTTTTGACCTGAATTTAAACGAATGGGGTTCGGTCGGGTCAAAAAAAAATAATAAAATAATATTACCCTACCCGAACCCGACACGACCCGACCCAACCCATTGACACCTCTAATAGGATGTCTAAAAAAGTTATATATCAAATAAATTAAATATCAACTATTATTAAATTTTATTGTAAAAAAGAATACTATGCATTATACAACCATACTCAGAAAAGAAAAAATATTATATTATGTACATTATTTTTTTAAACATTGAATTAATTTTGTTTATCAATTTACGAGACTTTGTAAAATATATTACTTTTTATAATAAAATCAATGTTATTTATAGATATCAACTATTATTAA
Organism: Schoenoplectus tabernaemontani; assembly: GCA_037127355.1. NCBI lineage: Eukaryota > Viridiplantae > Streptophyta > Magnoliopsida > Poales > Cyperaceae > Schoenoplectus > Schoenoplectus tabernaemontani. The sequence continues at coordinate 3,067,845 of CM073738.1, forward strand.
GTTTTATTTAAAAAAAATTACACATTATATGATCTTACTCAAAAAATAAATTAATTATATTTTATACATATTAAATAATAAATTAAATTTTATTTAAAAATTTAAAAGTTTCTGTGATTGATTTAAATATTAATTATATTTAAGTAAAATATATCATTTAATTATAATAAAATTAATGTATATAAATATTTTTGAAATTAAGAGAGTCTGAACAATGGAGGATTCTATGCTAGACATAAAAGGACACATCATTTTGTATATTTTTAAAGAATTAGGCATTAAACTCCTGAACATAATAATAATAATTTTGGGCATGGACATATTTCATACATATCTGGAATAATTTAAGCATAGACATCTTTCAAACATTTTTCTTTGAATTTGATATTTCGTTTGATTTTCATAGGTTTGGCACTCTGAAATCTCTTTGGAAGCCCTATTTTTTTTTTTCTAACAATATTATTTCTGCTTTCGCATGAACAAATAGTATATCAACGAGAAACCATTAGTTCAAACCGGGTGGTTTTTCTGGACTTCACCGTCTACAAAAATATAAATACAAGTGGTTAGCTAGAAGACAATTCGGGATAAAATTGCAGGAAGACAAATTTGGCATTATAAAATTACATAAGACAATATAGAAACAATATCCTAAAAACACCTATTAGATGAAAGATATTATTTGCACAATCACAGGTTCCTATAGCTTCATTTTGACCAAGATATTAGAGAGAGGAATGAAGACGTGCATGGTTGGTTGTCACCTTATTGACTATCCAGCAATGTGCCAATGTATACCTATTTCAAAACAATGAGCAGGTATGTGAAAACCACACGGCCGTGCTACAATTGTCAGCACTATATAAGCACACCATCGCATGCATTGACACACACCACATTTATATTTAGATCTACTCGTTTGCAACAGAGAGCTCCATTATTACTGGGTGTAGAGGAAACTAAGTAATTATGAAGGTACTCAATTTGTTGGTCTTAGTTTCCCTCGTAGCGGCAGCAACCGCAGAGTGCCCTTTTTCTGGTGGCGGAGGAAATGCACCACCAACAGATAATGGAGCTCCTCCACCTCCGTACAGTGTGATCCCGGCTGCACCACCGACAACCACTGAATCCCCAGCATCTCCTCCTACGTATGGACCTGCACTTCCTCCTGCATCCGAGCTTACACCCAGCCCTGCACCTTCACAGAAGAACAAAACGGATAAATTGAGTACTGACTACTATGCCAATATATGTCCGAATCTTGAAAGCCTTGTGCAAGGCGCAGTCAGTGGAATAATGGCCACATCACCTATAGCCGCAGCAGCCACATTGCGCCTCTTCTTTCATGATTGTTTTGTTACGGTATGTACCTTCTATTATTTCATTTCTTCATATAAAGAAAATGACCCATTTTTTTCAATTTTTATTCAAAAGATAAGGGTGTATCAACAAAGGGTTTTATTGTTCTCACTACAGTAAGTTAGTATCATTTGTTGCTTGTATCAATTTGGTGTATCCTTTGTGTTCCTCGCTATAGGGATGTGATGCTTCAATCATGATCACAAATCCAAATAATGATGATGAGCGTCATAATGGCGAGAACGTGTTCCTAAGAGCAGATGGGTACACCACAATCATTCAAGCCAAAGCTGCAGGAGATGCTGATCCACAATGCGCAAACAAGGTATCTTGTGCGGATATCATGGCCCTAGCTGCAAGAGATGCTGTTGTTTTGGTAATGTTGATTAATTAAACATGAATGAATGACCTAACTAAGCAATGCTTTTATCTTTTGGATTAACATGTGAGATTAACTTGTTTGGCTTTGTGTGGCAGAGTGGTGGCCCGACATGGAAAGTGGAGCTTGGAAGGTACGATGCACTGGTGTCAAGAGCAAGTGATGTCGATCTTCCTCTGGCAACTGAAGATGTGCCCGGACTAATGAAGAGGTTCTCTGCCCAAGGATTCAGCGTAACTGATTTGGTTGCACTCTCAGGTTGAATATATTTTATCTTTATGAATCTATTATTATCAACAAACTACTACCGAATAAACCCTAGGAAAAAAAGAACTACTACTTCAAATATTTTTTCATCGATATATAGGTGGTCACACACTTGGTGCTACCAGCTGCTTCTTTGTCAACCCTCGTCTTTATCCCACCGTCGATGCATTCTTAGACCCTAGCTTTGCAAACCAGCTTCAAGGCACATGTCCTTCAGCTATGAACCCAAATGCTTTTGTGTTCTTTGATCAATCCGTGACAACTTTTGACAATAACTATTTTTTGATGGTTCAACAAAAGAAGGGTGTGCTCTTCTCAGATAGTGTCTTGTACTTTGATTCTAGTTCACAAGGGAATCGTGGATAAATTCGCAGCTGACCAAAATGCATTTTTCAAAGCTTTTGTTGACTCCATGGTGACACTTGGAAGGTTGGGCCTCAAAACTGCCGCCGATGGTGAAATCCGCAAAAATTGTGTCCTTCCTAATTAAATAGAGCTTGTACTGCATTTTTTTACATTTGTTTGTTTACTGTTTACTTTTCTATTTTTCCACTATTTTCGTCGGGGACTATAATTTTGCTACTTTTTGTTTCAATTAATGTAACAATTAAGGATTTATACAATAAATCAGATATAGCAGACCTTTTATTTCAAGAACCAAATGTTCTACGACTCGTCCTTGAATCAGTGGTAGATAATGTTGTTTTGGAGACACATGATTGATACATTCAATTATCAATGCATATATTATATAGGATCAATTCTTCAATGAGGACTGATTTTTTTTAATCGTCGGATGGTGTAATCTGAACTGGAGCCGGTCACCAAGGGAAACAACCGGTTTTCAAGTGGGAAGCAGTCGGTCACCAAAATTAAAAAAAGAAGAAGAAGTCAATTTCGTCTATTGCAAAATATCAAAGAGCCATCTCTCCGATTTATACTTATTAGCTTTAATCTATATATTTATATTTGGAATGATTGTGAACGACTATCAGATGACTAAATCAATGGCCAAACAAATCTGGAATGATGTTAATGCACATATTTAACTAGCCAGTTCTTCAATGTATTGCGTCACAAATTATAATTGAAGTATTTTTCATAAATCATTACTCCATTTGATGATATCTTAATAATATTAGTTTAATGTATATGTTCTTATATAAAATACCCTTGCATAAAATAGTTATTTTGTTTCTTATCAGTAACTCCATTTATATTTTTTGGTTATATTTTATTTGTATTTTCAATTAGTGAAAACTAGTACTTTTATATATATACATGATACTTTTATTTATATTTCAATTAGTAAAAACTAGTAATTTTATACATATACATGATACTTTTTTATCAATAAAATCTATATAACTTGAGAAAACTGACCATATTCATATTATTTCTTTTAATTTTCATACGAATACATATTGAATATATACTAAACATATACTATATATTGAATTTTAAACAAAATAAATATACACATACATTTTTGATATTAAAATAAAAAAATATCATTCATCTTAACTAAAAAGTAATTACATAATATTTTCATCAATGTTTTAAAAATGCAGTTTTCAATGTACATATTGGTTGAGTCATTGCATATATGATATATGTATCATGAATCCTAAAACATATGTATCAAGTAGAAATCCTCAAATAAATATATATTTTTTTACATAAAACATAGTAAGACTTATATACTAATACAACTTTATGAATGTTAAATGATAAATACCATATAATTAATTTTATAAACTTAATATATTAAAAAAATAAAAAAATCGTAATACATTATTGAATATGAAGGTGTACACTTTATGCATGTGGTCTTGCATCATAAACATATGTGAAACATATGTGGCTACATTTTGAAATTGATTTTCATAATGAATTTAACTGTTATAAAAATTAAGCACTACGTATCATTATAATATGGGTCAAAATGTTCCAATAAAGTGTAAATCTTAACAAATGATGATATGCTAGTCCAAATTAAAACTAAAATTAATTAAATTTGTAATGATATTTCATGTCATTTTTCCAAAGCCCAATTCAAAATAATATGGTGGCCTCGAAATTAATTTCAATTTGATTCAGATAATTATCTGAATAAGTTATAAAAAAATACCCAAAACACAAAATTACCTAAATTCGTATTTCTAAGATAAAATTAGTAAATAATAAATTTATCAAGTGTGTAATGAACAATTATTATATTGAGAAATACTGAAAATTTCAAAATAATAAAATATAATTTTTTCAATTAAACTAAATATGAGAAAATACATACAATAAATTTAAAAATTTAAGAAGATTAATATTGAAATATCAAAAAATACAACCCATAGATCAAACTAAAGTTCATGAAAATATAAAGAATTTAATTCCAAACTAAATTCTTATATGTATAAATTATTTAGAAACATAAATTCATATTTCATAAATGAAAAAATATATTTTAAAATATTTTATCCAAAGTGCAAAAATTTTATACTAGCCTAACTCAAAACATAGTGCATAATGTAAAACTTTGTCAATTTTAAGATCTTTATTGATATTGTATTTAGGGGAAGTTGATGCACACTTTATTCTTTTGTTTTTTCAACGATGATGTCTTCCATTTGAATTTTCTTATATGGTTTTAACAAGACAATATGTAATTGCATATTATAATAATGGTGAAGATTTATTAATTTGTATCTATTTCATTTAATATTAATCCACATCCGAATCTAAATGTGAAAATAAAAATAGATATGAATACAATTTGACCATTAATCATATGTATTCAATTTGTTTGTTTTCCCAACGTGTATAATATTTTCATCATATACTAATTAATTTATTCAAATATACGAAGAATTCATAAGCTAAATATTTAATCAAAATAAATTATTCGGGCTTTGTTGGTGTCTCGTTTATCTATCCATAAATTCCTTATTTGTGTGTACATATTCAAATACAGATTTTTTAATTATGGAAAGAAGGGACAATGAATTAAATACAAAGCGTTTAAAGGGAAAAAAATGAAAGCTTTCAATTTTTGCAAAGGATCATCAATTCTCTCATACTTTTTTTTTTATCAAAATCAATTCTCTGATAAATTCACCATAAATTACATAAATATGCCAGATAATAAAAGTGTAAGTAAATACACAATATATTTGAGAACTCTAGGGGAAAAAATGAAGTTTTTTTAGACACACCAGTTGCTATGAAATATGTATGGTAGAACAGTAGAATCAATTTAGATTGATTTCAACATATTTATGAGGCAATTTACTTCATTTTCTCTAATACAAAATTATAAACTATACATGAAAATAGTGCTTGATATCTAAAAATATCAAGTTATATATATCTTATACAATATATTATAACAATCTGCTATTAGATAATGGGTGATGCTATCTACACCAAAATTTTGTCGCGTACACCAAATATTTATTTTTCCTGAAATGTTGTATCCCTTCTAACTAAATCTGAAATTTTTTGCTGTGTTGTGCTCTTGCTTTGTTTGACTGAAAAATTTCTTTTCATTTATTTGAATACGAAATTGTTTTATCTCTATCTCTATTCTTACTCCTTATTAAGCACTATTTGTGATCTTACAACGATCTAGATTTTTTGTTGACTTTTTAGAGCTAATAGTAGTCATTGGATTGAGTTATTAATCAAATAATGTTACTATCTCTATGATTATTTATGTTGAAGTTTTAATTTTCTCTCAAATTTGATTATTACATGAAATATTGTATAATTTTGGAGTATAATTGCTCATTTATTTTTTTCTTAGATTAACATTAATTATGAATTTTAACTTTTTTTGAATTCTGAATGTCAACTTTTTTTCTTAATTCTATATTTATTTTACAATATGATTGAAATTTACATTAATTACTAAATTATCTTCATTTTTATTTTTTTTTTTTCACATGAAGATATATTTTTTTATATTTTTAAAAGACATCACCATAGCAACGCACAGACAAAATACTAATAAAAATATAATGTATTTTTTGTTGGATCATTGATATTCATCCTGTTTTGCTTCTTGGTTTCCCTTTTAGGCAATAATAACCGAAGAGAAAAAAATATGGATGATAACTGGAGAATGGAGGTGGCAAAATCTTATCCGACTCGAAAAACCCGCCCGACCCGTCCGGATTGAACCCGATCCGATCCGATTTTGTCAAAAAGTCAAATTGACCCGAACCCGACCCGAGATGACCTAAAACACGAGATAACCCTAGATTAAAGTGTCCGAAACCCGACCCGATCTGATCTGAACCCGAACGACCCGATACTCGAGATGACACAAGTTTAGACTACTCGGAATCTAACCCGAACCAGAACGACCTGAAACCCGAGACATTCCGAAATTCGACGACTCAAAATCTGACCCGACCCGAACCCGAACCCGAACCCGAACCCGAACCCGAACGACCAAAAACCCGAGATGACCCGCGATCAGTAGACCCAAAATCCGACCCGACCCGATTTTAAAAGATTTAAATACAATTGAACTATAATTATGTATTGTATATTTATTTCATGCACAAATTAATTCAACCCGATTCGAAATAAAGTCTAACGTCCCGAAATTTAATTCCACCCGACCCGAAATAAAACATGACAAATAAACTTGACCCAAAATCCGACCCGACCCGGATCCAAATTACCCGAAGCTCGAAATGATCTAAGCTCATAAGAACTCGAAACACGAAAAAAACCGATAGTGTTCGACCTGGAACCTAAGCCGACCCGGACCGAATTGACCCGAACCCGACCCGTGACCTGACATTTTTTTTAATCAAACTTACCCGATTCGACCCGCCTGAACCCGAACTCGACCCGACCCGCCCGATTGCCACCTCTACTGAAGAAGAATTATTATGGGCAGAATTTGATGACCGGATGATATAAACCAGCAAGCGGTTAAAACGTACAATTACTTTTTTGTCCTTTATGCTTTTTATAAGCTGAGATCCTTATTGAAGCAATATAGCTCATTATATAGACATTAAATGTCGTGATTTGATTTCTAAATTGACACCCAAGTTTTTTTATTGGTGGACTCGTGATTGTTTTGTGACGAAGACATATTTCAAACAACATATCGATATCTTTTTTCATGAATTATTTTTACTTTTTTAACAACATATCTATATCTATAAGCCGGCCTAGAAAATGAGAAGGTCAAGCCGAAGTGTTAGTCCCAACTTACAAGAGAGGGAGTCTCTCGTCTCTTCTTTAGCTCTCAGCCCCGCGGTGAGTGTTCACACGCCACACAGAAATCAGAGATAGAGAGCGAGAAATGAGGAAGAAGAGGATAAAGAAGTCAGAAGTGGGCGGATGATGCAACCCCAGCCACGTAGGTGTGTGGTACGAGATTGGTGTCAGGAGGAAAGAGGCAAGGGTCAGCGCTGGTGACCATTGGTGGCGCGAGATTTAAATTTAAAAACACAGCGGTTGGCGCAGAACAGGAAAAGGGCCGAGTGCAAGATGAACAATTAGGCCCAAAGACGGAAGGGAGATGGGCCTTACTAATTAAGAAGGCAGAGAAGGCTGGGTCTCGTATGGAACGTCAGGAGGTCACCACACCAAGCGACACACCAGCCAGACAATCTGTAATGCCATCTGATGAAGCCGTTGGAGCACATGCATTTAGTTAATTTTACCAATTTACTTACAATTGTTTTACTCATAATTTTCTTTTAGCATATAAATAGGTCGGGAGGTGCCTGCTATTGTGTTGTTGATGAATTTAATATTTTTCTCTGAACTCTCGTCATTTCTATCAGTTACATTATCCAATTATCTGAAATTCTCTCTTTCTCTCTTTTCTTCTCTCCATCTTTTCATCTTAATTCGATCGTATCTTGTAATGATCTCTTAAGGACATTGCAATTGGTGTCAGAGCCATTCGATTGTATCTAGAGGCAGTTCATCATGTTATTATTCGGTACCGGTAGTTCACCATAACACAAACTTTCACAATGGTCACTCAGGCTACATTTGATCGATCCAGGGAAGAGCTTCGTGCTAAGCTAGATGAAATGACAACAGCTCAGTGTAATACACATTTGCGCTTACAACAAGAAGCGGAGCGTACCAACCAACGTTTTGCTCAATAGGACCCAACCTTAGTGACTTCAGCACATCATAAGTTCATGGGAGCTCAGGATCGTATGATGTCAATGATCCGAGAGGATCTAGCATCGCAGATCCAGACACATTTACAAGCTCAGTTGGCTCTCCTATTGTCTCAGTTTCAAAGGGAACCAAATATCCCGACTGGTACATCCTCATCAATACCACCGGTACACTCCGTTTCTCACTTCCGACAGTCTCCGGTACCAGATCCAAATGAACCAACACCAGTGGACCATGACTTTATTCATCGAGAAGGAAGGTTTCATTTCCCTAAATCCGATTGCCCAGGGTTTAACGGAACCAACCCTATTGAGTGGCTTAGAAAGTGTACCTCATTCTATGAATTGCATTAGGTACCAGTTAATTACCGTACTCAATTAGCTACTCTTCAATTCTTTGATGAGGCTAGTGAGTGGTATGATAGTTACTTGTTGGATCATGTCCCACCAGATTGGAATGAGTTGGTACGGTTGGTCAATGGGAGGTTTAAACGTGTTAGTTATAAAAATACCATGGAGGATTTAAGGCTTTAGTTCAAAAGGGTACAATGGATGATTATTGGTCTCAATTTCAACTTTGCGCTCTAAAATGTTGTTGGAAGGCAGGCAATTTTCAGAGAAAGATTATATTAATGCATTTATTAGTGGTCTCAAGGGTGAGACCAAACCCTTTGTGATGATTTTTAAGCCAACATCTCTATTAGAGGCATTTGAATATTCCATTTATATGGAAAATGCAACTAAAAACAGTTAAAATTCTTCAAGCTCCATGCCAAGACTTACCCTTCCATTAACCCTACATACCCACCCAATTCCAAAATGCCCCTGAGAGAGTCTCTCCAGTGCATAAAACCTTCCAAACCAAAAATGCCCTCATTAACCAACGTAGAGCTCTAGATCAATGCTTCAAGTGTGGAAATAAGTACTACCCATGCCATCAATGCAAGGTTAAGTTGCAAATGTTAATGGGACAACATGACCTAGAACCACAGACACATAATGGTGAGATGGAAGCAAATAGTGAGGAGGAGGGGTGAATGTTCCACCGAGGAGGCCATTATTTCAATGCATGCTACTTCCAATAACCCTACCCATAACACTATGAGATTTAAAGGCATAATTAGAAATCAACCAGTTTTTGCACTTATTGATAGTGACAACACCCACAGTTTTGTGAAACCCTGGTGTTCTCCAGCCCTCATTACATCATGTTGTGGCTACAAATCCTACGATGGTGAGGGTCGCCAATGGTGAAAGAATGGTGACTGATTTCAAATGTGAGGCTCTTCAGTTTTCTATTCAAGGACATGACTTCCAACATGACCTCAGAATTCTTCCAATCTAGGAATATGATGTGATACTAAAACTTGATTGGCTCTCTAAATTCAACCCTATGTGTATTGATTGGCATCACAATGGCTCCAATTCACCCAGAGGGGAACTCCAATTAGACTTCAAGTTCAAGATGAGTTGGCTGTCCTGTAGCTTTGTGATACTATTGATGCAGCCAGAGAATTGAACTCCAACAATGAGGTACTGATGGCCCAAATCTGGTTGTGTGAGGTAACTGATACTCCCATTAAAAAGGTGCCCCCCGAGCTAGAACCAGTTTTAACCTCTTATTATGCAGTGTTTGATGCCAATCTATCCCTTCCACCAACTAGGAACATTGATCATACTATTCCATTGATTCTAGGGGCCAAACCTATCAATCTAAAACCATATAGGTACTCACACTTTAAAAAACTGAAAATGGACAAAATAATAGAAGAATTGCTCAACTCTTCTGTTATCAGACCTTCTTGTAGTTCTTTTGCCTCGCCTGCCTTATTAGTCAAGAAGAAGGATGATACTTGGCGTTTATGTGTAGATTATAGGCAGCTCAATGCTTTAACCATTAAAAATAAGTACCCAATTCCCATTATTGATGATCTCTTAGATGAACTGCATGGAGCTAAATGGTTTTATAAGGTGGACTTGAGATCTGGGTATCATCAAATACGTATGAAGCAAGATGATGTTTTTAAAACGGCCTTTAGATCATGAGGGACATTATGAGTGTATGGTGATGCCATTTGGTTTCACCAATGCCCCAGCAACCTTTCAAAGCTTAATGAATCAGATTTTTAAACCCTATTTGAGAAAGTTTGTTTTGATTTTCTTTGATGATGTTCTTATTTATAGCTTGGACCTACCATCTCATCAGAGACATCTTTCCCTAGTCTTTCAATTATTACTCTAGAACAAACTGAGTGCTAAGAGAACTAAATGTGAATTTAGGGTCCAACAGATAGAGTATTTGGGTCATATCATTTCTGAGAAGGGAGTAGCTACAGATCCTGAGAAAGTCAAGGCTATGTTAGACTGGCCCATACCCAGAACTGTGAAGGAGTTGAGAGGGTTCTTGAGTTTAACTGGGTATTATCATAAATTCATTCAAAATTATGGAGCCATAAGTAAACCACTCACCAATTTGTTAAAGAATAATGAATTTTCCTGGCTGATGCCTGTACACAAGCTTTCCAAACCCTGAAATTGACCATGAGCTCAGCCGTAGTCCTGACCATGCCTAATTTTGCGTTACCCTTTACAATTGAGACTGATGCCTCTGATAAATGTATGGGGCAGTGTTAATGCAAGAAAACGTCCAATTACCTACCTCAGCAAAGCTTTAGGTGTTAAACATCAGGGTCTGTCCACTTATGAGAAAAAAATGATGGCTTTATTTAATGTTGTTCATAAATGGAGGCATTATCTCCAGAACCAACCATTCATCATCAAAACAGATCACATTAGTTTTAAAAATCTTTTGGAACAAAGACTCACCCATTCTCTACAACATAAGGGTCTTTGCAAGCTTTTAGGGCTATCTTATGAGATACATTACAAGAAGGGTTGTGATAATAAGCTGCAGATGTCTTATCCAGAAAACCTACTACTGAGCCTAGTGTTTACCCTTGAAAATTCCGGAAATTAAAAAGCAACTTGGGACAAAAGATTCAAAAATTCAAGGAGAAATTTTAAAAGCCCGAAGAGGCTTAATTCAAGTCCAGAAGCACCAAGAAAAAAAGAAGAATTCAGTGAAATGCTCAAAAATCAAAATTCTTAACAAAAGAATTAAATGCCGAAGCTCTACAAATTCAAATCGAAAACTTCTTCGAAACCTAAAATCTCAAAACTCAAATTTTATGGTAAAATAAAATTCTCCATAAAATTCTGAGAATTTTCATATATTACTTGATATTTTTGGAGTTACGAAAGTCAAAGAAATTCCAAATTATCGATTAATATAATGAAAAATTAATTGATCAAGAGTTAAAAAATAATTGATGCTTGACCAAGAGGCAAAATGGTAAATAAAAATTATCATAAATTTTGTTATATTTCAAAGAATTTTTGAGCAAATTTTAGTGTAATTTGGATAAAGAGATCTTTGAGAAATAATTTAAAAGCAAAGGAGAAATAAGAAAATCAGCAAATGGAGGGCTCCAATTAAAAATCAAAATGGAGAGGGGCTAAATTCGAAAATGACCATTGCTACAGTCCCGAGCTACAGTAACCCGAGCTTCTCCACTGTCCAAAATTCGAAAATGGTGATGGTGCTCCCGTGCGATGAAAACCCACATATTATATACCGTTGGAAAGAGCACGGTGAGGAGAATACAATGAGATAAAGAACTTGCAAAATTGTTGAGCGGTTTGGGAGAAAACTGAAGGGAAAGTTTCCGATCCAAAAATAAAATTGAGCAATCCGAGCCATAATTGATCAAATTGACACTTCAAACACCTTCTCCATGGTCACAAGAGATTGTTTGAGGGCTTGGTTGAATTTCATAAGCTTTAAATTGGTGAGACCACGAACTCGCAAATCGGGTCAAAAAACCGAGTTGGTCAAACTCTATACCAAAGCATTCTATTGATTGAATAAACATTATAGATCAATTTCTGGGATCAATTAGATGCTAATCAAGCTTTGAAACACAAGAAATGGTGAAGAAATGAAGGAGAACGGCTATGAGGCTTGAAATCGGGTTTGAAGGCAAAAACGGGTCTCGGGTGCATAATTGTGATCCGGCAAGGTCTAAAATGCAGGAAGAGAGTGGCAAGAACGTGTTTGAACCTCTACAACTTTCTAGAAATCCATAGAATCATCTGGTGACCAAGTGGTGGTTAGGGATGGCAAATTTATAAATTTTCAGCAAACATAACAAACTCCACTTGTGCCCCACTTGTCCTCTCAGCTGTTAGAGCACATTTAAAACACTTAGAACTGGTCTAATACACCATAAAACGTTCAGAAGAGTATGAGAAGATGAATGAAGGGAGTTGGTGCATAAATTGGTCAAAGAAAAGTCAAACCGATCTCATACACCTATCTACCACCCCTTAGGCCTATATAAACCCCTCTCCTCCATCAAACAAAGAGACACAACCCATCCCAAGCTGAATGCTAATCCAAAACGCTGCAAAAACCAATTGAAACTCAAATTAGATACAAAATAAGATCCAATCTTTGAGTTGAGATCAAAATCAAGCCCAAAGATACAAGATTCAATCAATTCATCTTCTACTCAAACTACAAATTAGGTCTAGGTAGGTCACTCTTCTGTAAATATAGATATCAAGAGTGTATTGGAGCTTATAATTTTGATTCGTGCAATAAAGATGAAAATTTTCATGTGCAATATCGATTTTTCTTCTTTTTCTTGATGTTCTTATGTTGCAATTCGATCTTTTTTATTTTCTTTCTTTTCTTTTGGCTCAAATCTGCATACAAACATCATTGAATATTAGATTGAAGCTAAATGAAGCATTTAATCCATATAAGATCAATGAATCCCTTATAAATGCAAAATCAGCCCTAAAATGGCTGAAAATGCAATAAAAAGAAAAAACGGGATGAGATCTAGTCTAAATCTTATAAAACTTTCAGATCTAGTAGAAATAAGTCATATGAATCTACAGAAACTAATTTTACATTTTTTTGATTTTTATATAAAAAGTTATAGCCTTTTTAATTCTGAAAAACAACAAGTTCTGGTTACATCCATTTTTCCTTTTATTTTTTCATTTTTTTTTATTTTTTTATTTTCTTTTTTTTCTTTTAGCTCAAATCTGCATACAAACATCATTGAATATTAGATTGAAGCTAAATGATATATTTAAACTGTTTAAGATCAATGAATCCCTTGTAAACGCAAAATCAGCCCTAAAATGGCTGAAAATGCAATAAAACGAAAAATGGGATGAGATCTACTTCAAATCTTAAGAAACTTTCAGATATTGTAGAAATAAGTCATATGAATCCATAGAAACTGATTTTACATTTTTTTGATTTTTCTGTAGAAAGTTATAGCCTTTTTAGATCTGAAAATCAGCAAATACTGGTACAGCATTTTTCCTCTTTTGCCCCTGGTCTGATTCGAAAATAAAAAATCTTATCTCTGCTACTCCGATTTAATTAAAATTTTGTGAGCATCTAGATCTAGTTATATTTCATCTCTCTATAAATTTTCATAATTTTTGGAGCTTCGTATGATTTTATATGAATTTATGAGTCCCTAGCTAGTAGATTATAATAATCTGGTTAGTAGTATAATAATATAAAAACTCTTTGAAACCTTGGTGCCGGCTTGACAAAGCTGTGTGTGTCGGGTTTCAAAGTTTTATAATGCTAGTGCCGGCTTGATAGGAGCCGTGAGTGTTAGCCTTTCTAAAATAAAAATCGAGTAATTTGTTAAAAATATAAAAAATAGTTTTTATTCCGATAAATCATAGAACTCTTTGAAACTTTGGTGCCGGCTTGACAAAGCTGTGTGTGTCGAGTTTTAGAGTGATATGATACTAATTTTGTTATATCAAAATATAAAAAATAATATTTTAAAAGAAAATCCTTTCAAAAAAATATATAGAAAATATATTCATCCTAGTTAATGTTTTTTTTCGTTGAATAAAAATCCTTTTAAAACTCATTTAAGATAGTCTTAAATAAAAATATTTTCAACATAAAAGTTATTACAAATATACTTCTTAAAAGGTTCATAATTTTTCTGAAATATTTTCTTAAGTAGATTTTTTAAAAATGTTCAAAATATTCTCAGCTGTCCACTTCAGTCTTTTATCAGAAAAGAATTAAAAAACTGTACCGATCCGTCAATGTGATGTATATATATTATTTTATATTCTTAAAGTACATAATAAGAGGAGCTTTTACAAAAATTTTCATACAAAAATACGTTGTAAATACCTTCCAAACATGCGAATTAATCCTGACAGCTCCTGATTTTTAGAACCGTCCTCTGTTGGTATTTTGCTCGAAACAGTACTTTAAAATGCTCAAAATGAAAAGTGTTCAAAATAAAAGTTGTTCGTAACATCTCATTTCATTTTTCTGTCAAATAAAATCAGTATGTTATTAACTAATTTCTCTCTAAAAAATAAAAAAACAGTATAATCTGCTGAATTATTCGTTAGTTTTCAGATTTGTCCGTTTCTAATATTCCTCCCGAAATAATATTTTAAAGGATTCAAATTAAAAAATATTCAAAATAAAAGTTGTTCATAACATTGTCATTGATATTTTTATCAAATAAAATTAGTATATTACTAATATATTTTCTCAAAAAAAATGAAAACAATCCCTCAATGATAGTATTTTCTTTGTCGTTGAAAATAAAAAATATATATATTAAAATACATTCATTAAAAATAAAAATAAAAATAATAAATAATATAAAATAAAAACAAATAAAAAAATACAATACTTATATATTAAATAAAATTTTAAATTAAATAATTTCAAATAAAAATGAAAATTAAATAAAAATAATAATAATAAATAAAAATAATAATAGAAAGAAAATAAAAAAATAGTAATAAATATAACTCTTATTCAAAATTAAATAAATTTCAAATAAAAAAATAAAATAAATAAATAAATACACAAATAAAAAAATAATATATGACTTATAAACATTTAATTTCAAAATTAAACAAACATTCAACTAAAATAAAAAAAATGAAAGAAATAATATTAAATCTTCAAAATTAAATAAATTTAAATATAAATAAAAAAAACACAAGTAAAAGAAATAATAATAAGAAAGTAAATGACTTGATCTTTCTTTTCAAATAAAAAAATCAATTTCAAAATTAAATCAACTTTCACTTAAAATCAAAATCAAAATAAAATAAAATAAAAAGAAAGTAACTCTCAATCTTCAAAATTAAATAAATTCAAATATCAATAAATAAAAGAAAAGACAATTAAAATTAACAAAAAAAATATATATAAAAGATTGTATTTTTCTTATCAAATAAAAGAAAAATTAAATTTCAAAATTAAATCAAACTTAACCTAAAAATAAAATCAAAATCAAAATAAATAAATAAAAAATAACACTCAACATTCAAAACTAAATAAATTTAAATAAAAAGAAATTCAAATAAAAATGAATTAAATAAATAAAACACAATAAAAAAAAGATAAACAATAAAAAAAATGAATACATCATTCTATCAAATAAAATAAAAATCAATTTAAAATAAATTAAACTCAATAAAAAAAATCAATTCTTGATCTTGATATTTGAGTTGGTAAGGAGTCTTAACTCAATATCTCATATCTTGAAAATTATTCAAGTCTCTACATGGATCATCGAGACTTTGAATTCCTAGATTTATGAATTGGCACAACACTTCAGATTCATAGTCTAGAAGATCAGTAAAGACCTAGAAAGGGGCCAAATCCTGTCTTTCTGATTCACCGAATCTTGATGTCGAGCGGGCAGAGCGCTTGCGTTCACATCTTGTATCTCGGAAAATTCACCTTGATCATGATATTTGAGTTGGTAAGGAGCCTTAACTCAATATCTCGTATCTCGGGAACCATTCAATATCTCTATATGGATCATCGAGATATCTGAATGCCTAGGTCCATGAGCTGGCATAGCGCTTCATGTTCATGATCTAGAAGATCAGTTAAAGACGATAAAAATCTTCTCCGTCTTTCTGATAACCAGTCCTTGATGCTGAGTGGCATAGCGCTTCAAGCTTCACATCTTGCGTACTGATATTCACATGGTCTGAGTTGCCATTAATCGAGGCTCATGGTCTGAGTTGCCATTAATCGAGACTCATGGTCTGAACTGCCATTAATTGAGGTTCACAAGATGTAGATTACCTTAAAAAGTCCATATCTTCTCTGCCCTTTCTTACAGCGACCACTTAAAATTGCTTAACTATTCTGTTTATTTTTCCTTTCTTAATCAGAGGTTCCTCGGGTTCAAAGCCCAGGGTAATTAACAATGGGGGTTTGCGCCCATTGGAATCTTAAAGACCCCACAATCACTAAAAAAACCTTTAAATGTGCATTCCAAATTCATATAAATATACCCCAATGCACACTTAGAGGGATCTCCGTGTCCTTCTTCCGTAATTCATCGTCCAGTTCCTTTTTCAGGGCGATGAGAGGCGCGAAAAATGGTCGCACATCTAGTGAAGAGTAAATGGCTGTAACTAAAATTTTACCTAGTTGACTAGATGAAATCAAGGAGAGTTACAGACAGGATGAGTGGGCCTCTTCCATACTACATGCTCCTTCAGCTGGTAATATCCAGGAAAGCAATATACTAGTGCATAAGGGCATAATCAGGAAAGGTGAGAAAATCTATGTGGGACAACATAGAGATTCGAGAGCTAAGATAGTTCAAGGTTTGCATGACTCTAGTATTGGGGGACATTCTGATATTTTGGGCACTTACCAAAGAGTAAAAAAGTTATTCTATTGGCCTAACCTTAAGTCCACAATGATATAATTAGTGCAGCATTGCCACACTTACTAGTTGAACAAAGGGAAAAACATAGCCAGCCCTGGTCTTCTTCAACCTATTCTAATTCCAAAAGGACCTTGGGTAATGATTAGTATGAATTTTATTTGTGGACTTCCAAAATCTGGGGGTAAGAGTGTAATTTTGGTAGTAATTAATAAATTTATCAAATATGACCATCTAATTTCTCTGGCCCATCCATTTAAGGCCTTAGAGGTAGCACAATTTTTCTTAGATTCTGTTTATAAACTTCATGGCATGCCTTCACAAATTATAACAGAGAGGACCTATTATTCACTAGCAACTTTTGGAAGGAAATTATAAAACTGATGGGGGCTCAACTTAATTTTACAACTACTTATCATCCCCAAAGTGATGGGCAAACCGAAAGGTTGAACCAATGTGTGAAGAATTATCTCAGATGTATGGTCTTTAGCAAACCCAAGGATTGTATTAGGTGGCTGCCTTTAGCCGAGTGGTGGTATAACACAAATTACCATACTGCCCTTAAAACCACCCCCTTTGAAGCTTTATATGGGTATCGTCCTCCCCAGCTCAGTTTGGGGGTTGTGCCTAGAAGTGCTAACCAGGCTGCTAACGAGATGATTCAAGAGAGACAACAAACTCTGAGATTGCTGAAGGAAAACCTATTACAAGCTCAAAACCTATTACAAGTTTCAGTTTTGGATAGGAGAGTGGTTAAAAAAAATAACCAAGCGGCGATATAAATTCTTGTTAAGTGGTCCAATTTAGCAGATGAAGAGACAACATGGGAATATTACAGTCAAATTTAAAGCTTGAGGACAAGCTTAATTTGATGGAAGGGGTATTGTCAGGAGGAAAGAGGCAAGGGTCAACGCTGGTGACCGTTGGTGGCGCAAGATTTAAATTTAAAAACACAGCGGTTGGCACAAATTAGGAAATGGGCCGAGTGCAAGATGAACAATTAGGCCCAAAGGCGGAAGGGAGATGGGCCTTACAAATTAAGAAGGCAGAGAAGGATGGGTCTCGTATGGAACGTTAGGAGGTCACCACACCAAGCGACACACCAGCCTGACAATCTGTTATGCCGTCTGACGAAGTCATTGGAGCACAAGCGTTTAGTTAATTTTACCAATTTACTTACTATTGTTTTACTCGCAATTTGCTTTTAGCATATAAATAGGCCGGGAGGTGCCTGCTATTGTGTTGTTGATGAATTTAACATTTTCTCTGAACTCTCGTCTTTTCTATCAGTTACATTATCCAATTATCTGAAATTCTCTCTCTCTCTTTTCTTCTCTCCATCTTTTCATCTTAATTCGATCGTATCTTGTAATGATCTCTTAAGGACATTACAATTGGAGAGAAATGAGGATGGTGGAAGTGGGACCATTGCACGTTAGGGATGACAAGATCACTACTCGAGGTTTTCTTGTATGATGGTTTCTTCGTTAAACAAAAATCTAATTAGTTTCTCTTTCTCTGCATTGCATATCTCACTGCATTGTACACTTTCAGCACACAAAATGTTCGATGAAATGTTTTAATAAAATTATTTTGTGTTTATCGAGTACCCAACAAAAGAAACCATTAATAATGAGTCCCAACCCAATTATTGTGTTGACATATTCATGTAATTAAATTGTGATGACATAAAGAATAATACATAATTTTGATAAAAAAATGAAATAAAATACGTCATTTATAAATATAAGTATGAAAATCAAGTGTCTGTTAACTTTGATCAATTTGTGTGCTGTCGGATCAGTCGAGTCACAGTTACCTTGAGGATAAAAGTTACCACGAAGGCAAAACAGTTATGGGCAGAACTAGATGGATTTAATGGGGTTCGATGCTCCTCATTTTTTTTTTCAAATTGCACAAATATATGTAGTAATTTTTACATTACAGAAATATTTTCTAAGAAAATTTATATTTGACCCCTGTAAATATGTAATAGTCAATTGTTAGATTGTATACATTGAGAATACCGATAGTTTAAACCAGTTGATTCCCTGGACTTCACCATTTACTCAAATATAAAACTAAGAGGCTTTCAAGAAAACAATTCTGGTACTAAATTTGTAGGAATTTGCAGGAAGTCAAAGAAGAACATAAGACAAACATATAATATGCTAAATTTTAATAGCACTTATTATCTGAATGATAATAAATTATTAACTATATAGTCAGAAGTCCTGATAGAATGCTTAACAATATATATATGTATATAAAGACAGACAGCTGGTGCAAGTGAACTTGCAATAGAGGATTTCTGTCGGTAGCTCGAATAGAATATAATGCCTATTTGAGGAAAGATTAGTATTTGCCAAAATTTTAGAACAAGGAATGAAATTATGGAAACGCGCCTGGATGTCACCTTATTGAGTATTAATAATTAAGCAACTACTTATCTTACAACAAAAACCATGTGAAGGTACGTGAGAACCACACGATAATTAATATCTCCACTTGTCAGCACTATATAAACGCACAATTGCATCCATTGATACACACAACAATACAACAACAAAGCATTTAATTCTAAATAAATTGGATAGACTAAAAATAAAATACTGTTGGGTATTAAACTTAATTAAATTAGTGAAATAGCCAAGTATGTTATTAAGTGTATTTGATACGCTCTAGATGAAATTAATTTGTTAGGTTTTCAATGGATGTCTTGGATAGTGCAAGTCATGCACCTAGATTATCGTAGAATTAATAAGTATTAAGTATGTTTAGGTAGACAAAGTGTTATGTAAGAGACTATATATAGAGAGGTGCTTATGTGTGTAAAACAACAAGTAAAAAGAAAATTATATGTTGAGTTTAGATTAATTTTTACAAAAATTTTATACTTTTCATTTGGTATCAGAGCATCAGTCGATCAAGAGAGATCTGCCATGGTGAAGATAAAGAAAAAAATATGGTGAGTCTCGATATTTTTTTTTAAAAATTTAAGTGTTAAGAGTGTTTTCTGAGTTTATTTTAGTATATGAGTTTTTCTATGTTGTTAGGAGTATTAAAAAAAAGTAAAAATAATGAGTGAAAAAAAATGAATCTTCTTATTTTTTTTTGTGAGAAAAAAAGTGTCGGAATAATGAAAAAAACATCATGTGTTGATTTTTTGTTAAAAAATAACAAAAGAATGTTTTTTATGGTGTTTTTTTCGTGAAAATAGTTTTAGAGATCTTATAAGAAAAAAAAAGGAAAATTTATCAATGATGAGAGCTATGTATCTAGCAGCGAATGTTACAAAAACATGGTGAAGTCTTTTCCAGTGATTTTCGAAGAATCGGTGAGTGAAGCCGGCATAAGCAATAACTCATGATAGTCCGTGCAATGAATGTCAGGATAAGAGAACTAGCAACTACATGAGATATTTTGCTGGAGGTGTGCAAAGACCATGAGAAGATGTGGCGTGCAGTCACATGAAAAAATGCGGTGTGGAGCCGCGGTGTGAATGTGAATCTCACATATACATGACCTGAATAGTCAGTCAATTGGATGACATATGAGATGAAATCACGACTGATTTTTTTTTGTTTTCTAGCTCAATGAATCAAGAAGAAACCGTCAATTGATGGCATTGCTATTCGCTGCGAGTTATGAAGAAGTACAATGATGATATGAAGATAAATTAACAAGAAAGACAAGTGTTAAGTTCATAAAAATTGACAAGAGAGAATAACTATAGTTGAGGAGATTGAAAAACCACCACAATCGACACTAATGAGGAAAAATATAAGTTCTTAAAATTAAGTTTATGGGGGAGTTTTGTTGCGTATTAAACTTAATTAAATTAGTGAAATAGTCAAAGTATGTTATTAAGTGTATTTGATACTTTCAAGATGAAAATAATTAGTTCGGTTTTCAATAGATGTCTTGGATAGTTCAAGTCATGCACCTAGATTATCATAGAATTAATGAATATTAAGTATGTTTAGGTAGACAAAGTGTTATGTAAGAGACTATATATAATGAGGTGCTTATGTGTGTAAAACAACAAGTAAAAAGAAAATTATATGTTGAGTTTAGAGTAAGTTCTACAGAAATTTTATACTTTTCAAATCTAATTCAAAATCATAGAGATAAATATCTCAAATATAAAAAATCAATGATAATGATGATGATAATAATATACTATTTATTAGTTGTAATAATAACAATAATAATATAAGATAAAACTATTAGTAATAGTAATAGTAATATAATAATAATAATAATAATACAAATATTCATAATAATAGTCCCAATAATAATAATCAACACCATCCCTAATAATATCTAATCATTGGGAACAAAGCTCCATCATCACCAGGTTACAGAGGAAACTAAGAAACAATGGAAGATACTAAATTTGTTGTTTTTAGTTTCCCTCATCGTAGCAGCAGCAGCAGAGTGTCATTTTTCAAGTGGCAGAGGAAATGCACCGTCGACAGATAATGGAGCTCCTTCACCTCTAGACAGTGGTACATGACCAGCTGCACCACCAATGACAACAGAATCTTTGGCTGCTGCTCAATAAATTCTATGTTTTTTTAAAAAATATGTGAGAGTTTTCTAAGTACTTATTTCAGATTTCTTAAATATTGGGATACTTGGGCCAAAATGTAAACATTTTTACAGTATTGCCAAAATGTAAACATTTTCACAGTATTGAGAGATACTTTGGGGTGCCAAAATGTTTTTTTTTGAACTTCTTTAAGTATTTATTTTGGACTTTCTAAGTATTGAGGGTACTTCCAAGTTCGAGCCAAAATTTAAATATTTTCAAAGCATTGCGGCCAAGATGTAAATATTTTCTAAATGGTTGTGTTACTTGTGTATAGCATTCTTGCGTTGTATAACTTCTGTACGCAGAACAAAACCGTCTCAGTTTTAAAACAACTTTATCGCAGTATAATTTAATTCTTCTGCATTGACTAATTTTCATATCAATCAATGTTAATTCGACTTTCACATGAACTTTGTCTCAACTTGAAAACCGTTAGTTCAAACCAGGTTGTTTTTCTGGTCTTCACCATTTACAAAAAATATAAAATAGCTAGAAGAAAATTTGGTACTAACTAAGCTGGGTGTCAGATCTGGCCTTATAGAAATAACATAGGACAAAATAAATAAAAATAATACAATGATCTATTAGATGAAAGATATTAATTACATAATTTAAAGTTTGAATGGATTGCTTCACAACATGTAAAGACGAAGACTGACAGCTGGTGCAAGTGGATTTGCAATATACAATTTTTGCCTATTGGTGCAATAGAATACAATGCTAGCTTTTTAAAAAAAGACCATAATTTCATTTTGACCAAATTATTAAAGCAAGGATTGAAGACGTGCATGGATGAACGTCACCCTATTGAGCATTAACTATTAAGCAATGTACAACATATACATATTTCAATGAGCAGGTATGTGAAAACTAGACGGCCCTGCTGCAATTGTCAGCAGTATATAAGAACACCATCGCATCCCTTGACACACCACACTTATATCTAGATCTAATCATTTGCAACAGAGAGCAGGGTGCCGAGGAAACTAAGCAACCATGAAGGTACTCAATTTGTGGATCTTAGTTTCCCTCGTAACGGTAGCAGCTGCAGAGTGCCCTTTTTCCGGAGGCGGAGGAAATGCACCACCAACAGATAATGGAGCTCCTCCACCTCCATACAGTGTGACCCCTGCTGCACCACCAACAACCACCGAATCCCCAGCATCTCCTCCTACGTATGGACCTGCACTTCCTCCTGCGTCCGAGCTTACACCCGGCCCTGCACCTTCGCAGAAGAACAAAACAGATAAATTGAGTACTAACTACTACGCCAACATATGTCCGAATCTCGAAAGCCTTGTTCAAGGCGCCGTAAGTGGGATGATGGCCACATCACCTATAGCCGCAGCAGCCACATTGCGCCTCTTCTTTCATGATTGTTTTGTTACGGTATGTACCTTCTATTGTTTCATTTCTTCATATAAAGAAAATGACCTTTTTTTTCAATTTGTATTCAAAAGATAAGGGTTTTAGTGTTCTCACTATAGCAAGTGAGTATCATTTGTTGCTTATATCAATTTGGTGTATCCTTTGTGTTTCTCGCTATAGGGATGTGATGCTTCAATAATGATCACAAATCCAAATAACGATGATGAGCGTCACAATGGCGAGAACGTGTTCCTAAGAGCAGATGGGTATACCACAATCATTCAAGCCAAGGCTGCAGTAGATGCTGATCCACAATGCACAAACAAGGTATCCTGTGCGGATATCCTGGCCCTGGCTGCAAGAGATGCCGTTGTTTTGGTAATGTTGATTAATTAAACATGAATGAATGACCTAACTAAGCAATGCTTTTATCTTTTGGATTAACATGTGAGATTAACTTGTTTGGCTTTGTGTGACAGAGTGGTGGCCCGACATGGAAAGTGGAGCTTGGAAGGTTTGATGCACTGGTGTCAAGAGCAAGTGATGTCGATCTTCCTCTGGCAACTGAAGATGTGCCCGGACTAATGAAGAGGTTCTCTGCCCAAGGATTCAGCGTAACTGATTTAGTTGCACTCTCAGGTTGAATATATTTTATCTTTATGAATCTATTATTATCAACAAACTACTACCGAAAAAACCTTGGGAAGCAAAGAACTACTACTTAAAACATTTTTCATCCATATATAGGTGGCCATACACTTGGTGCTACCAGCTGCTTCTTTGTCAACCCCCGTCTTTATCCCACCGTCGATGCATTCTTAGACCCTGGCTTTGCAAGCCAGCTTCAAGGCACATGTCCTTCAGCTATGAACCCAAATGCTTTTGTGTTCTTTGATCAATCCGTGACAACTTTCGACAATAACTATTTTTTGATGCTTCAACAAAAGAAGGGTGTCCTCTTCTCAGATAGTGCCTTGTATTTTGATTCTAGTTCACACTGGGAATCGTGGATAAATTCGCAGGTGACCAAAATGCATTTTTCAAAGCTTTTGTTGACTCCATGGTGACACTTGGAAGGCTGGGCCTCAAAACTGCCGCCGATGGTGAAATCCGCAAAAATTGTGTCCTTCCTAATTAAATAGAGCTTGTACTGCATTTTTTTACATTTGTTTGTTTACTGTTTACTTTTTTATTTTTCCACTATTTTCGTCGGGACTATAATTTTGTTACTTTTTGTTTCAATTAATGTAACAATTAAGGATTCATACAATAAATCTGATACATCGGACCTTTTATTTCAAGAACCAAATGTTCTACGACTCGTCCTTAAATCAGTGGTAGATAATGTTGTTTTGGAGACACATGATTGATACATTCAATTATCATTGCATATATTATATAGGATCAATTCTTCAATGAGGACTGATTTTTTTTTAATCGTCGGATGGTGTAATCTGAACTGGAGCCGGTCACCAAGGGAAACAACCGGTTTTCAAGTGGGAAGCAGTCGGTCACCAAAATAAAATAAAAAAAAGTCAATTTCGTCTATTGCAAAATATCAAAGAGCCATCTCTCCGATTTATACTTATTAGCTTTAATCTATATATTTATATTTGGAATGATTGTGAACGACTATCAGATGACTAAATCAATGGCCAAACAAATCTGGAATGATGTTAATGCACATATTTAACTAGCCAGTTCTTCAATATATTGCGTCACAAATTATAATTGAAGTATTTTTCATAAAGAGAAGTTCTTTATGCCCCACCTTCTATATCCCAATCTGTACCCCAATTGCTTAACTAACCATAATTGGCGCCAACACACATTTAAAGTATTTTAAATCTTTTCTAAAACTTCCGATAGCTTTCCTTTCTTCCTCATCCTCTTTTTCGATTTTGATTTCTCATATTTCTTTGGCAATTCCAAAGTAGCGATTCCTCCTCCAAACATTGACTCGATTTCTTCTCCACCGACTTGAACTTCTGACGATTTCTCCTCCAACTTCCTCTGACTACTTGATTTGGCTATTTTCCTCCATGCAATTACTCCTCTAGCGGTCCTCCGTCTGGCAGTAGCAAAGAATTGATATTGAGATATGAAATCAGTGATTAAGCAAGTAAAGAATGATCTAATTACTAGGAAAAGGAAGCCTTTGATCGAGAAAAGAAGGCGCAAAGTGACAAAGTACGGTCAATCAACTAACGGTGTAAGTCAAGCAAGAAACAAAACGATTTTGCTTTTGGCTTTGTGACTCTTCTCGAGTGCGCAATTTCACTAGGGGACAAATATATGTGTGCTTCTTTAAATGATGTTTGTTTGTATTTTGTAGCATCTAACACATTTATACAAAGTTTGGAAGATACGGTAAATGTTAGAGATAATTTGAATTTCTTTTGTCTTGCCCACAGATAATTTAAGTAGTGTGTCGCTATTCATTCCTCCAACAAAAGAAAAGTGGATTTTAGATACTGATAATTGCTTTATATCATTTTTCACATTTCAACTGGGTCTAAATTAATTGATTTGGATTTTATGATTTTTTTTTTTTTACTAGTCACATTTTTTTGTTGGAACGAAGATATTTGGTCTGAATCAGAGAGCGTTAGAGATGATGACATGGGAGAAATTTCATCTAGATGGAAAAGAAAATATGTAGGAGGAGAAATTTCACTGTGTCAAATTAGCTCAAACAGGTCCAAACTTATATGTTAGCATCAATGTAGCTCTTAATTAAGCCCGTTGCACTTCATTTTACACTTTTAATACAATAAAATACAAAGGAGAGGCTCATTATTGGATATACAATTCTTATTCACGGGTCAAATGATCAAGCATAAGTATTATAATATATTATATTGAGACTACTAATTTGGGGAATTGAGACTTATAATTTTGGTATGTAGACTTATAATTTGTGATGAAAAATATGTCATAATTGTTTGTGGTATTGATACTTCAGTCTTGTTATTTGTGAGATTTTAGATTCATAGTTTGTGTTATTTGGTTGTCTGGTAGAGAGGCTTGTAATTTGTGGTATTGAGATTTATAATTTATGGTATTGAGAGTTGTTTGTTATGCTTTAAAGACTTGTTTTTTATATTTTTGTAGGTCAAAATAATCTGTATTATTATAATCTGTTGTATTGAGCCTACTAATCTGGGGTATTGAGACTTATAATTTTTGGTATTGAGACTTATAATTTTTATTAAAACATATTAGAGTTGTTTGTGGTATTGAGACTTTAGAATTATAATTTGTGGTATTGAGACTTATAATTTGTGATATAAAGACTTTCCCATATCCTGATGACCGCCCAAATAAAATGTTCGAGTTCAAAATATGACTTAATATATTAGATATTAAGACGACGTATTTTCTCATGTTTAGATTTGAAACATTCAATTTTAAGATATTGAGGTTTAGGTATATAAACTTGTCCATATTCTAATGGCCGCTCAAATATAAATTTCAAGTACAAAATATGACTTGATATATTAGGTATTAAGACTTTGTATTTCTTGTGTTAAAACTTAGAACATTCAATTTTAAGACATTGAGTTTAATGTATATAAACTTTTTCATATCCTGATGGTCGTTCAAATATAAATTTCAAGTTCAAAATATGACTTGATATATTAGGTATTAAGACGTTGTATTTCTCCTATTAAGTCTTGAAACATTCGATTTTAAGACATTGAGGTTTAGATTTATAGACTTGTCCATATCCTGACAGTCGTCTAAATATAAATTTTAAATTCAAAATATCACTTCATATATTAGATATTAAGACTTCTTATTGATCATGTTAAGACTAAACATTAGATTTTAAGACATTGAGGTTTGGAGATATATATATATATATATACTTGTTCATATCTTCATGGCTGCCTAAATATAAATTTCAAGTTCAAAATATCACATCATATATTAGATATTAAGACTTTTTTTCTCCAGTGTTAAGACTTAGAATCTTCGGTTTTAAGACTTTAAAGACTGTCCGTAGGGCTATCATCAGTTGATGTTCGAGAACGTGATCAATATGGTCAATGCCTTTTTTAGTTGGGGTACAGATCTGAGGTACAATTAGTAGGTCTCTTTCATAAATCATTACTCCATTTGATGATATCTTAATAATATTAGTTTAATTTATATGATCTTATATACAATACCCTTGCATAAAATAGTTATTTTGTTTCTTATCAGTAACTCCATTTTTTTTCTGTTATATTTTATTTGTATTTTCAATTAGTAAAAAATAGTACTCTTATATATATACATGATACTTTTATTTATATTTTCAATTAGTAAAAACTAGTAATTTTATACATATACATGATATTTTTTTTATCAAAAAAATCTATATAACTTGAGAAAACTGACCATATTCATATTATTTCTTTCAATTTTCATACGAATACAGATTGAATATATACTAAACATATACTATATATTGAATATTAAACAAAATATATATACACATACATTTTTGATATTAAAAGAAAAAAATATCATTCATCTTAACTAAAAAGTAATTACATAATGTTTTTATCAATGTTTTAAAAATGTAGTTTTCAATATACATATTGGTTGAGTCGTTGCATATATGATATATATATCATGAATAAAACCTAAAACATATGCATCAAGTAGAACTCCTTAAATATATATAATTTTTTGCATAAAACATAGTAAGACTTATATGCTAATACAACTTTATGAATGCTAAATGATAAATACTATATGATTAATTTTATAAATTTAATATATTAAAAAAATAAAAAAATTATAATAAATTATTGAATATGCAGGTGCACACTTTATGCATGTGGTCTCGCATCATAAACATATGTGGCTACATTTTAAAATTGATTTTCATAATGAATTTATCTGTTATAAAAATTAAGCACTACGTATCATTATAATATGGGTCAAAATGTTCCAATAAAGTGTAAATCTTAATAAATGATGATATGTTAGTTCAAATTAAAACTAAAATTAATTAAATTTGTAATGATATTTCATATCATTTTTCCAAAGCCCAATTCAAAATAATATATTGGCCTCGAAATTAATTTCAATTTGATTCAGATAATTATCTGAATAAGTTATAAAAAAATACCCAAAAACACAAAATTACCTAAATTCGTATTTCTAAGATAAAATTAGCAACTAATAAAATTATCAAGTGTATAATGAACATTTATTATATTGAGAAACACTGAAAATTTTAAAATAATAAAATATAAATTTTTTAATTAAACTAAATATGAGAAAATACATACAATAAATTTAAAAAATTAAGAAGATAGATATTGAAATATCAAAAAATACAACCCATAGATCAAACTAAAGTTCATGAAAATATAAAGAATTTAATTCCAAACTAAATTCTTATATGTAGAAATTATTTAGAAACATAAATTCATATTTCCGAAATGAAAAAAGTATATTTGAAAATATTTTGTCCAAAGTGCAAACATTTTTATACTAGCCTAACTCAAAACATAGTGCATAATGTTAAACTTTGTCAATTTTAAGATCTTTATTGATATTGTATTTAGGGGAAGTTGATGCACACTTTATTCTTTTGTTTTTTCAATGATGATTTCTTCCATTTGAATTTTCTTATATGGTTTTAACAAGACAATATTAATCCACATCCGAATCTAAATATGAAAATAAAAATAGATATGAATATAATTTGGCCATTAATCATATGTATTCAATTTGTTTGTTTTCCCAACGTGTCTAATATTTTCTTCATATACTAATTGATTTATTCAAATATATGAAGAATTCATAAGCTAAATATTTAATCAAAATAAATTATTCGGGCTTTGTTGGTATCTCGTTTAGCTATCCATAAATTCCTTATTTGTGTGTACATATTCAAATACAGCTTTTTTAATTATGAAAAGAAGGTACAATGAATTAAATACAAAGCATTTAAAGAAAAAAATGAAAGCTTTCAATTTTTGCAAAGGATCATCAATTCTCTGATAATTTTTTTTTGATCAAAATCAATTCTCTGATAAATTCACCATAAATTGCATAAATATGCCAGATAATAAAAGTGTAAATAAATACACAATATATTTGAGAACTCTAGGAAAAAATGAAGTTTTTTTAGACACACCAGTTGCTATGAAATATGTATGGTAGAACAGTAGAATCAATTTAGATTGATTTCAACATATTTATGAGGAAATTTACTTCATTTTCTCTAATACAAAATTATAAACTATACATGAAAATAGTGCTTGATATCTAAAATATCAAGTTATATATATCTTATACAATATATTATAACAATCTGCTATTAGATAATGGGTGATGCTATCTACATCAAAATTTTGTTGCGTACACCAAATAATTTTTTTTCCTGAAATGTTGTATCACTTCTAACTAAATCTGAGAAATATTTGTTGTGTTATGCTCTTGTATTGTTTGACTGATAAATTTCTTTTCATTTATTTGAATACGACCTGAATTATTTTATCTTTATCTCTATCTCTATCTTACAACGATCTAGATTTTTTGTTGACTTTTTAGAGCTAATATCAGTCGTTGGATTGATTTATTCATCAAATAGTGTTACTATCTTTATGATCATTTGTGTTGAAGTTATAATTTTCTCTCAAGTTTGTTTGTTACATAAAATACTGCATAATTTAGGAGTATAATTGCTCATTTATTTTTTCTTTGATTGACATTAATTATGAATTTTAACTTTTTTTGAATTCTAAATGTCAACTTTTTTCTATTTATTTTACATTATGATTGAAATTTACATTAATTACTAAATTATCTTCATTTTTATTTTCTTTTTTTTCACATGAAGATATTATTTTTTATATTTTTAAAAGATATACCATAACAATGCACGGACAAAATATTAGTAAAAATATAATATATTTTTTCTGGATCATTAATATTTATCCTGTTTTGCTTCTTGATTTCCCTTTTAAGCAATAATAACCGGAGAGAAAAAATATGGATGATAACTGGAGAATAGAGGCAGCAAAATCTGACCCGACCCGAAAAACCCGTCCGACCCATCTGGATCGGAACCCAATCCGATTCGATTTTTTCAAAAAGTCAAATTGACCCGAACCCGACTCGAGACGATCCGAAACTCGAGATAACGCGAGATTAAAGTGTTTGAGACCCGACCCGACCTGATCTAAACCCGAACGACCCGAAACCCGAGATGACACAAGATCAGATTACCCGGAATTCGACCCGAACCGAAACGACCTGAAACTCGAGACAACCCGAAATTAGACGACTCGAAATCTAACTCGACCCGAACCCGAACGACCCGAAACCCGAGACAACCCGAAATTAGACGACTCAAAATCTGACCCGATCCGAACCCGAACGACCCGAAACCCGAGATGACCCGAGATCAGTCGATCTGAAATCCGACCCGACCCGATTTTAAAAGATTTAAATATAATTGAACTATAATTATGTATTGTATATTTAATTCATTCACAATTTTTTAATTTTATTACTTTTATTGTGTATTTTAATTAAATTAACTGAAATAAAAGTTTTAAAGTCCAACGACCCGAAATCCAATCCGACCCAAAATTTGACCCGACCCGAAATAAAACATGACAAAAAAGAATCCGACCCGGCCCGACCCAAAACAACCCGACTCGACCCAGACCCAAATGACCCGAAACCCGAAATAATCTAAGTTCATTAGAACCTGAAACCTGACCCGAAATGACCCAAGACCCGAAAAAAATCAATAATGTTCGACCTGAAACCCAATTCGACCCGGACCGAATCAACCCGAACCCAACCTGTGACCTCATTATATAGACATTAAATGTTGTGATTTCTAAATTGACACCCAAGTTTTTTATTGGACTCGTGATTGTTTAGTCACGGAGACATATGTCAATTGTCAAACAACATATCTATATCTTTTTTCATGAATTATTTTTACTTTTTAACAACATATCTATATTCATAAGCAGGGGCGGACCTATGCATAGGAAAAATCCGATCGGTGTCCGGATTTGATTTTCTAAAATATATATAAAATAGTAAAAATTTTATTTTGAATCAAAAAATTATAATTCAAAATTATATGAGTGACTAAACTTAATTAAAAAATTATACATTTCATATCTAATTTTTGAAAATTTAATATCAGGTCATATAATATGCTCACACTTATTAAGAAAATTGGATCCGCCGCTGTCCACTTATTAAGAAAATTGGATCCGCCGCTGTCCATAAGCCGGCCTAGAAAATAATGAGAAGGCCTAGAAAATAATGAGAAGGCCAAGCCGAAGTGTTAGTCCCAACTTACAAGAGAGGGAGTCTCTTGTTTCTTCTTTAGTTTACAGCACGCAGAAAACAGAAACCGCTCTGGTTCTCAGCCCCGCGGTGAGTGTTCACACGCCACACAGAAATCAGAGAAAGAGAGCGAGAGATGAGGAAGAAGAGGATAAAGAAGTCAGAAGTGGGCGGATGATGCAACCCCAGCCACGTAGGTGTGTGGTACGAGCCGGTACAGGTCTTCATCTCTCCCTTTAAGGTAATTCTTGTTTCTCTTGTGGAGTCCACCAGTGTGGCGATGACAGCTGTGTGGATTTACTATTAGTTTTTGTGAGATGTAGAAAAGATATTCTTGGGAATCCTTTGCGGGATGTAAAGATGGTAACAGACTTGATTCGTTGGTGTCTTGGTGAACCTCCATGATTGGAGAGGAATGAGGATGGTGGTAGTGGGACCACTGCACGTGTGGTGCAGGGATGACAAGATCACTACTCGAGGTTTTCTCGTATGATGGTTTCTTCGTAAAACAAAAATCTGATTAGTTTCTCTTTCTCTGCATTGCATATCTCACTGCATTGTACACTTTCAGCACACAAGATGTTCGATGAAATGTTTTAATAAAATTATTTTGTGTTTATCGAGTACCCAACAAAAGAAACCATTAATAATGAGTCCCAACCCAATTATTGTGTTGACATATTCATGTAATTAAATTGTGATGACATAAAGAATAATACATAATTTTGATAAAAAAAAATGAAATGAAATACGTCATTTATAAATATAAATATGAAAATCAAGTGTCTGTTAACTTTGATCAATTTGTGTGCTGTCGGATCAGTCGAGTCACAGTTACCTTGAGGATAAAAATTACCACGAAGGCAAAACAGTTATGGGCAGAACTAGATGGATTTAATGGGGTTCAATGCTCCTCATTTTTTTTCCAAACTTCACAAATATATGTGGTAATTTTTACATTACAGAAATATTTTCTAAGAAAATTTATATTTGACCCCTGTAAATATGTAATAGTCAATTGTTAAAAGATATACATTGAGAATACCAATAGTTTAAACCAGTTGCTTCCCTGGACTTCACCATTTACTCAAATATAAAAATAAGAGGCTTTCAAGAAAACAATTCTGTACTAAATTTGTTGGAATTTGCAGGAAGTCAAAGAAGAACATAAGACAAACAAATAATATGCTAAATTTTAATAGCACTTATTATCTGAATGATAATAAATTATTAACTATATAGTCAGAAGTCCTGATAGAATGCTTAACATATATATATATATATATATATATATATATATATATATATAAAGACAGACAGCTGGTGCAAGTGAACTTGCAATAGAGGATTTCTGTCGGTAGCTCGAATAGAATATAATGCCTATTTGAGGAAAGATTAGTATTTGCCAAAATTTTAGAACAAGGAATGAAATTATGGAAACGTGCCTGGATGTCACCTTATTGAGTATTAATAATTAAGCAACTACTTATCGTACAACAAAAACCATGTGAAGGTACGTGAGAACCACACGACAATTAATATCTCCACTTGTCAGCACTATATAAACGCACAATTGCATCCATTGATACACACAACAATACAACAACAAAGCATTTAATCCCAAATAAATTGGGATAGACTAAAAATAAAATCTT
Organism: Schoenoplectus tabernaemontani; assembly: GCA_037127355.1. Taxonomy (NCBI): domain Eukaryota; kingdom Viridiplantae; phylum Streptophyta; class Magnoliopsida; order Poales; family Cyperaceae; genus Schoenoplectus; species Schoenoplectus tabernaemontani. The sequence continues at coordinate 3,100,724 of CM073738.1, forward strand.
GTTGGGTATTAAACTTAATTAAATTAGTGAAATAGTCAAAGTATGTTATAGTGTATTTGATACTTTATAGATGAAATTAATTGGTTAGGTTTTCAATGGATGTCTTGGATAGTGCAAGTCATGCACCTAGATTATCGTAGAATTAATGAGTATTAAGTATGTTTAGGTAGACAAAATGTTATGTAAGAGACTATATATAGAGAGGTGCTTATGTGTGTAAAATAACAAGTAAAAAGAAAATTATATGTTGAGTTTAGATTAACTTTTACAGAAATTTTATACTTTTCATTTGGTATCAGAGCTTCAGTCGATCAAGAGAGATCTGCCATGAAGAAAAAAAGAAAAAAAAATATGATAAGTCTCGATGTTTTTTTTAAAGAAAGTTATGTGTTAAGAGTGTTTTCTGAGTTTATTTTAGTATATGAGTTTTTTTATGTTGTTAGAAGCATTAAAAAAAAGCAAAAATAATGAGTGAAAAAAATCGAATCCTCTTATTTTGTTTTTTTTTGTGAGAAAAGAAAAAGTGTCGGAATAATGAAAAAAATATCATGTGTTGATTTTTTATTTAAAAAAATAAGAAAAGAGTGTTTTTTGTGGTGTTTTTTCATGAAGATAATTTTAGAGATATTGTAAGAAAAAAGAAGAAGGAAAACTTATCAATGATGAGAGCTATGTATCAATCAGCGAATGTTATAAAAACATGGTGAAGTCTTTGCCAGTGGTCTTCGAAGAATCGGTAAGTGAAGCCGGCGTGAGCAATGATTCATGATAGCCTGTGCAATGAGTGACATGATAAGAGAACTAGCAATATCATGAGATATTTTGCTGGAAGAGTGCGAAGACCATGAGAAGATGTGGTATGGAGCCACATGAAAAAATGCGGTGTGTATGTGAATCTCACATATACATGACATGAAGAGTCAACCAATTGGATGGCATATGAGATGAAACCACGACTGATTTTTTGTGTTTCCTAGCTCAATGAATCGAGAAGAAGCCGTCAATTGATGGCGTTGCTATTCGCTGTGAGTTATGAAGAAGTGCAATGATGATATAAAGATAAGTTAACAAGAAAGACAAGTGTTAAGTTCACAAAAATCGACAAGAGAGAATAACTACAGTTGAGGAGATTGAAGAAACACCACAATCGATACTAATGAGGAAAAATATAAGTTCTTAAAATTAAGTTTATGAGGAAATTTTGTTAGGTATTAAACTTAATTAAATTAGTGAAATAGTCAAAGTATGTTATTAAGTGTATTTGATACTTTCTAGATGAAATTAATTGGTTAGGTTTTTCAATAGATGTCTTGGATAGTTCAAGTCATGCACCTAGATTATCGTAGAATTAATAAATATTAAGTATGTTTAGGTAGACAAAGTGTTATGTAAGAGACTATATATAATGAGGTGTTTATGCGTGTAAAATAACAAGTAAAAAGAAAATTATATGTTGAGTTTAGAGTAATTTTACAGAAATTTTATACTTTTCAAATCCAATTCAAAAACTTAGAGATAAATATCTCAAATATAAAAAATCAATAATAATGATGATGATAATAATATACTATTTACTAGTTGTAATAATAACAGTAATAATATGAGATAAAACTATTAGTAATAGTAATAGTAATAGTAATATAATAATACTAATAATAATACAGATATTCATAATAATAGTCCCAATAATAATAATCACACCATCCCTAATAATATCTAATCATTGGGAACAAAGCTCCATCATCACCAGGTTACAGAGGAAACTAAGAAACCATGGAAGATACTAAATTTGTTGTTTTTAGTTTCCCTCATCGTAGCAGCAGCAGTAGAGTGCCCTTTTTCAAGTGGCAGAGGAAATGCACTGCCGACAGATAATGGAGCTCCTTCACCTCTAATGCCCTTTTTCAAGTGGCAGAGGAAATGCACTGCCCTTTTTCAAGTGGTACACCAGCTGCACCACCGATGACAACTGAATCACGGGCTGTTGCTCCTGTAGCGTCACAAGCTCTTTCTCCTGCATCTGGGCCTGTGCCATCGCAGAAGAACAAAACAGGAGAAAAATGAATACTTACTACTATGCCAACATGTGCTCCAATCTTGAAAGCTGTGTTCAATGTGCCATTAGAGGGATGGTGGTCACATCACCTAAAGCCGCCGCGGCTACACTGCGCCTCTTCTTTCATGATTATTTTGTTATGATATGTACCTTCTATTGTTTCATTTCTGCACCTAAAGCAAGTGACCAATTTTTTTCAATTTCTATTCAAGAGCAAGTGTTCCAGTTTTCTCAATGTGAGCATTCTATTAATTTTTCGCATATCACTTGCTCTTGATGTCAACCCACAATGCACAAACAAGATCTCCTGTGAGATATCATGTGCCCTGGTTGCAAGAGATGTTGTTGTCTAGGTAATGTTGATTAATTAAACATAGATAAATGAACTAATAAAATATTGTTTTTATCTTTTGGATGGACATGTAAAATTAATGTGTCCAAAATTGTCTTAGAGTGGTGGTTTGACATGGAAAGTGGAGTTTGGAAGGTACGATTCATTGGTATCAAGAGCTAGTGAGTAGTGATATTGATCTTCCTCTGACTGACAACTGAAGATGTAACGGCACTTATGAAGAGGTTCTATGCCCAATGGTTAAGCGTAACTGATTTGGTTGCACTATCAGGTCAAATATATATTAATTTTCGTCAACTTGATATAATTGACGAACAGAGAAAACAGAGGATATACTATCCAATGAACCATGCAAACAGACCATCTCAATAGTCAATATTCTTTCTTATATAACAAGCAAAATTAAAATATTGAAGCATAATCGGGAAATGAAAGTAGTAGATGCAATAGTTTGATCATTAGAAGAAATGCCAATTGATCAAAAACATGGCTGTCAATTTTTTTAGAGCACAATTTCATAGCTTGAATTTTTGCAATACAATTGGCTTTTGGTACTTAGTCAGATCAGCATTACCACTCTTAAGAGATTAACACTGATAATTAAATCATTCCTTTATAGGTGGTCACACACTCGACGCTACCAACTGCTTCTTTATACCCATCTTTATCCTATAGTTGATGCTTTCTTGGCCCCAGATTTGCTAGCCATCTACAAGGCACATGTCCTTCATCTATGAACCCCAATTTTTTTTGTATTCTTCGTTCAATCTGTGAAAACTTTTGACAATAACTACTTCATGATGCTACACAAAAGAAGGGAGTCCTCTTATCAGATAGTTCTTTGTACTTTGATTTGAGTTCACAGAACATTGTGGACAAATTCGATACCGACCAAAATGCATTCTTCACGGCATTTGTGAACTCCATGACTATGCTTGGAAGGCTGGGGGTAAAGACTTCAGCCAATGGTGAAATCCGAAAGAATTGTCTCTTCCCTAATTAGACGGGTTTATTCTTTTGAGTGTTTTTTTTTATAAAAAAGATGAGAATTAAGTACTCAAATTTTATATTTGTTCCTAAAGAATCTCATTCATTCAGATTTTAAACTTACAATCTCCCGCACAGAGAACATTATCTTTTCACCATTAGAGCAAAAGTCGGTTCTCTTCTTTTGAGTTTCTTACATGCATATTATTATTTGGTTAATTGTTTTGCCCCTTATTTTCATTATTTTCATCGGGTACAATTGTGTTATTACTTGCTGATACAGTTTCAGATGTAAAAACTTAAATAGTTTGTACAATAAATAGTATGTATCAGATTTTGTATTGCAATTTTTCAATGGACCAAATGTTTATTCCGACTTACCACAGACAGATTCACAATCTCTTTCTATATAATAGACCCGGTTCTGGATGGACCATGGAACGAGTTGTTTTATCATAAGCACTACCTGTATTGTTCTTTTTTCACCCATTCCTTCTTATTTCAACTTATGCCAACCCCAGCTTGACATGTCAGCATCAACCCCCTGATAGCCAGAGCAAAAAAACGAATTGAAATGGAAGAGTAGTTATCAATGGTTAACTCGTTGGTTGTCAGTTGATCAAATAAACATTTCTTCCTTAATTGTACGTAATTGTGTTTTCTTTAACCATTTCTTCCTTCCGGTTAGCTGTTGTTTTCTTTTTCCTTTCTTTTTTTGTTCAATTTCTAACATTATGCGCAGCTTTGAAATTCAATTTGAATTTATTTTCTTCACTTGATAGGAAAACCTAGACACTACAATAAGCTGCGCTAGTTCTTGTGTGGAGAAAACAAATATATTTTGAACCATTGGGAAAAATATTCTACATATGAAAAAGAATATTAAATTTTACTAATTAAAATTTTTAAACTATTTTCTTTGGAATTTTAAAAGATGGGCTAAAATTAAAAATAAAACTATTTTAATATAAAAGGATCATTTTTGAAAATTTGTAAAATATAGTTGAAACATTTTTTTAATAAAATTTGGTAATTCGCAAGTTTTTCGTGTGTAGAATTTATTGACCAACTTTTAGTGGCATTTCGGATAAAAGAAAAGTATGTTTTAAATTATGTATGCCGACCTAACTCATTACATATTTGCATTTTGGCACAAATATATCTAATCATGTAAAAAATTTTGATTTATAGTGCTCAATTAATTTTATTTTTTTTAAGTATATGAGAGAGAGAATTTTTTTTAGTTTTCTAAGTACTTATTTCAGATTTCTTAAGTATTGGGATACTTGGGCCAAAATGTAAACATTTTCACAGTATTGCCAAAATATAAACATTTTCACAATATTGAGAATACTTTATAAAATTTTTTAACTTCTTTAAGTATTTATTTTGGACTTTCTAAGTATTGAGGGTACTTCCAAGTTCGAGCCAAACTGTAAATATTTTCAAAGTATTGCGGCCAAGATGTAATTTTTTTCTAAATGGTTGTGTATAGCATTCTTGCGTTGTATAACTTCTGTACCCAGAACAAAACTGTCTCAGTTTTAAAACAACTTTATCACAGTATAATTTAATTCTTCTGCATTGACTAAATTTCATATCAATCAAAGTTAATTCGACTTTCACATGAACTTTGTCTCAACTTGAAAACCGTTAGTTCAAACCAGGTTGTTTTTTCTGGTCTTCACCATTTACAAAAATATAAAATAGCTAGAAGAAAATTTGGTACTAAATAAGCTGGGTGTCAGATCTGGCCTTATACAATTAACATAGGACAAAATAAATAAAAATAATATCATGATCTATTAGATGAAAGATATTAATTACATAATATAAAGTTTGAATGGATTGCTTCAGAACATGTAAAAGACGAAGTGGATTTGCAATATACAATTTTTGCCTATTGGTGCAATAGAATACAATGCTAGCTTTTTTAAAAAAAGACCATAATTTCATTTTGACCAAATTATTAAAGCAAGGATTGAAGACGTGCATGGATGAACGTCACCCTATTGAGCATTAACTATTAAGCAATGTACAACATATACATATTTCAAAACAATGAGCAGGTATATGAAAACCAGACGGCCCTGCTGCAATTGTCAGCAGTATATAAGAACACCATCGCATCCCTTGACACACCACACTCATATCTAGATCTAATCATTTGCAACAGAGAGCGGGGTGCCGAGGAAACTAAGCAACCATGAAGGTACTCAATTTGTGGATCTTAGTTTCCCTCGTAACGGTAGCAGCTGCAGAGTGCCCTTTTTCCGGAGGCGGAGGAAATGCACCACCAACAGATAATGGAGCTCCTCCACCTCCATACAGTGTGACCCCTGCTGCACCACCAACAACCACCGAATCCCCAGCATCTCCTCCTACGTATGGACCAGCTCTTCCTCCTGCGTCCGAGCTTACACCCGGCCCTGCACCTTCGCAGAAGAACAAAACAGATAAATTGAGTACTAACTACTACGCCAACATATGCCCGAATCTCGAAAGCCTTGTTCAAGGCGCCGTAAGTGGGATGATGGCCACATCACCTATAGCCTCAGCAGCCACATTGCGCCTCTTCTTTCATGATTGTTTTGTTACGGTATGTACCTTCTATTGTTTCATTTCTTCATATAAAGAAAATGACCCTTTTTTTCTATTTGTATTCAAAAGATAAAGGTTTTAGTGTTCTCAATATAGCAAGTTAGTATCATTCGTTGCTTATATCAATTTAGTGTATCCTTTGTGTTTCTCGCTATAGGGATGTGATGCTTCAATAATGATCACAAATCCAAATAACGATGATGAGCGTCACAATGGCGAGAACATGTTCCTAAGAGCAGATGGGTACACCACAATAATTCAAGCCAAGGCTGCAGTAGATGCTGATCCACAATGCACAAACAAGGTATCCTGTGCGGATATCATGGCCCTGGCTGCAAGAGATGCTGTTGTTTTGGTAATGTTGATTAATTAAACATGAATGAATGACCAAATTAAGCAATGCTTTTATCATTTGGATTGACATGTGGATTAACTGGTTTGGCTTTGTGTGGCAGAGTGGTGGCCCGACATGGAAAGTGGAGCTTGGAAGGTACGATGCACTGGTGTCAAGAGCAAGTGATGTCGATCTTCCTCTGGCAACTGAAGATGTGCCCGGACTAATGAAGAGGTTCTCTGCCCAAGGATTCAGCGTAACTGATTTGGTTGCACTCTCAGGTTGAATATATTTTATCTTTATGAATCTATTATTATCAACAAACTACAACCGAATAAACTCTAAGAAACAGAGAACTACTACTTAAAACATTTTTCATCCATATATAGGTGGTCACACACTCGGTGCTACCAATGCTTCTTTGTCAACCCCGTCTTTATCCGATCTGTCGATGCATTCTTGGACCCTGGTTTTGCAAGCCAGCTTCAAGGCACATGTCCTTCAGCTATGAACCCAAATGCTTTTGTGTTCTTTGATCAATCCGTGACAACTTTTGACAATAACTACTTTTTGATGGTTCAACAAAAGAAGGGTGTCCTCTTCTCAGACAGTGCCTTGTACTTTGATTCCAGTTCACAAGGAATCGTGGATAAATTCGCAGCTGACCAAAATGCATTTTTCAAAGCTTTTGTTGACTCCATGGTGACACTTGGAAGGCTTGGCCTCAAAACTGCCGCCGATGGTGAAATCCGCAAGAATTGTGTCCTCCCTAATTAAATTGAGACTTGTTCTTTGTTTCTTACGTACCTTTGAGCTATTTGGTGAATTTGTTGTGGTTTATTTTTTCTTTTATTTTTGTCTGAGATATATTACTCCATTACTTGATGTTTCAAATCGGATGTAACGACCTCAGTGTCTCTGAAATAAATAATATATATCAAAGTCTATATTGAGATGACGAAACATTCCCCGAATTATCCATGATTAGTACTTCTTTTTTAAGAAAAAAAAATAGGCTTCCATTTTTTGTACTAAATATTTGGTTCACAATTAGAAATTAATTCTTAATATTGTTGTATGTAAGCATGAGGCAATTGACACACACACACAAAACTCTAGACTGGAAGACTGAATTTGTTAAAGCGGCAACTTTGACAATTCAACCTGAGTTGAGAAACAATAAGGATTTTATTCTGACCTCGTTGATTTTATTCTAATAATTAACTTGTGCACTTTTTTTTGTTGCAAATTGGGTCGGATTACGTTTCTCACAATCGATGCCCAGTATAACACCACTAGTCATGAGCCCCATTGATATATGGAAAGATCTCATTATGGGCTCTCCACTTTCTTCTTGATGCATGTGCTTATAACTCATTCGTTATACCCAATATTATAATTATTATTGGTGTCAGCTGCTTTTTCTCACTAGGTTCACATTATTATTTTGCGAATGAAGAGCAAGTTGATCTTTTGGACTCAGCAAGACTCTCTAAGGATCTTGGCCCTGGCCCATATAAATAATGGGCTACAAATGATAAATGTTGTTTAATCAAACTATAGCTTCTTGATTTGTCTTGGATTCCGCTGTATGCGGGCCCCATGACTGGGGCTATTACTGTTCCACCGTCACGAATTATTCAAGATTAATTCATGAATAATTTGTTTTAGACACTCTGACGAATAGATCAATGTATTGGTTACTTCGCAAATTATTCGATTAGTACGTAAATTATACACGAAATAGATGAATAAACGCGTTTATTTCGGGAATGATTCCTCTTAGACAAGTCTATACTAGTTTCAAATACACGTACGGTTTCATATACAAAATTTTGTCGATTTTTTAGAATCACATGATGCATTGGGAACCACTATTATTTACTTTCTTTACTATTGACATGCATAGTACAGTACAATGACGGAGATGGAGGGTGTTGAGGCCTGGCATCTCTATAATTTATATAAATTAGTAAAAGTTATTATTTGTACTTATATTTATATGATATTTAGATATTAAATATTTTTATTATTTTATTTTAAATATATAGACCATTTAATTAAATTTTTGACATCCTCTAAATTAAAATTTTGATTCTGTCTTGATACACTACTTCAATTTTGATTGGTTTATTTTACTTATTTACTTATTTTCTTTAGAATTTTGCAAGGGGACTAACCTTTTATCTTTTTCTTTTTATAAAAATAAAAATTTCTACATAAACTGAAATCATTGGATGATTTTTTAGATGATTTAGAAAGATTATAATTTTTTGAGACCTGAAATGATCCGATGTTAAATCACTTGATACTTGAATATTAAAATGATTGAACACCTGAATATCAAATTTAGAACGTAAAAGAAATATGAATCTGTTAAATTAATATTAAAATATTAAAATGATTCTCAACAAGTTAACTATATGTATAAAGTTCTTAATATGTGATATACATACTTTTATTGTTGGTTGATTTTTGAAAAATATATTATTCATATTTGAATAGAATAATATATAATGAAAAAATATTAAATTAACTAATGCATGAAGTTGCAATCATAAATATTGCATTCTATTAGATTTAATTTTTAGGTGATTTATATTTTTTTTATGATTTGAAACTACTTGAATAGACCACTCATTACTTTAAATTTAAAAGTGATACATATAGAGATAATTTGACCTGTAGATAATTTTTTTAGATATGAAATATGAAATTAAATTTTACTTATAATAGTTATTATCTTATTGATTACTTTTTTATTCTTTATAAATATTTTCTCAATCTAAGTTTTTGATCTTTTGAATATATCATTGCACATTAAAATATAAATTAGGAATTAGATGTGATGCGGTTTTTTAAAAAAATGAATCTACTGCAATAAATATTTTCAATGATAATATATAAGTAAATATATAAATATCATAGTTGATATCAATTACAAAATAAATTTAACCCGCTCGACCAAACTCAACTGATCCCAAATAAGAAATGATTCGACAATAGATGATCCGATATCTGATACGATCGAAAATCCGAAATGATCTGACACTAAATGATCCAATATTTGACCCAGCCCTTCTGATATAATCCATAATCAAAAATAATCTGATACTAAATTACTCGATAACCGATCCGACCCGATTAAACCCGTAACTGGATAATTTTGTTGAGTTAATTTAGCCCAACCCGTACCTGCCTAACCCACTCGATTACCTCTAGAAAGACTAAACTTATAAAAACTTTAATAATCAAATTAGAGGTCTTCGGAAGCATTTTTTTGACGTAAAAAAATGCTCATATTACCGCCTATGTTTTATATTATGTCGTTTTCGAAAAGTAATTGTGTGTATTCTCGATGATTCTATAAAAAATTATGGTCATTTAGAACTTTATTTCATTTTTAATTTTTTATTTAATGTCTTCATAATTTTTTTGACTTATCTATCCGCAAATTCTTCAATGCAGAGATACCTCTACAAATTGTTAAATTTATATTTTAATTTTCTATTGTTACAATATGTTATACTCTTTTATCATTTTTTTCTTCGGTTAATTCAAATAATGATATTATAAATTTTAAATTACTAATTATAATTATTAAGTAATAACAGTATAGTTTAACAAAATAATTTAAAGAGTGGGGATCCATTGACAATGGGTTATTTTGATAATTTTGACAATGAACCTCTAAATAAATACAAAAAAAATCTTAAAAATAGAAAAAAAAATTATAGATGTGTTATTCTACGTTTAGATTGATGGTCATTGAAATTTTATGTAATTTCATTATCATTTGATAGTCCATCAAAGATCATCAAATTTTCATATAATTTGCAACGGTTCCAATTTAAAGCTCTTTGATGGACTATCAAATGATAATGAAATTGCATGAAATTTTAATGACCATCAATCTAAACATAGAAGAACACATATATAAACTTTTTTTTTCTATTTTTAAGATTTTTTATATTTATTAGAGGTCCATTGTTAAGGTTGTCAAAATAAATCATTATCAACTGATCCCTTCTCATAATCTAAATTAGAAGAACAAAGAACAAAATGAATTAATTCTGGAACGAATTAAAAATTTATACTAGATATTCTAGATCATTTTTTATTCAGTCCAGGACCAACAACACAAACGACCTGGACCGAAAGATTCTTACACAACCACAAAAAAACGTTTTAGAACCAGTTATATAAAGGATTTAGCACCGGTTATATAACCGGTTCTAAAACCATGCGGTGTTAAATATTTTAGAAACCGATGCTAAGAGGAGGTGCTAAATGGGACATTTAAAGTCGATTATTTCAAATAACCGAATCTAAATTCTAACCGTTAGAACCGATTATTTCAAAATAACCGGTTCTAAACTCTAACCTTTAGAACAGGTTATTTGAAATAACCGGTTCTAAACTCCTTCAGTGGATTTGCCCAGTGAGTTGAAGGCTTCTTAATATTTTGTGATGGTACTATTTACTAAAAAATAGTATTTTTTTCTTAATATTCTCTAGTTCCGATTTCTTTAAATTTTGATTAAATTATTTAATTTCACCATTAACTAATAAAGTATATTTCATTAACAAAATAATTATATATAATTTATATATTAAAGAAAATCTGAGAAATATTCTATCTTTACAATTTCTAAAAGGGGAAATTAGTCCTATGCCACTTCACAACTTCAAAATTAGCAAAATACCATCTTAAACTTTCAACTCTCTCTAATGCCACTCAAAAATCAATTTATTTAGCTTTTTGCCACAAATATATAATTTTTATAATATTTTAATTAAAAAAAACTATATTTCTACATATTTTTTTGTATTTCATTTTTGCCCCTCCCATACCCCTTCTAAGAGATCCTCAGCTGGAAAATTCAGCTTTCGTAAAAAATCAACCGCTTAAAAATTAATCGATATCTCTCAAGAATTTTTTTGTTGCCTCCATGCGCCCGTGTTTAGAACTTGAACAATCGGGACTATTGCACCACCAACGTAACAAACAACTCATTATGGTCATATATCGAGACATTTAGAAGGGAAGTAACAACATTCACCTTATTATGGTCATATATCAAGAGTTTTATGCCAAGATTCTCTTTCTTCATTTCTCACTTCATCTGAGCGCGCACAAGATTGAATGACTTAGTTGAATGAAACCATGAAAACAAATGAAGTTTGTTCTTGAATTTCTTCTGAGATGCGAAAATAATTGTAAGGGAAGATTGCTAGAGCTTTCTCTAGTTGCCACATTAGATATTTAAATTGTACTATTATTTTGTCTAGTCCGGTATCCCTTCTGGAGAGGCAACAAACCAAATCATGCATGAAATTCGTTCGCTTAGAAAGTCATGATCTAATAACAGGTTGTTTCTTGCTAAGGCTAGTGCGATCCCATGGGAGAAAAGGAATAGCTGGGAAGACAACCAAAATTTAAAATATAACAAAAGCAATTGAGCCAAGAACTTACCAAAAGTCATCGGGATTCTTTTATTTTGATTTGAATTCATTTAATTTTGATTGGAATTCTTTTAATAATAAAATCGCATAAAATCGCATAACCGAATGACCGGTACCAAAACCAAGATGGAGGTCTCGTCAGGTTGGGCTTGCCATCGTCAGTCAACGACATGGTTCTCTTATTTTCTCCAGCACGATTCTCTTATTTTCACCAGAGGGGGAATTAATTAAGGTGGTGAATGGTTAAACCTCTCTGAACTCATCACAGAAATGAGAAATCGTAAAATATTTTGTCCTTGAGCAGAGACAGAGAATGGCGAGAGTGATTTACAACTTAGACGAGGATTTGGATAGAGAGAGGGGAAACTTGAGGGGAGGCAAAATGGGGTGTGAGGTGGAGAGGGGGCGAAGAGGAGATAAGGGGTGCTAGCTAGAAGAGGGTAAAAGACCATCTAGGTTGGTATTTGAGGGTATTTTTGTCCTATCTCAAAACTACTGTATTTTATACAACATAGAGGGCAAACAACTAATTAAATTTATTTTAGAATGGTATTAGGAGGAGTTAGAAATTTGAAGTGGCATTTTGCTAATTTTGAAGTTTTATAGTGGCATAAAACTAATTTTCCCTTTGTAAAAAAGAAATAAAAAAACTAAACTAAAAACTTTAAATAAACATCAAATCCATTTTTAAGCTTCAAGACGAGCTTCAAATCGTCATTCTCTTTTCCTTTCTTTTTTCTTTCTTCAAGACGCCTTTGCTCTTTCTCTTTCTTTCTCTTCCTCTCGTCTCTCAATATCTCTATTATATATGAAATAGGATGATGAAGAGTGATAATCCGTGGGATTTAGATTTTTGAATTTTTGTTTTTAGATCGTCGGATAAGCATGAACCAACGGTTAGATTGAAAAACATACCAATCCGTGGGAGCAAAAAACTGAAATTCTATTGGTTGATGCAAAGAATTTCTTTAGAGTCGATTTTTAATCTAATTCTCTGACGTTAATTAATATGATTTTTTAATATTAATATGAATTATATTTTTAATCAAAGAATTTTTATATTAATATGATGTCAGAGAATTTTATATATTATCATAAATTTTAATCACAGAGAGTTAGTTTAGAACCGGTTTTATTAATAACCGGATTGAATTTTCTCAGAATTTAGAACCCGTTTTTGCTAAAACCGGTTTTAAAATAAAAATTTTAGAACCGGTTATTTATAACCGGTTTTAATCCATTCAACTGGAACCGGTTTTCATATAACCGGTTATAATAAAAAAAAATTGTAATCGGTTATTTTACAAAATAGGTTTTAATAATTTTAATAAAATTTATAACCCTGCCACTCTAATCTTTTAGCAGCTATTTTTTTAAAAAACCGATTCTAAATAGCCGGTTCTAAATCTAATTTTTCTGGTAGTGTTAAACCACGTACCATGATCTCAAAAAAAAAAAAAATTGGACCATACCGGATCGTCTAAAATACCATCTAATCATTTTAGAACAGCAAAAATTACTCTAATAATGTAGTTAAATAAAATTACTTGTAACCCCAACCGATTTTAACTTTTTACAAATGAAGTCCTACGTGAATTTCTGGAAAAAAAAAACTTTATTGGCCCTTTTTACACTAAGTTTTTTTGTCGCAACCTTTGACATGGACTTCTACTTATATTGAATTTTTAAAACCATATAAGTGAATAAATATATTCATCTGAATTATTTACAACAAAGTAACTAGAAAATTGCAAATAATGAATGAACAATAATTAATTGACGTTTATTTTATCATAAAACTTATTATAAAGATGAGATATTATTTTATTATAAAAACGAATTATTTTTTGTACCTCGCCAACGTTTCTCAAATACTAAATTTGTTACTATGACTTCCACATGTTGGCTTAGACAAAGTAACAAGATTCGTGAATTATTCGTGAATAATTCATTTTTCAGCTATAGTCGGATGTTTCACGAATAATTCGTCGATTTAATATACATTGTGTTTTTTTGGTCAAAAAAACGTTTTATTCACGAATTATTCGGTAAAAAATATATTTTATATTCTTTTATATGGAATTTTATAGTTTTTAATATATTTTTAATATTTTATCATTATAATATATATTTTATTTATATTATACGAAATGAACTATTTCCGAATTATACCCGTATTATATCCAAACGTCTAATTTTTAACCTCGTTGAACGTTTCCCGAATCATGAACTTGTCACTATGGACTTAGAGTCTTTACCTCCCTCCCACTCACTTCACGATCGGCTGCAATCCTGACCTGCTGATATTTTGAGGAAAGATATTAATTACATAATTTAAAGTTTGAATGGATTGCTTCAGAACATGTAAAGACGAAGACTGACAGCTGGTGCAAGTGGATTTGCAATATACAATTTTTGCCTATTGGTGCAATAGAATACAATGCTGGCTTTTTAAAAAAGACCAAAATTTCATTTTGACCAAATTACTAGAGCAAGGATTGAAGACGTGCATGGATGAACGTCACCCTATTGAGCATTAACTATTAAGCAATGTACAACATATACATATTTCAAAACAAAGAGCAGGTATGTGAATACCACAGGACCTGATGCAATTGTCAGCATTATATAAGAACACCATCGCATCCCTTGACACACCACACTCATATCTAGATCTAATCATTTGCAACAGAGAGCAGGGAGCGGAGGAAACTAAGCAACCATGAATGTACTCAATTTGTGGATCTTAGTTTCCCTCGTAGCGGTAGCAGCTGCAGAGTGCCCTTTTTCCGGAGGCGGAGGAAATGCACCACCAACAGATAATGGAGCTCCTCCACCTCCATACAGTGTGACCCCTGCTGCACCACCAACAACCACCGAATCCCCAGCATCTCCTCCTACGTATGGACTCGCACTTCCTCCCCGCGTCCGAGCTTACACCCGGCCCTGCACCTTCGCAGAAGAACAAAACAGATAAATTGAGTACTAACTACTACGCCAACATATGCCCGAATCTCGAAAGCCTTGTTCAAGGCGCCGTAAGTGGGATGATGGCCACATCACCTATAGCCTCAGCAGCCACATTGCGCCTCTTCTTTCATGATTGTTTTGTTACGGTATGTACCTTCTATTGTTTCATTTCTTCATATAAAGAAAATGACCCTTTTTTTCTATTTGTATTCAAAAGATAAAGGTTTTGGTGTTCTCAATATAGCAAGTTAGTATCATTCGTTGCTTATATCAATTTAGTGTATCCTTTGTGTTTCTCGCTATAGGGATGTGATGCTTCAATAATGATCACAAATCCAAATAACGATGATGAGCGTCACAATGGCGAGAACGTGTTCCTAAGAGCAGATGGGTACACCACAATAATTCAAGCCAAGGCTGCAGTAGATGCTGATCCACAATGCACAAACAAGGTATCCTGTGCGGATATCATGGCCCTGGCTGCAAGAGATGCTGTTGTTTTGGTAATGTTGATTAATTAAACATGAATGAATGACCAAATTAAGCAATGCTTTTATCATTTGGATTGACATGTGGATTAACTGGTTTGGCTTTGTGTGGCAGAGTGGTGGCCCGACATGGAAAGTGGAGCTTGGAAGGTACGATGCACTGGTGTCAAGAGCAAGTGATGTCGATCTTCCTCTGGCAACTGAAGATGTGCCCGGACTAATGAAGAGGTTCTCTGCCCAAGGATTCAAACAGAATCGATTTGGTTGCACTCTCAGGTTGAATATATTTTATCTTTATGAATCTATTATTATCAACAAACTACAACCGAATAAACTCTAAGAAACAGAGAACTACTACTTAAAACATTTTTCATCCATATATAGGTGGTCACACACTCGGTGCTACCAGCTGCTTCTTTGTCAACCCCCGTCTTTATCCGACTGTCGATGCATTCTTGGACCCTGGTTTTGCAAGCCAGCTTCAAGGCACATGTCCTTCAGCTATGAACCCAAATGCTTTTGTGTTCTTTGATCAATCCGTGACAACTTTTGACAATAACTACTTTTTGATGGTTCAACAAAAGAAGGGTGTCCTCTTCTCGACAAAGTTGCCTTGTACTTTGATTCCAGTTCACAAGGAATCGTGGATAAATTCGCAGAACTGACCAAAATGCATTTTTCAAAGCTTTTGTTGACTCCATGGTGACACTTGGAAGGCTTGGCCTCAAAACTCTGCCGCCGATGGTGAAATCCGCAAGAATTGTGTCCTCCTAATTAAATTGAGACTTGTTCTTTGTTTCTTACGTACCTTTTAGCTATTTGGTGAATTTGTTGTGGTTTATTTTTTCTTTTATTTTTGTCTGAGATATATTACTCCATTACTTGATGTTTCAAATCGGATGTAACGACCTCAGTGTCTCTGAAATAAATAATATATATCAAAGTCTATATTGAGATGACGAAACATTCTCCGAATTATCCATGATTAGTACTTCTTTTTAAGAAAAAAAATAGGCTTCTATTTTTTGTACTAAATATTTGGTTCACAATTAGAAATTAATTCTTAATATTGTTGTATGTAAGCATGAGGCAATTGACACACACACACAAAACTCTAGACTGGAAGACTGAATTTGTTAAAGCGGCAACTTTGACAATTCAACCTGAGTTGAGAAACAATAAGGATTTTATTCTGACCTCGTTGATTTTATTCTAATAATTAACTTGTGCACTTTTTTTTGTTGCAAATTGGGTCGGATTACGTTTCTCACAATCGATGCCCAGTATAACACCACTAGTCATGAGCCCCATTGATATATGGAAAGATCTCATTATGGGCTCTCCACTTTCTTCTTGATGCATGTGCTTATAACTCATTCGTTATACCCAATATTATAATTATTATTGGTGTCAGCTGCTTTTTCTCACTAGGTTCACATTATTATTTTGCGAATGAAGAGCAAGTTGATCTTTTGGACTCAGCAAGACTCTCTAAGGATCTTGGCCCTGGCCCATATAAATAATGGGCTACAAATGATAAATGTTGTTTAATCAAACTATAGCTTCTTGATTTGTCTTGGATTCCGCTGTATGCGGGCCCCATGACTGGGGCTATTACTGTTCCACCGTCACGAATTATTCAAGATTAATTCATGAATAATTTGTTTTAGACACTCTGACGAATAGATCAATGTATTGGTTACTTCGCAAATTATTCGATTAGTACGTAAATTATACACGAAATAGATGAATAAACGCGTTTATTTCGGGAATGATTCCTCTTAGACAAGTCTATACTAGTTTCAAATACACGTACGGTTTCATATACAAAATTTTGTCGATTTTTTAGAATCACATGATGCATTGGGAACCACTATTATTTACTTTCTTTACTATTGACATGCATAGTACAGTACAATGACGGAGATGGAGGGTGTTGAGGCCTGGCATCTCTATAATTTATATAAATTAGTAAAAGTTATTATTTGTACTTATATTTATATGATATTTAGATATTAAATATTTTTATTATTTTATTTTAAATATATAGACCATTTAATTAAATTTTTGACATCCTCTAAATTAAAATTTTGATTCTGTCTTGATACACTACTTCAATTTTGATTGGTTTATTTTACTTATTTACTTATTTTCTTTAGAATTTTGCAAGGGGACTAACCTTTTATCTTTTTCTTTTTATAAAAATAAAAATTTCTACATAAACTGAAATCATTGGATGATTTTTTAGATGATTTAGAAAGATTATAATTTTTTGAGACCTGAAATGATCCGATGTTAAATCACTTGATACTTGAATATTAAAATGATTGAACACCTGAATATCAAATTTAGAACGTAAAAGAAATATGAATCTGTTAAATTAATATTTAAATATTAAAATGATTCTCAACAAGTTAACTATATGTATAAAGTTCTTAATATGTGATATACATACTTTTATTGTTGGTTGATTTTTGAAAAATATATTATTCATATTTGAATAGAATAATATATAATGAAAAAATATTAAATTAACTAATGCATGAAGTTGCAATCATAAATATTGCATTCTATTAGATTTAATTTTTAGGTGATTTATATTTTTTTTATGATTTGAAACTACTTGAATAGACCACTCATTACTTTAAATTTAAAAGTGATACATATAGAGATAATTTGACCTGTAGAAAATTTTTTTAGATATGAAATATGAAATTAAATTTTACTTATAATAGTTATTATCTTATTGATTACTTTTTTATTCTTTATAAATATTTTCTCAATCTAAGTTTTTGATCTTTTGAATATATCATTGCACATTAAAATATAAATTAGGAATTAGATGTGATGCGGTTTTTTTAAAAAAATGAATCTACTGCAATAAATATTTTCAATGATAATATATAAGTAAATATATAAATATCATAGTTGATATCAATTACAAAATAAATTTAACCCGCTCGACCAAACTCAACTGATCCCAAATAAGAAATGATTCGACAATAGATGATCCGATATCTCGATACGATCGAAAATCCGAAATGATCGACACTAAATGATCCAATATTTTTGACCCTAGCCCTTCCGATATAATCCATAATCAAAAATAATCTGATACTAAATTACTCGATAACCGATCCGACCCAATTAAACCCGTAACTGGATAATTTTGTTGAGTTAATTTAGCCCAACCCGTACCTGCCTAACCCACCCGATTACCTCTAGAAAGACTAAACTTATAAAAACTTTAATAATCAAATTAGAGGTCTTCGGAAGCATTTTTTTTGACGTAAAAAAATGCTCATATTACCGCCTATGTTTTATATTATGTCGTTTTCGAAAAGTAATTGTGTGTATTCTCGATGATTCTATAAAAAATTATGGTCATTTAGAACTTTATTTCATTTTTAATTTTTTATTTAATGTCTTCATAATTTTTTTGACTTATCTATCCGCAAATTCTTCAATGCAGAGATACCTCTACAAATTGTTAAATTTATATTTTAATTTTCTATTGTTACAATATGTTATACTCTTTTATCAATTTTTTCTTCGGTTAATTCAAATAATGATATTATAAATTTTAAATTACTAATTATAATTATTAAGTAATAACAGTATAGTTTAACAAAATAATTTAAAGAGTGGGGATCCATTGACAATGGGTTATTTTGATAATTTTGACAATGAACCTCTAAATAAATACAAAAAAAAACTCTTAAAAATAGAAAAAAAAAATTATAGATGTGTTATTCTACGTTTAGATTGATGGTCATTGAAATTTTATGTAATTTCATTATCATTTGATAGTCCATCAAAGATCATCAAATTTTCATATAATTTGCAACGGTTCCAATTTAAAGCTCTTTGATGGACTATCAAATGATAATGAAATTGCATGAAATTTTAATGACCATCAATCTAAACATAGAAGAACACATATATAAACTTTTTTTTCTATTTTTAAGATTTTTTATATTTATTAGAGGTCCATTGTTAAGGTTGTCAAAATAAATCATTATCAACTGATCCCTTCTCATAATCTAAATTAGAAGAACAAAGAACAAAATGAATTAATTCTGGAACGAATTAAAAATTTATACTAGATATTCTAGATCATTTTTTATTCAGTCCGGGACCAACAACACAAACGACACGGGACCGAAAGATTCTTACACAACCACAAAAAAACGTTTTAGAACCAGTTATATAAAGGATTTAGCAGGTTATATAACGGTTCTAAAACCATGCGGTGTTAAATATTTTAGAAACCGATGCTAAGAGGAGGTGCTAAATGGGACATTTAAAGTCGATTATTTCAAATAACCGATTCTAAATTCTAACCGTTAGAACCGATTATTTCAAAATAACCTAGGTTCTAAACTCTAACCTTTAGAACAGGTTATTTGAAATAACCTAGGTTCTAAACTCCTTGATGGATTTGCCCGGTGAGTTGAAGGCTTCTTAATATTTTGTGATGGTACTATTTACTAAAAAATAGTATTTTTTTCTTAATATTCTCTAGTTCGATTTCTTTAAATTTTGATTAAATTATTTAATTTCACCATTAACTAATAAAGTATATTTCATTAACAAAATAATTATATATAATTTATATATTAAAGAAAATCTGAGAAATATTCTATCTTTACAATTTCTAAAAGGGGAAATTAGTCCTATGCCACTTCACGACTTCAAAATTAGCAAAATACCATCTTAAACTTTCAACTCTCTCTAATGCCACTCAAAAATCAATTTATTCAGCTTTTTGCCACAAATATATAATTTTTATAATATTTTAATTAAAAAAAACTATATTTCTACATATTTTTTTGTATTTCATTTTTGCCCCTCCCATACCCCTTCTAAGAGATCCTCAGTTGGAAAATTCAGCTTCTCAGAAAAATCTGAACCAGTTAAAACAGAATCGATATCTCTCAAGAATTTTTTTGTTGCCTCCATGCGCCCTGTGTTTAGAACTTGAACAATCAGGACTATTGCACCTGCCAGAACAAACAACTCATTATGGTCATATATCGAGACATTTAGAAGGGAAGTAACAACATTCACCTTATTATGGTCATATATCAAGAGTTTTATGCCAAGATTCTCTTTCTTCATTTCTCACTTCATCTGAGCGCGCACAAGATTGAATGACTTAGTTGAATGAAACCATGAAAACAAATGAAGTTTGTTCTTGAATTTCTTCTGAGATGCGAAAATAATTATAAGGGAAGATTGCTAGAGCTTTCTCTAGTTGCCACATTAGATATTTAAATTGTACTATTATTTTGTCTAGTCCGGTATCCCTTCTGGAGAGGCAACAAACCAAATCATGCATGAAATTCGTTCGCTTAGAAAGTCATGATCTAATAACAGGTTGTTTCTTGCTAAGGCTAGTGCGATCCCATTGGGAGAAAAGGAATAGCTGGGAAGACAACCAAAATTTAAAATATACCAAAAGCAATTGAGCCAAGAACTTACCAAAAGTCATCGGGATTCTTTTATTTTGATTTGAATTCATTTCATTTTGATTGGAATTCTTTTAATAATAAAATCGCATAACCAGTAATGAGTGGTACCAAAACCAGCATGGAGGTCTCGTCAGGTTGGGCTTGCCATCGTCAGTCAACGACATGGTTCTCTTATTTTCTCCAGCACGATTCTCTTATTTTCACCAGAGGGGGAATTAATTAAGGTGGTGAATGGTTAAACCTCTCTGAACTCATCACAGAAATGAGAAATCGTAAAATATTTTGTCCTTGAGCAGAGACAGAGAATGGCGAGAGTGATTTACAACTTAGACGAGGATTTGGATAGAGAGAGGGGAAACTTGAGGGGAGGCAAAATGGGGTGTGAGGTGGAGAGGGGGCGAAGAGGAGATAAGGGGTGCTAGCTAGAAGAGGGTAAAAGACCATCTGGGTTGGTATTTGAGGGTATTTTTGTCCTATCTCAAAACTACTGTATTTTATACAACATAGAGGGCAAACAACTAATTAAATTTATTTTAGAATGGTATTAGGAGGAGTTAGAAATTTGAAGTGGCATTTTGCTAATTTTGAAGTTTTATAGTGGCATAAAACTAATTTTCCCTTTGTAAAAAAGAAATAAAAAAACTAAACTAAAAACTTTAAATAAACATCAAATCCATTTTTAAGCTTCAAGACGAGCTTCAAATCTGTCATTCTCTTTTCCTTTCTTTTTTCTTTCTTCAAGACGGCCTTTGCTCTTTCTCTTTCTTTCTCTTCCTCTGTCTCTCAATATCTCTATTATATATGAAATAGGATGATGAAGAGTGATAATCCGTGGGATTTAGATTTTTGAATTTTTGTTTTTAGATCGTCGGATAAGCATGAACCAACGGTTAGATTGAAAAACATACCAATCCGTGGGAGCAAAAAACTGAAATTCTATTGGTTGATGCAAAGAATTTCTTTAGAGTCGATTTTTAATCTAATTCTCTGACGTTAATTAATATAATTTTTTAATATTAATATGAATTATATTTTTAATCAAAGAATTTTTATATTAATATGATGTCGAGAATTTTATATATTATCATAAATTTTAATCACGAGAGAGTTAGTTTAGAACCGGTTTTATTAATAACAGGATTGAATTTTCTCGAAATTTAGAACCGTTTTTGCTAAAACCGGTTTTAAAATAAAAATTTTAGAACCGGTTATTTATAACCGGTTTTAATCCATTCAATGGAACCGGTTTTCATATAATAGGTTATAATAAAAAAATTGTATCTTAGGTTATTTTACAAAATAGGTTTTAATAATTTTAATAAAATTTATAACCCTGCCACTCTAATCTTTTAGCAGCTATTTTTTTAAAAAACCGATTCTAAATAGCTAGGTTCTAAATCTAATTTTTCGATAGTGTTAAACCACGTACCATGATCTCAAAAAAAAAAAAAAAATTGGACCATACCGGATCGTCTAAAATACCATCTAATCATTTTAGAACAGCAAAAATTACTCTAATAATGTAGTTAAATAAAATTACTTGTAACCCCAACCGATTTTAACTTTTTACAAATGAAGTCCTACGTGAATTTCTGGAAAAAAAAACTTTATTGGCCCTTTTTACACTAAGTTTTTTTGTCGCAACCTTTGACATGGACTTCTACTTATATTGAATTTTTAAAACCATATAAGTGAATAAATATATTCATCTGAATTATTTACAACAAAGTAACTAGAAAATTGCAAATAATGAATGAACAATAATTAATTGACTTTTATTTTATCATAAAACTTATTATAAAGATGAGATATTATTTTATTATAAAAACGAATTATTTTTTGTACCTCGCCAACGTTTCTCAAATACTAAATTTGTTACTATGACTTCCACATGTTGGCTTAGACAAAGTAACAAGATTCGTGAATTATTCGTGAATAATTCATTTTTCAGCTATAGTCGGATCTTTCACGAATAATTCGTCAGTTTAATATACATTGTGTTTTTTTGGTCAAAAAAACGTTTTATTCACGAATTATTCGGTAAAAAATATATTTTATATTCTTTTATATGGAATTTTATAGTTTTTAATATATTTTTAATATTTTATCATTATAATATATATTTTATTTATATTATACGAAATGAACTATTTCCGAATTATACCCGTATTATATCCAAACGTCTAATTTTTAACCTCGTTGAACGTTTCCCGAATCATGAACTTGTCACTATGGACTTATAGTCTTTACCTCCCTCCCACTCACTTCACGATCGGCTGCAATCCTGACCTGCTGATATTTTGAGGAAAGATATTAATTACATAATTTAAAGTTTGAATGGATTGCTTCAGAACATGTAAAGACGAAGACTGACAGCTGGTGCAAGTGGATTTGCAATATACAATTTTTGCCTATTGGTGCAATAGAATACAATGCTGGCTTTTTAAAAAAAGACCAAAATTTCATTTTGACCAAATTACTAGAGCAAGGATTGAAGACGTGCATGGATGAACGTCACCCTATTGAGCATTAACTATTAAGCAATGTACAACATATACATATTTCAAAACAAAGAGCAGGTATGTGAATACCACAGGACCTGATGCAATTGTCAGCATTATATAAGAACACCATCGCATCCCTTGAGACACCACACTCATATCTAGATCTAATCATTTGCAACAGAGAGCAGGGAGCGGAGGAAACTAAGCAACCATGAATGTACTCAATTTGTGGATCTTAGTTTCCCTCGTAGCGGTAGCAGCTGCAGAGTGCCCTTTTCCGGAGGCGGAGGAAATGCACCACCAACAGATAATGGAGCTCCTCCACCTCCATACGGTGTGACCCCTGCTGCACCACCAACAACCACCGAATCCCCGAAAGCATCTCCTCCTACGTATGGACTGCACTTCCTCCTGCGTCCGAGCTTACACCGCCCCCGCACCTTCGCGGAAGAACAAAACGAGATAAATTGAGTACTAACTACTACGCCAACATATGCCCGAATCTCGAAAGCCTTGTTCAAGGCGCCGTAAGTGGGATGATGGCCACATCACCTATAGCCTCGGTGACCACATTGCGCCTCTTCTTTCATGATTGTTTTGTTACGGTATGTACCTTCTATTGTTTCATTTCTTCATATAAAGAAAATGACCCTTTTTTTCTATTTGTATTCAAAAGATAAAGGTTTTGGTGTTCTCAATATAGCAAGTTAGTATCATTCGTTGCTTATATCAATTTAGTGTATCCTTTGTGTTTCTCGCTATAGGGATGTGATGCTTCAATAATGATCACAAATCCAAATAACGATGATGAGCGTCACAATGGCGAGAACGTGTTCCTAAGAGCAGAGATGGGTACACCACAATAATTCAAGCCAAGGCTGCATGATGATCTTGATCCACAATGCACAAACAAGGTATCTGTGCGGATATCATGGCCCTGTCGCAAGAGATCTTGTTGTTTTGGTAATGTTGATTAATTAAACATGAATGAATGACCAAATTAAGCAATGCTTTTATCATTTGGATTGACATGTGGATTAAGCGGTTTGGCTTTGTGTGGCGAGTGGTGGCCGACATGGAAAGTGGAGCTTGGAAGGTACGATGCCTTGGTGTCAAGAGCAAGTGATGTCGATCTTCCTCTGGCAACTGAAGATGTGCCCGGACTAATGAAGAGGTTCTCTGCCCAAGGATTCAGCGTAACTGATTTGGTTGCACTCTCAGGTTGAATATATTTTATCTTTATGAATCTATTATTATCAACAAACTACAACCGAATAAACTCTAAGAAACAGAGAACTACTACTTAAAACATTTTTCATCCATATATAGGTGGTCACACACTCGGTGCTACCAGCTGCTTCTTTGTCAACCCCCGTCTTTATCCGACTGTCGATGCATTCTTGGACCCTGGTTTTGCAAGCCAGCTTCAAGGCACATGTCCTTCAGCTATGAACCCAAATGCTTTTGTGTTCTTTGATCAATCCGTGACAACTTTTGACAATAACTACTTTTTGATGGTTCAACAAAAGAAGGGTGTCCTCTTCTCAGACAGTGCCTTGTACTTTGATTCCAGTTCACAAGGAATCGTGGATAAATTCGCAGCTGACCAAAATGCATTTTTCAAAGCTTTTGTTGACTCCATGGTGACACTTGGAAGGCTTGGCCTCAAAGCTGACCGATGGTGAAATCCGCAAGAATTGTGTCCTCCCTAATTAAATTGAGACTTGTTCTTTGTTTCTTACGTACCTTTTAGCTATTTGGTGAATTTGTTGTGGTTTATTTTTTCTTTTATTTTTGTCTGAGATATATTACTCCATTACTTGATGTTTCAAATCGGATGTAACGACCTCGGTGTCTCTGAAATAAATAATATATATCAAAGTCTATATTGAGATGACGAAACATTCTCCGAATTATCCATGATTAGTACTTCTTTTTAAGAAAAAAAATAGGCTTCTATTTTTTGTACTAAATATTTGGTTCACAATTAGAAATTAATTCTTAATATTGTTGTATGTAAGCATGAGGCAATTGACACACACACACAAAACTCTAGACTGGAAGACTGAATTTGTTAAAGCGGCAACTTTGACAATTCAACCTGAGTTGAGAAACAATAAGGATTTTATTCTGACCTCGTTGATTTTATTCTAATAATTAACTTGTGCACTTTTTTTTGTTGCAAATTGGGTCGGATTACGTTTCTCACAATCGATGCCCAGTATAACACCACTAGTCATGAGCCCCATTGATATATGGAAAGATCTCATTATGGGCTCTCCACTTTCTTCTTGATGCATGTGCTTATAACTCATTCGTTATACCCAATATTATAATTATTATTGGTGTCAGCTGCTTTTTCTCACTAGGTTCACATTATTATTTTGCGAATGAAGAGCAAGTTGATCTTTTGGACTCAGCAAGACTCTCTAAGGATCTTGGCCCTGGCCCATATAAATAATGGGCTACAAATGATAAATGTTGTTTAATCAAACTATAGCTTCTTGATTTGTCTTGGATTCCGCTGTATGCGGGCCCCATGACTGGGGCTATTACTGTTCCACCGTCACGAATTATTCAAGATTAATTCATGAATAATTTGTTTTAGACACTCTGACGAATAGATCAATGTATTGGTTACTTCGCAAATTATTCGATTAGTACGTAAATTATACACGAAATAGATGAATAAACGCGTTTATTTCGGGAATGATTCCTCTTAGACAAGTCTATACTAGTTTCAAATACACGTACGGTTTCATATACAAAATTTTGTCGATTTTTTAGAATCACATGATGCATTGGGAACCACTATTATTTACTTTCTTTACTATTGACATGCATAGTACAGTACAATGACGGAGATGGAGGGTGTTGAGGCCTGGCATCTCTATAATTTATATAAATTAGTAAAAGTTATTATTTGTACTTATATTTATATGATATTTAGATATTAAATATTTTTATTATTTTATTTTAAATATATAGACCATTTAATTAAATTTTTGACATCCTCTAAATTAAAATTTTGTTTCTGTCTTGATACACTACTTCAATTTTGATTGGTTTATTTTACTTATTTACTTATTTTCTTTAGAATTTTGCAAGGGGACTAACCTTTTATCTTTTTCTTTTTATAAAAATAAAAATTTCTACATAAACTGAAATCATTGGATGATTTTTTTAGATGATTTAGAAAGATTATAATTTTTTGAGACCTGAAATGATCCGATGTTAAATCACTTGATACTTGAATATTAAAATGATTGAACACCTGAATATCAAATTTAGAACGTAAAAGAAATATGAATCTGTTAAATTAATATTTAAATATTAAAATGATTCTCAACAAGTTAACTATATGTATAAAGTTCTTAATATGTGATATACATACTTTTATTGTTGGTTGATTTTTGAAAAATATATTATTCATATTTGAATAGAATAATATATAATGAAAAAATATTAAATTAACTAATGCATGAAGTTGCAATCATAAATATTGCATTCTATTAGATTTAATTTTTAGGTGATTTATATTTTTTTTATGATTTGAAACTACTAGAATAGACCACTCATTACTTTAAATTTAAAAGTGATACATATAGAGATAATTTGACCTGTAGATAATTTTTTTAGATATGAAATATGAAATTAAATTTTACTTATAATAGTTATTATCTTATTGATTACTTTTTTATTCTTTATAAATATTTTCTCAATCTAAGTTTTTGATCTTTTGAATATATCATTGCACATTAAAATATAAATTAGGAATTAGATGTGATGCGGTTTTTTTAAAAAAATGAATCTACTGCAATAAATATTTTCAATGATAATATATAAGTAAATATATAAATATCATAGTTGATATCAATTACAAAATAAATTTAACCCGCTCGACCAAACTCAACTGATCCCAAATAAGAAATGATTCGACAATAGATGATCCGATATCGATACGATCGAAAATCCGAAATGATCCGACACTAAATGATCCAATATTTGACCCACCTTCCGATATAATCCATAATCAAAAATAATCTGATACTAAATTACTCGATAACCGATCCGACCCGATTAAACCCGTAAGCTGGATAATTTTGTTGAGTTAATTTAGCCCAACCGTACTGCCTAACCCACCCGATTACCTCTAGAAAGACTAAACTTATAAAAACTTTAATAATCAAATTAGAGGTCTTCGGAAGCATTTTTTTGACGTAAAAAAATGCTCATATTACCGCCTATGTTTTATATTATGTCGTTTTCGAAAAGTAATTGTGTGTATTCTCGATGATTCTATAAAAAAATTATGGTCATTTAGAACTTTATTTCATTTTTAATTTTTTATTTAATGTCTTCATAATTTTTTTGACTTATCTATCCGCAAATTCTTCAATGCAGAGATACCTCTACAAATTGTTAAATTTATATTTTAATTTTCTATTGTTACAATATGTTATACTCTTTTATCAATTTTTTCTTCGGTTAATTCAAATAATGATATTATAAATTTTAAATTACTAATTATAATTATTAAGTAATAACAGTATAGTTTAACAAAATAATTTAAAGAGTGGGGATCCATTGACAATGGGTTATTTTGATAATTTTGACAATGAACCTCTAAATAAATACAAAAAAAATCTTAAAAATAGAAAAAAAATTATAGATGTGTTATTCTACGTTTAGATTGATGGTCATTGAAATTTTATGTAATTTCATTATCATTTGATAGTCCATCAAAGATCATCAAATTTTCATATAATTTGCAACGGTTCATTTTAAAGCTCTTTGATGGACTATCAAATGATAATGAAATTGCATGAAATTTTAATGACCATCAATCTAAACATAGAAGAACACATATATAAACTTTTTTTTCTATTTTTAAGATTTTTTATATTTATTAGAGGTCCATTGTTAAGGTTGTCAAAATAAATCATTATCAATTGATCCCTTCTCATAATCTAAATTAGAAGAACAAAGAACAAAATGAATTAATTCTGGAACGAATTAAAAATTTATACTAGATATTCTAGATCATTTTTTATTCAGTCCAGGACCAACAACACAAACGACCTGGACCGAAAGATTCTTACACAACCACAAAAAAACGTTTTAGAACCAGTTATATAAAGGATTTAGCACCGGTTCTAAAACCATGCGGTGTTAAATATTTTAGAAACCGATGCTAAGAGGAGGTGCTAAATGGGACATTTAAAGTCGATTATTTCAAATAACCGATTCTAAATTCTAACCGTTAGAACCGATTATTTCAAAATAACCGGTTCTAAACTCTAACCTTTAGAACAGGTTATTTGAAATAACCGGTTCTAAACTCCTTCAGTGGATTTGCCCAGTGAGTTGAAGGCTTCTTAATATTTTGTGATGGTACTATTTACTAAAAAATAGTATTTTTTTCTTAATATTCTCTAGTTCCGATTTCTTTAAATTTTGATTAAATTATTTAATTTCACCATTAACTAATAAAGTATATTTCATTAACAAAATAATTATATATAATTTATATATTAAAGAAAATCTGAGAAATATTCTATCTTTACAATTTCTAAAAGGGGAAATTAGTCCTATGCCACTTCACGACTTCAAAATTAGCAAAATACCATCTTAAACTTTCAACTCTCTCTAATGCCACTCAAAAATCAATTTATTTAGCTTTTTGCCACAAATATATAATTTTTATAATATTTTAATTAAAAAAAACTATATTTCTACATATTTTTTTGTATTTCATTTTTGCCCCTCCCATACCCCTTCTAAGAGATCCTCAGTTGGAAAATTCAGCTTCTCAGAAAAATCTGAACCAGTTAAAACAGAATCGATATCTCTCAAGAATTTTTTTGTTGCTTCCATGCGCCCTGTGTTTAGAACTTGAACAATCAGGACTATTGCACCAGCCAGAACAAACAACTCATTATGGTCATATATCGAGACATTTAGAAGGGAAGTAACAACATTCACCTTATTATGGTCATATATCAAGAGTTTTATGCCAAGATTCTCTTTCTTCATTTCTCACTTCATCTGAGCGCGCACAAGATTGAATGACTTAGTTGAATGAAACCATGAAAACAAATGAAGTTTGTTCTTGAATTTCTTCTGAGATGCGAAAATAATTGTGAGGGAAGATTGCTAGAGCTTTCTCTAGTTGCCACATTAGATATTTAAATTGTACTATTATTTTGTCTAGTCCGGTATCCCTTCTGGAGAGGCAACAAACCAAATCATGCATGAAATTCGTTCGCTTAGAAAGTCATGATCTAATAACAGGTTGTTTCTTGCTAAGGCTAGTGCGATCCCATTGGGAGAAAAGGAATAGCTGGGAAGACAACCAAAATTTAAAATATACCAAAATCAATTGAGCCAAGAACTTACCAAAAGTCATCGGGATTCTTTTATTTTGATTTGAATTCATTTAATTTTGATTGGAATTCTTTTAATAATAAAATCGCATAACCAGTAATGACTGGTACCAAAACCAGCATGGAGGTCTCGTCAGGTTGGGCTTGCCATCGTCAGTCAGCGACATGGTTCTCTTATTTTCTCCAGCACGATTCTCTTATTTTCACCAGAGGGGGAATTAATTAAGGTGGTGAATGGTTAAACCTCTCTGAACTCATCACAGAAATGAGAAATCGTAAAATATTTTGTCCTTGAGCGAGACGAGAGAATGGCGAGAGTGATTTACAACTTAGACGAGGATTTGGATAGAGAGAGGGAAACTTGAGGGGAGGCAAAATGGGGTGTGAGGTGGAGAGGGGGCGAAGAGGAGATAAGGGGTGCTAGCTAGAATAGGGTAAAAGACCATCTGGGTTGGTATTTGAGGGTATTTTTGTCCTATCTCAAAACTACTGTATTTTATACAACATAGAGGGCAAACAACTAATTAAATTTATTTTAGAATGGTATTAGGAGGAGTTAGAAATTTGAAGTGGCATTTTGCTAATTTTGAAGTTTTATAGTGGCATAAAACTAATTTTCCCTTTCTAAAAAAGAAATAAAAAAACTAAACTAAAAACTTCAAATAAACATCAAATCCATTTTTAAGCTTCAAGACGAGCTTCAAATCTGTCATTCTCTTTTCCTTTCTTTTTTCTTTCTTCAAGACGGCCTTTGCTCTTTCTCTTTCTTTCTCTTCCTCTGTCTCTCAATATCTCTATTATATATGAAATAGGATGATGAAGAGTGATAATCCGTGGGATTTAGATTTTTGAATTTTTGTTTTTAGATCGTCGGATAAGCATGAACCAACGGTTAGATTGAAAAACATACCAATCCGTGGGAGCAAAAAACTGAAATTCTATTGGTTGATGCAAAGAATTTCTTTAGAGTCGATTTTTAATCTAATTCTCTGACGTTAATTAATATGATTTTTTAATATTAATATGAATTATATTTTTAATCAAAGAATTTTTATATTAATATGATGTCAGAGAATTTTATATATTATCATAAATTTTAATCACAGTGAGTTAGTTTAGAACCGGTTTTATTAATAACCGGATTGAATTTTCTCAGAATTTAGAACCCGTTTTTGCTAAAACCGGTTTTAAAATAAAAATTTTAGAACCGGTTATTTATAACCGGTTTTAATCCATTCAACTGGAACCGGTTTTCATATAACCGGTTATAATAAAAAAAAATTGTAACCGGTTATTTTACAAAAATAGGTTTTAATAATTTTAATAAAATTTATAACCCTGCCACTCTAATCTTTTAGCAGCTATTTTTTTAAAAAACCGATTCTAAATAGCCGGTTCTAAATCTAATTTTTCTGGTAGTGTTAAACCACGTACCATGATCTCAAAAAAAAAAAAAATTGGACCATACCGGATCGTCTAAAATACCATCTAATCTTTTTAGAACAGCAAAAATTACTCTAATAATGTAGTTAAATAAAATTACTTGTAACCCCAACCGATTTTAACTTTTTACAAATGAAGTCCTACGTGAATTTCTGGAAAAAAAAAACTTTATTGGCCCTTTTTACACTAAGTTTTTTTGTCGCAACCATTGACATGGACTTCTACTTATATTGAATTTTTAAAACCATATAAGTGAATAAATATATTCATCTGAATTATTTACAACAAAGTAACTAGAAAATTGCAAATAATGAATGAACAATAATTAATTGACTTTTATTTTATCATAAAACTTATTATAAAGATGAGATATTATTTTATTATAAAAACGAATTATTTTTTGTACCTCGCCAACGTTTCTCAAATACTAAATTTGTTACTATGACTTCCACATGTTGGCTTAGACAAAGTAACAAGATTCGTGAATTATTCGTGAATAATTCATTTTTCAGCTATAGTCGGATGTTTCACGAATAATTCGTCAGTTTAATATACATTGTGTTTTTTTGGTCAAAAAAACGTTTTATTCACGAATTATTCGGTAAAAAATATATTTTATATTCTTTTATATGGAATTTTATAGTTTTTAATATATTTTTAATATTTTATCATTATAATATATATTTTATTTATATTATACGAAATGAACTATTTCCGAATTATACCCGTATTATATCCAAACGTCTAATTTTTAACCTCGTTGAACGTTTCCCGAATCATGAACTTGTCACTATGGACTTAGAGTCTTTACCTCCCTCCCACTCACTTCACGATCGGCTGCAATCCTGACCTGCTGATATTTTGAGGAAAGATATTAATTACATAATTTAAAGTTTGAATGGATTGCTTCAGAACATGTAAAGACGAAGACTGACAGCTGGTGCAAGTGGATTTGCAATATACAATTTTTGCCTATTGGTGCAATAGAATACAATGCTGGCTTTTTAAAAAAGACCAAAATTTCATTTTGACCAAATTACTAGAGCAAGGATTGAAGACGTGCATGGATGAACGTCACCCTATTGAGCATTAACTATTAAGCAATGTACAACATATACATATTTCAAAACAAAGAGCAGGTATGTGAATACCACAGGACCTGATGCAATTGTCAGCATTATATAAGAACACCATCGCATCCCTTGACACACCACACTCATATCTAGATCTAATCATTTGCAACAGAGAGCAGGGAGCGGAGGAAACTAAGCAACCATGAATGTACTCAATTTGTGGATCTTAGTTTCCCTCGTAGCGGTAGCAGCTGCAGAGTGCCCTTTTTCCGGAGGCGGAGGAAATGCACCACCAACAGATAATGGAGCTCCTCCACCTCCATACAGTGTGACCCCTGCTGCACCACCAACAACCACCGAATCCCCAGCATCTCCTCCTACGTATGGACCTGCACTTCCTCCTGCGTCCGAGCTTACACCCGGCCCTGCACCTTCGCAGAAGAACAAAACAGATAAATTGAGTACTAACTACTACGCCAACATATGCCCGAATCTCGAAAGCCTTGTTCAAGGCGCCGTAAGTGGGATGATGGCCACATCACCTATAGCCTCAGCAGCCACATTGCGCCTCTTCTTTCATGATTGTTTTGTTACGGTATGTACCTTCTATTGTTTCATTTCTTCATATAAAGAAAATGACCCTTTTTTTCTATTTGTATTCAAAAGATAAAGGTTTTGGTGTTCTCAATATAGCAAGTTAGTATCATTCGTTGCTTATATCAATTTAGTGTATCCTTTGTGTTTCTCGCTATAGGGATGTGATGCTTCAATAATGATCACAAATCCAAATAACGATGATGAGCGTCACAATGGCGAGAACGTGTTCCTAAGAGCAGATGGGTACACCACAATAATTCAAGCCAAGGCTGCAGTAGATGCTGATCCACAATGCACAAACAAGGTATCTGTGCGGATATCATGGCCCCTGGTACGCAAGAGATCTTGTTGTTTTGGTAATGTTGATTAATTAAACATGAATGAATGACCAAATTAAGCAATGCTTTTATCATTTGGATTGACATGTGGATTAACTGGTTTGGCTTTGTGTGGCGAGTGGTGGCCCGACATGGAAAGTGGAGCTTGGAAGGTACGATGCACTTTGGTGTCAAGAGCAAGTGATGTCGATCTTCCTCGGCGCAGCGAAGATGTGCCGGACTAATGAAGAGGTTCTGCGCCCAAGGATTCAGCGTAACTGATTTGGTTGCACTCTCAGGTTGAATATATTTTATCTTTATGAATCTATTATTATCAACAAACTACAACCGAATAAACTCTAAGAAACAGAGAACTACTACTTAAAACATTTTTCATCCATATATAGGTGGTCACACACTCGGTGCTACCAGCTGCTTCTTTGTCAACCCCCGTCTTTATCCGACTGTCGATGCATTCTTGGACCCTGGTTTTGCAAGCCAGCTTCAAGGCACATGTCCTTCAGCTATGAACCCAAATGCTTTTGTGTTCTTTGATCAATCCGTGACAACTTTTGACAATAACTACTTTTTGATGGTTCAACAAAAGAAGGGTGTCCTCTTCTCAGACAGTGCCTTGTACTTTGATTCCAGTTCACAAGGAATCGTGGATAAATTCGCAGCTGACCAAAATGCATTTTTCAAAGCTTTTGTTGACTCCATGGTGACACTTGGAAGGCTTGGCCTCAAAACTGCGGCCGATGGTGAAATCCGCAAGAATTGTGTCCTCCCTAATTAAATTGAGACTTGTTCTTTGTTTCTTACGTACCTTTTAGCTATTTGGTGAATTTGTTGTGGTTTATTTTTTCTTTTATTTTTGTCTGAGATATATTACTCCATTACTTGATGTTTCAAATCGGATGTAACGACCTCAGTGTCTCTGAAATAAATAATATATATCAAAGTCTATATTGAGATGACGAAACATTCTCCGAATTATCCATGATTAGTACTTCTTTTTAAGAAAAAAAAATAGGCTTCTATTTTTTGTACTAAATATTTGGTTCACAATTAGAAATTAATTCTTAATATTGTTGTATGTAAGCATGAGGCAATTGACACACACACACAAAACTCTAGACTGGAAGACTGAATTTGTTAAAGCGGCAACTTTGACAATTCAACCTGAGTTGAGAAACAATAAGGATTTTATTCTGACCTCGTTGATTTTATTCTAATAATTAACTTGTGCACTTTTTTTTTGTTGCAAATTGGGTCGGATTACGTTTCTCACAATCGATGCCCAGTATAACACCACTAGTCATGAGCCCCATTGATATATGGAAAGATCTCATTATGGGCTCTCCACTTTCTTCTTGATGCATGTGCTTATAACTCATTCGTTATACCCAATATTATAATTATTATTGGTGTCAGCTGCTTTTTCTCACTAGGTTCACATTATTATTTTGCGAATGAAGAGCAAGTTGATCTTTTGGACTCAGCAAGACTCTCTAAGGATCTTGGCCCTGGCCCATATAAATAATGGGCTACAAATGATAAATGTTGTTTAATCAAACTATAGCTTCTTGATTTGTCTTGGATTCCGCTGTATGCGGGCCCCATGACTGGGGCTATTACTGTTCCACCGTCACGAATTATTCAAGATTAATTCATGAATAATTTGTTTTAGACACTCTGACGAATAGATCAATGTATTGGTTACTTCGCAAATTATTCGATTAGTACGTAAATTATACACGAAATAGATGAATAAACGCGTTTATTTCGGGAATGATTCCTCTTAGACAAGTCTATACTAGTTTCAAATACACGTACGGTTTCATATACAAATTTTTGTCGATTTTTTAGAATCATATATTATTCATATTTGAATAGAATAATATATAATGAAATAATATTAAATTAACTAATGCATGAAGTTGCAATCATAAATATTGCATTCTATTAGATTTAATTTTTAGGTGATTTATATTTTTTTATGATTTGAAACTACTTGAATAGACCACTCATTACTTTAAATTTAAAAGTGATGCATATAGAGATAATTTGACCTGTAGATAGATTTTTTAGATATGAAATATGAAATTAAATTTTACTTATAATAGTTATTATCTCATTGATTATTTTTTTATTCTTTATAAATATTTTCTCAATCTAAGTTTTTGATCTTTTGAATATATCGTTGCACATTAAAATATAAATTAGGAATTAGACGTGATGCGGTTTTTAAAAAAAATATGAATCTACTGCAATAAATATTTTCAATGATAATATATATGTAAATATATAAATATCTTAGTTGATATCAATTATAAAATAAATTCAACCCGCTCGACTAAACTCAACCGATCCCAAATAAGAAATGATTCGACAATAGATGATCTGATATCTGATCTGATCCAATCTGATACGATCGAAAATCCGAAATGATCTGACGCTAAATGATCCAATATCCGACCCAGCCCTTCTGATATAATCCAAAATAAAAAATAATCTGATACTAAATTATTTGATAACCGATCCGGCCTGATTAAACCCGTGACTGTCTAATTTTGTTGAGTTAATTTAGCCCAACCCGAACCTGCCTAACCCCTCGATTACCTCTAGAAAGACTAAAGTTATAAAAACTTTAATAATCAAATTAGAGGTCATCGGAAGCATTTTTTGACGTAAAAAAATGCTCATTATTACCGCCTATGTTTTATATTATGTCGTTTTTGAAAAGTAATTGTGTGTATTCTCGATGTTTCTATAAAAAAATTATCTTCATTTAGAACTTTATTTCATTTTTAATTTTTTCTTTAATGTCTTCATAATTTTTTTGACTTATCTATCCGCAAATTCTTCAATGCACAGATACCTCTAGAAATTGTTAAATTTATATTTTAATTTTATATTGTTACAAAATGTTATACTCTTTTATCATTTTTTTCTTCGGTTAATTCAAATAATGATATTATAAATTTTAAATTACTAATTATAATTATTAAGTAATAACAGTATAGTTTAACAAAATAATTTAAAGAGTGGGGATCCATTGACAATGGGTTATTTTGACAATTTTGATAATGAACCTCTAAATAAATACAAAAAAATTCTTAAAAATGAAAAAATAAATTTATAGATGTGCAATTCTACGTTTCAATTGATGGTCATTGAAATTTCATGCAATTTCATTATCGTTTGATAGTCCATCAAAGATCATCAAATTTTCATACAATTTACAACGGTTCCAATTTAACGGTCTTTAATGGACTATCAAATGATAATGAAATTGCAAGAAATTTGAATGATCATCAATCTAAACATAGAAGAACACATATATGAACTTTTTTTTTCTATTTATTAGAGGTCCATTGTTAAGGTTGTCAAAATAAATTATTGTCAACCAATCCCTTCTCATAATCTAAATCAGAAAAAGAAAGAACAAAATGAATTAATTCTGGACCGAATTAAAAATTTATACTAGATATTCTAGATCGATTTTTTATTCAGTTCAGGACCAACAACACAAACGAGCTGGACCGAAAGTTTCTTAAACCACGTACCATGATCTCAAAAAAAAAAAATATATATATATATATCGGACCATACCGGATCGTCTAAAATACCATCTAATCATTTTAGAACAGCAAAAATTACTCTAACAATGTAATTAAATAAAATTACTTGTAACCCCAACCGATTTTATTTTTTTACAAATGAAGTCCTACGTGAATTTCTGAAAAAAAAAAGCTTTATTGGCCCTTTTTACACTAAGTTTTTTTGACGCAATCTTTGACATGGACTTCTACTTATATTGAATTTTTAAAACCATATAAGTGAATAAATATATTCATCTGAATTATTTACAACAAAGTAACTAGAAAATTGCAAATAATGAATGAACAATAATTAATTGACTTTTATTTTATCATAATACTTATTATAAAGATGAGATATTATTATATTATAAAAACGAATTATTTTTTTTTACCTCGCCAACGTTTCTCAAA
Source organism: Schoenoplectus tabernaemontani (assembly GCA_037127355.1). Taxonomy (NCBI): domain Eukaryota; kingdom Viridiplantae; phylum Streptophyta; class Magnoliopsida; order Poales; family Cyperaceae; genus Schoenoplectus; species Schoenoplectus tabernaemontani. The sequence goes on from CM073738.1 coordinate 3,137,788, forward strand.
TACTAAATTTGTTACTATGACTTCCACACGTGGGCTTAGTTATAGTAACAAGATTCGCGAATTATTCGTGAATAATTCATTTTTCAGCCATAGTCGGATGTTTCACGAATAATTCGTCAGTTTAATATACAGTGTGTTTTTTCGGGTCAAAAAGACGTTTTATTCACGAATTATTCGATAAAAAAACACATTATCTATTATATTATATGGAATTTTATAATTTTTAATATATTTTCAATATTTTATCATTATAATATATTTTTTATTTATATTATATAAAATGAACTATTTCCGAATTACACCCTTATTATATCCGAACGTCGAATTTTTAATCTCGTTGAACGTTTTCCGAATCATGAACTCGTCACTATCGACTTAGAGTCTTTACCTCCCTCCCACTCGCTTCACGATCGGCTGCAATCCTGACCTGCTGATATTTTGAGGAAAGAAAAATGCAAATGTAGAGTATCCATTCTGGCGTACAAATCTCAAGGCAAATTGTACGCCTCCTGCTTTGAATTTATAATTTCGTCCCTTTTAAGGAGTACAAATTTCACTCGACGCATGCATGCACAGCTCAAATCATACTTTAAGTGTACTCAAATTTTACTACTAAATTCCTCTGATTACAATGCATAAATTTAATACCAGACTCTGAAATATAACCATTTACAAACTATAATCAAATTTCCGCCACATGGCAAATTAATGACAGTTCATAAAAAATAAAACAAATGATTGCATATTATGTTACAGATAAGTTCATTTTTTTATAAATCCATTTAATATTGAACTAAATTTAATTATATTACCACATAATAAATAATAATAATATGTTACAGAGAAGTCAATTTTTTTATAGGAAATGATACAAAAGTTGTGACCAAGTCATGAAAATGAAGCAAGAACAGAAAATGAACAACTTGAATCAGGACCAACGCCAAATCGGGGTTTTACAAATTAATTAGACTGATAAGAGATTTATCTATCTATCTATCTATTTATATATCTATCTATCTATCTAAAAGGTGCATGTGCAGTAGTAACTAAAGTACTAAACAAGCAGCGGGGCAACTGATGTCCAAGGATAAGTTGGTAATTTACAGAATTACTGGTAGCAATCGTGTCTCCGTCAGAAAAAGGAAAAAAAAGAGAAAAAAAAAAAAAGAGAAATCAAATGCAAGATGTTTGGGACTTTTTTTGTACCACTAAATTTTTCTTCGACTATTGTCATTAAATACAACAGGTTTATTATGTTATGTTCAGCAAATAAAATGGTTTTAGTAAAGGACAGAAAAAAGCATGTAAAATCTATATTTAATCATTTTAATATTTTTTATTTGGGTTCTTTGATATTAATTGATCAAAAAATAGGTACCTAATAAAGTATATATAAAAGAAAGTAATTAATGTCATCAATACTGCTGCAAGCAAAAGAAAGTAATTAATGTCAAGAACGGCAGCACCTAATAAAGTATATATAAAAGAAATTTATGTTTATGCTTATTCATTGCCTCGCCGTTAGAACACACAACAAAAATAAATATAATTTAATACAAAACAGGGATCTCAAAATATCTCTATTTTTAGACATTAAATGCCCTTCTATTCTGGATTCCATTTTTACCTCTTTGAAGCATAGATGTCCGTGTCAAACATACAGGCTTGCTTGTGGCCCACCTTTAAGGCTTTAACATGGCCAACATGCCAATCTCTTCTTTTGACAAATCAATGTAGCACAGCTAAGAGGCCATGTGACGTGCCCAACACCACTCTATATATTCCTTTCATTTCAAAGGAATATTTCATTAACACCCCACCAAAAATACGCAATGTCTCAATTACACAAATACGCCATGGACGTGTCTCAAAACATATTAAGTTGGGCACTTGGACATAATTTCTTAAAATTTTTATTAAAAAAATGCTCCTTTTTTTTGTCTCCTCTAGAGCGCTTAAGAAATAAATACGAGCAAGTAATAGATTCAATAACTTGTAGACAAACCAGGTAATTCGGGCGGGTTAGATACTCAGATTATAATCAGTTCAGATAAAGCCAATTTTGTTTAATTTTTAAATTCAGATATGTATCAGACTCGAGTTGTTTCGGAACAATAAATTTTGAATTTGGTGCAATAATGAGTTGACATAAATATATGACTCGGATTATACGGGTTCGGATATTAATAGGTTTCGAGTCAATCTGGATATAAATTGACTTAGGTATCTGATATTTTTTTGATTCGAATTATAGTGGATTACATATAATTAAGGCACAAAATTCAGATACAAATTGATCATATCAGGCTATACTTCAATCAGATAACTGATTTAGTTATTAGCCTCATTTATTCTTCTAAATCATATTACATTAGATTCAATCCCCAATAAAATTTTATTATTTTACAAAAAAAAATATTTTCACTCAAATCATATGATTATGATCTTATTGGGTTAGACAAATAGATTTGACATTACTATAATAATTTAATATATATAGAAATAATTATTTGAACTATATCATAGTATATCATATGTCGGATATTGATCAATCTCGGTCCTGCCAATTTAGATTCAGATATTGATCCACCTTGGTTCCTGTCAATTTAGATTCAAATTAGTCAATTTGGATACCACATAGATTCAAATCGCTTTAAATTCAGATTTTTTCAGTTAATGATCAGTTTAGATAATTTATGTTTGGATACTTAATATTTATGGATTTATATATTTACATTTAAATTTCTTTAGATTCAGTGAATTACATTGAATTTTCTGATTTTAGAAGATTTTAGTCCGATTCGGACGTCGGGTTTATCAGACAAACTGTATCAGTCGGGTCAACTTTTGTCGGGTCTACTTGTAGACATGGTTTTAAAATATTTAAATTATACAAAAGGTTGTTGTATATCTCAAATAAATATAATCGTCAACTTGTCCTCGTAAGTAATATTTCATTCTTGAGGGTACATGTAATAATTTATAATTCTGATAATATTCAGTCTTTGAGGAGGTTAGGTGAAATACTGAATTACCTTTCCTTTAAGAACCAAAAAAAAAAGGGTCGGAAGAAAATCCAATTTTTTGAGCTTGTAAACCGGAAATAAGCACTTGGATGGGAATATATATATATATATATGGAGTGGGGCCGCACCTCCCAATCAACTATCAAGCCAGCTATCACAAAGTTGGTGGGCTATTGGCATATTCATCATATCATGCATACCGTATGATTATACTGTATTAAATTGTCACATATATCCGCCGTATGTATTCTTTCTGTATTATATTCGGATATTCCTTCTGCTCTGATAATTTGGCGGCGCAATCCTTGGTTCTACGATTTTTGTCTAGGCTCTTTTTTGTATTGTATTCAACCCAGTTAGCTTTCCAACTAGTGTTCTTTACTTCTTTGATGTAAAGATAGGAAGAAGTAAATTTCTCTGAACTGTGAAGTTTGATCAATCATGTAGAATAATAAACACAAATAAATATTTATTAGTTTAGATATTTAATTGAGAATGAATATTTATTGAACAGTGATTGATCAAACTCATCATATGTTGAACAATGATTAGTCTCATTTATTTGTTGGTAGAAATTTGTTGTTCACATATGGATAACAGATTTGATTCCTAAAGACAGTATAAAAAAATATTTTAAAATTCTTAGCATATTAAACTTATACACAAAGTCTAAACTCCTCTAATTTTGTAACTCACATGTAATTTACCAGAAAATGTCCATGGCTCTATATTAATTGTGCCTACCGACTCCAAATGGAGTTGGTTTAATAAGCAGCATGCTTAAAAAAAGATGCTTACAAGTATTCCGATTAATCATAGAGGTGCCTAATTATGAAAATCTTGACGGATAACTGCCATTGACTACGTTATAATAGTTACATGTAACAAAAATCTAAGCTCAAAATATAATCCAATAGATTTTGCTGCATTGATTGGAACTGGTACAATCATAACAAATAATGAGAAGAGAAATAACAAGATAATTTAACAAGATCCTTTTGTACAACTAATCAAAGTTTTTCTTACCGTACTGATCAACATCAAAACTGACAATAATTAACAAGGCCCACAACTTACTCACATGGCACAGTTCTTACAAATGATAATTAAACAAACCCAAAACCCCAAATTACATAAGAATAAATATAAATGCTAAAAAAACTTCTACAGAAAGAGAAAAGAATAACAAATTAACGATATAGCACAATGCATGCAAGGAACTTAAAATAATTGAACCATACACTTGATGCCTTGATTGCACCCCAAAACATGATCAATCATCACATTTAGAGTCTTTTAATTTACTCTTTAGCTGGCTCAGCGGCAGGCTCCTCCTTAGGGGCTTCCACTGCGGGTGGAGCCGAGGTCTCGGTTGTCTTGGTCGTCTCAGTCTTCACTTCTTCCTCTTTTTTGTCCTCAACTGTCTCAGAGGTTTCTTCCTTTTTCTCTGGTTCAGCAGCCGTCTCTGGTGCCTCTCTTGGGGTCTCAGTTTTCTCAGCCGGAGCATCAACCTTTGGCTCCTCCTTCGGCACAAATGTCGCAACTTTGTCAAACAAAAAAAGGATTGGGCCAGATAACAAGGTGGTGCCTGACTTGGTGACTGCATCGCAAACTGCTTGTGCACCGGGGAACTCTGAAATATTTATTACAAATCAGCACTTAGATCAATATCAATTGAAAATTTGAAATGTGTTTTTTATGTTCCAGAGATGTGCAGAAATGTATGCTTACCAATTTTAGCCAAGTCTTCGAGAAATTTGGGGACGACGGTCGAGTACTTCTTTGCAATCTTGCTGCTCTTGCGAGCAGTGATCAAGTGCTGCAATAACAAAAAAGGAATTAGCATTTATGTAGTTGGAGAATAGCCTTCAAGAGAGAAATTATTATGTAATCGCTTCTGTAATTTCTAGAAAAATAAAAAGTAATTATAAGAATTTTAGGAAAGACTGTGCCTCGAAAGTAATTCATGCTGTAAGGTGTTAGGTTAGTATCTTATGACCACTCGAAAAAATTGGTATAAGTATACTATACAATGGAACCAAAATTTAAAAACTTTTACATGATACGCTCACACGCATTAAAAAATTAATATGAATGCACGGCATCTGCAAAGGGATTTTTCACTTGAAGGTTCAAACTTCAAACAGCTTGGCGTTTTTTATTTTATTTTGTTCCTCAATGAAAAACAAAAAGGAGATAAATTGAAAAAATGATCAGAGTGGCATCCTGGCATGGGGACAACCTCAATACAAAAGCACGTCTGTCATGTAAGAAAGAGAAATAAGAAGACAGAGAACTCATTCACACAAGAAGTCTATATTTTTTTTTTAAAAAAAAAGGGTACACAATTAAAAAAAATACCTTGATCTCAGCAGGGGCAGCTTCGTAAACTTCCAAAACTTTGGGCTGCAGCTCTGCCTTTTTCTCATCAATCTCCTTCCCAATCTCCTCCTGATTCCATCGTACCAACCAGAACCAAAATTAAGTTGATCTACTTGTTAAGTTGTTGTTATTCGGTTCAAAATATAGCAGGAATTAACCCAACCAAAAGAACATCCTAGGTAGCTATTTTAACTCGTATAATAAATTAATTTCTTTTTGAGAAAAAAAATTAGGGTTTAACTCTCAAATTTTATTAAAATGTGAGAAAAGAGGTGAAAACTATAGTTTATAAAATGTCTTTGTAACTGCCATGTTGTTTAATTAAACCAATCTTTCTTTCTCTGTGAAACTTCTTCGGCACCTGTCCCCCCATATGATGAAGATAGTAACCATCTCAAGCTGTTTGCAAGCTGTATCTTGGGTTGCAAAGGTGAGGGTTTCTTTTGGGTCCTCATTTGTGTATGCTGTAGACAAGTGTGCAAAAGGAGGTTGTATTTCTTTGATATAAGTTCTCAGCTACTTAGTGAATGGGCAGTCTTCAAATATGTGCCTGACTGATTCTTGCTGCTGTCAACACATCCCCTTGGGATGAGATTGTCAACTGTCAAGATTTTGTTTCGGACCACCAGACAAGCAAAGATTGTCACTCATGATGGTGCTCGTATCAGGATTTTTTGTGTGTCTGTGCCATAGAAATCTCCTACGCACACATACCTAGTCTACCCTCTCCCTCTCGTTGTCTTCATGACCCACAGCTCTGCCTCCTCCGCACAAGATTCACCAACGTCTAACACAGCCACCCCTTCTCTGTCGTTCTCTCTTCTTCCTTAGTCACCTTCTCTCCTCCACACAGCCACCTCAGCCGCCTCTACGGCACACCCTTCCTCCTCTGTGTAATCCAAATCTGACCTTATTAAAACCCTATCTGACTCGGTTGATAGCAGATCCAACTCTCCTCGGTTGAGTGCCTCTCTACCGAGGTTGCTTCCTTTGTCATCAGGAGTCATCTTACCTCACAGTTGATGCCACCAAGATGAAGTCATAATCAAACCGTGAACCTAGAACCTATCTCCCTGAACCTAGAACTTAGAAACTAAACTTAAACCTCTGAATCTAGAACCTAAACCCTCATGAAGCCAAAATCAAATTCTAAACTTAGACCTAAATCCAAACCGATAACTTAAACCCTAAACTTAAACCTAGAACCCAAAACGATAATCTAAACCCCTACTCAAACTAAAAATCTAAACCCAAGCCAATAACATAAACCCCTCCTCAATCTGAGAATTTAAACCTCTCAATTTCATTTTTTTTTTGAAGTAGCAGACGAAAAGCCAATAACTTAAACCCCTCCTCAATTTATTTTATTGAAAATATATAGTAAATTTTTCGTCTTCTACTTCAAAAAAATGAAGTTGATGGTAGGGTGAGAGAGTGGAGTTCGTGGTGTTTTCATGGAGGAGAGAATCGCCTTCTCTTCCGGCTTGGTAGATATCCCCTTCCCAATAGATCGATTTTCAATAAATTAAAATGGGGAGAGATCCCATGATAATGGGTTAACAATCTTTAATAATGAATTTTCAATAAATACGAAAAAAATAAAAATATATTAATATGTTCTTTTACTTAATAGTGATTGAAATTTTATATAATTTCATTATCATTTGATAGTAAATCTAAAAAATTTAGAAATTTTATGTAATTTATAATGGTTTCAACTTAATGGTTTTTTATGACCAAACATTAATAAAATTATGTATAATTTAAATCACTATTAATATATAAGTAAAAATAATATATCTATAATATTTTTATTATTTAGAATTCATTTTAAAATTTATTGTCAAAATTGTCGGTCTAAGTGATCCCTCCGCAATTAAAATTTATACTAAAAAAACAATTTGTACTGTTGTTGTATACAACTTGCATGTACTTTCAATTAATCCATAACGTAACTAACCCCACATATGAGAATTAAAGGAAAAATAGTGTAGGGGATCAATTGACCATTTTGCCCTTGTAGCTATGATTCCTTTTAGGCTCTTGCTAAACTCATCTACGAAACAAGGAAAGAAGTAGGGTCTCAACGAAATACGTTTCGCAGTGTTTTTTTTTCGTTTCATGGTAATGAAATAGTTAATGAAATATTTTTTATTCATTTATTAAATGAAATAGTTAACAAAATTATTTTTATTTGGTGCCAAGAAAGAAATGGTTAATGAAATATTATATTTCATTTTATTAAGTGCATTTCAGCGTAAAGTACCATAAAATTTTGTGTTCCATTTTTAATTCGTGATAAATGAAACGGTTGATAAAATAATTTTCTCTTTCATTTACTAAACCAAACGACTAACGAATTTTTTTTTCGTTCTATTAACATAAAAAATATATCCTTTCGTTATCGTTATCGTTACCCACCTGACACCCCTAGAAACAAGATATATACATGTCGTCCTAGAAAGGATGAGATTAATACTTTTGTCATCTTCACGTAGAACAACAGCTAGCACCTTTTCTTTTGACGCATGTACTTCATTAACATATTATGCTACTACAGAAATATTGCTTATAAAATAATTAAAGCTAAGGGTTATTATTCATCTAAAAAAATGTTAGCCAAAAAAAATTAAAGATATTAATGCCTTTAGATGAGAAAAATAAAATATAATACCTTATTGAAGGATTTAGAAAATTCTGCAGCAGCAGCCTTCTTGCCATCTTTATCAAAAATCGCCTTAATAGCAGGAGCAACTTTATTTTTCCAGGCAGTAGTCATCTTGAATTATTCCTTAGGGATGCCTAACCTTCTCCAATTAATTTTCTTCACCTACAAAAAGAATTGAGAATGATAGTAAATTCACTGCATGAATAATCATGTTCTTATAAATAAATTAAAGGGAAAAATTGAAGTACTAAAGGGGTTAAATCTTGAACTTTTTTTTGGCTAACATTTTTTTAGATGAATATTAACCCCCTTATTGAATTAAGTTTTGTATATCACAAAACAAAAAAGTAGAATTACAAGTACTACTATCTCACAGGGGAAAACTATCATAACCACCTCCTTATTAAAGTACTTCTGAATCTATAGAAAAGAAATAAGTTTTGGAAATTTGATCCCTATGCAACTTTTCACAAATTATGATATTGTTGCACATAACTAGTCAATACGTGTGACTGACCCGTGGGACCGACAGGGACATATCTACAGGTTGGCTTACTCTTGGATTATTTTTTTATATTAACATTAACTTATTCCTATAATGTCTCCTAATTTTTCAATCATCTGACGCAACTATTTTAGTAGGAACAACATACTAAAGGGATGACCAAAACCCAACAGAAACAAGAAGCATAGTCGTGATATAAGAAAGCAACATACGAGTTAATACCAGGTTATATAAACAATTTGTTGCAAAAGAGAAGAAGAAAAAAAAAGAAGAAGAAGAAGAAGAAGAAGAAGAAGAAGAAGAAGAAGAAGAAAATCCCAACAAAAGAACGAGAGGGTTAAGCACTCACAGAGAGATTCACACTTGATCCCTCTAGCTCTTCTTCCTCCTCAAATCTCAGAGAAATAGAGTATGGAGAGCAGAAGCGTAGATGTAAGAAAGATGAAACAACCAGCAACACAGCGACGTAACGTTTATCTGGCAGCGAGAACACGGGGCCACGATGCATAGGAGGGAGATAAATAACGCAGGGTATGGAGAGAGGCCATGGACTTTGTATAAATTACGAGAAGAACCAGGAGAGCTGCCACCAATGATTGCGCTGAGAGAAAGGGTAGATGCAAGGAATGAACGGCTTGGATGTCTGGCTGGTTTTGCCCCCACGTCAGATTTCTGAATTGGCAACGCAGAAGCAGGATCTGCTAGCTGGCACAAGTAGGGTTTTGTTACACAGGTTTTTGTCTCGGATTCTTTCTGGCACAGTTATCTCTGACGTCATCACACCCAAAACGATATTTATTTGACAAGTAGATCTTTCTTTCTTTTCAAAATAGCAAAAGGTGGTGTGTTGTTAAAGAATACTATTTGTTTGACTATATTTTGTGAGTTTACCTACATCTAGATCAAAGGAGGATTATAATTATTACAATGACCCATTAATTTTTATGTAACTGTATTGCTTTAGAATTGAACAGAACAACAATCCATATTTATCATTCTAAATTTGAATTTTGAATTACTAGAGACAAATGAATTTTAGTCATGATAGAACACTAAAATGTGGATATTGAATCCCTCATCTTAATTACATTATTGGTAACTAAAAAGTAGGTTATACTTGATAAAACCTTGAGATTTTATCAGAAAGTCTATCATTATTGTCAAAATGATATTTTTTGAATATTTGTAACATTTCACCAGCCACCAGGCCTTTACAAATGTTGTGTACATGTAAGCACATGAAAGACCTCATGGTTTTTGCCCTAAAAGTTCCTTTCATGGACAGAGTCAGACCAGCTAGGCATTTTTTTGTGGGCCAAAACATTTCCCCGGGGCCCACATAAAAGATTTATTAGCTCCAAAGTAGCGTGAGCTCCTCAAATACGCTTTGTTGACAACCAATCAGATACCTTTTCAAGAATAAGGTACAACGCTTAGAGGAAATTCAGTCTTTAATTGAAGGTAGAATCAAATCCATTAATCAAAGAATGAATTAATAATCAAAAGGAATCCGTATAAACATGAAGCATTGAGGGGCATTCTAATTTGCTGTCATGTACCCTACCCAGTAGTCCAGTACCCACCACCATCCTGTGTTCTTCCTCTCAAGAAACCACCTTGTATTAGATTTTGGATAAATATGTCATTTAGGGAGGTTGGTGTGATTGCTAGACATGGTCCACTTTCCTTCACTGTGGACCGGAAAGCAAAAGAATTTGACAGATGTCTGAGAAAGTAATACTGTAATAGATAACTTCAGGATTAATCAACGAACTAAAACCCTATTTTCGTAGAGTTAGGTAGCCTATTGATAGTAAAATTACCAAACAGTAAATTTACTTATTTATATGCAAAAAGTTTTATTCTTATTACAATCATTACAAGATTTTTATAATTTATTATCTTATAGTATAGTGATTCTAAAAAAAATAACTACTTCGTCATACAGTTCATGTAGTATGCATATTTAAAATTTGGATCCGACTAATAGTTCCTTAGACAAAATGTGTTTGGATGTTGGAAGAATTAGTGTAAAAATAATATTTTTAGAGTTAGTGATTGAGAATGACATGAGATTAGTAACATCTCAAAAAATATGAGAACAAAGCTAACTTTTACTATCAAAGTTAGTAAAATATTATTTAGATAGTAACTTGAGTATAGTGACATAGTGATATATAAAGTAACGAATTATTAATTTAACTAATAATTATTATTTATTTTTATTATATTGTTTATTATTTTTTATTTAACGTTAAAAATATTTTTTATTAATCAATATTTTATTTAAACGATTATTTGTTTATTATTTACTAGTTATTTGATTATTATTAATTTACTTATTGTCAATTTTTTATTTGTATTACTAATGATTATTACTTTTTGTTATTAATTATTATTATTTATTAGTTATCATTATTTACTATTATTATTATATTTAATATTACTCTGTGCTATTTTAGTTATTATTTTATTTCATACCAATGAATATTATTTTATATATTATGTATAAAGAATTTTCATGATTAGTTATTGTTATTTTGTTCAATATTAATAATAATTATTTATTATTTTATTTATTAATAATGATTATTATTTTATTTATTATTATTTTTAAATATTAATAGAGAAATGTATAAAATATTTTATTATTTTTATTATTCTCACGGAGTGCTGATCCATTAATCCATCAAATAGTTAGTTTAGTAGATTAGCATTATTTGCAGTTAATTCTAAATTTCTATTTTGTGTTTGATTTATGCTAATATTAGAGTTAGTATTGCTATTTAAAAATAACACTAATTTTATACATCCAAACACACCCTTAAAAACATTTTGTAACTAAATTTTCATTTCTAGTAAAAATAAGAGTCACAAACTAGCCTGCTTAAAATGAAAAAAAGTTCCAATATGCACTCACGCTCTCCAAAAATAAATATCGCGTCCTCCCAGCCTACATATGCTATTTTCATAATTAAATCAGGTGTTTAGATGAGTGACCAGATATTTAAATATGTGACGTAGATATTTAGATAATGACACATGTATTTAGTTATACATTTAGATAAGTAATGTCCAAGTCGCAAAGGCGCCTAATAGCGAATTGTTCAATTCCAAATTTGAAACAAACATAATCCAACCATACAAAATAAAACAACATAGCATGCTTACCAAAGATATACTAATTAACTTTCCAATCATCATTATTCATTGTTAAATCTCTTCCAAACTAATCCTCTTCCTCTCGAAAGCGTTAAACCTAAGGTAATTTCTCCGATCCGACCGGTAATGAGTTGATATTAGATGGTAAAATGTTGTGTAAAGCATTCAAAAATTCATTACCTTTTAGTAAACACCAATATCTAGATAAAGCTATAATTGAACCTCCTAATTGTCTAATAGTTCTTACTTGGCCTCCTTTGAAAATTATTCTATTCCTTTCATTCCACACAATCCACAAAAATGCTCCTCTTATCAATTCACAGAGTTTTGAATCTTTATAAGGTATACTAGCCTCTAATTGCCATATGTCTAGTATTGTATTACAATTAAAAGTAAAATTATTATAACTAGCTATCCAATTCCATAAACATACGGAAATAGAACATTTCAAAAATAAATGATCTACAGTTTCAGCAACATTACAAAATATACATTTATCCTCTCCTTGCCATCCCTTTTTTTTAAAATTATCTTTTGTAAGTATCTTATTGTTTTGAACTAACCAAAGAAAAATTTTAATTTTTAATGGTATATATGCTGACCATGTGAGACTAAACTGACTATTTTTAATTCCTCCAAATTCTAACCAATTATAGCATGAATTAGTGGTAAATGCCCCTGTTACTGACCATCTCCAAATTATAGAATCCTCATTATCATCTAATCCAATATTTTCTAATTGGGAATATAAATTATGTAATTGATCTCTCAATGTAGGTATTAAAACCTCTAGTAAAATTTAGATAAAATCTATTATATCCTATAACTTGGGAAACTGTAATATTTTGATCTGTAGCTATATCAAATAATAGTGGAAATTGAGATTGTAATGCATTATTTGTTAACCATCTATCCTTCCGAAATAAATGTTTTTCCCATTACCTAATTTTTTGTCTACACTAGTATTAAAAATTTGTAGTTCTTTATTGACTTCTTTCCAAAAATTAGAGGCATTTATTAAAGATCTTCTAAAATGATATCTGGATTTAATTATTCTTTTCCACAAACCCTTATCATTTGGATTATTATACCTCCATAACCATTTACATAATAGTGCTTTATTCATACTTTTTAAATTACAAATTCCCAAACCTCCTTGTTCAAGACTGTTACAAATTTGTTTCCAATTTACTAAATTATATTTTTTTTCTTCTTGTATTACCACCGAGACCATAAAAATTTCTCGCATATTTTATCTATTTTTTTCTAACTTGTACAGGAAGTCTAAATATAGACATCCAATATAATGGCATAGCACTTAAAACAGATTTAATTAAAGTTAATCGACCACCTATAGATAACAATTTCCCTTTCCAATTCTCTAATTTATTTTTTATTTTGCTAATAAGAAAATCTCAGTCCTTATTTTTTAATTTATGCCAATGTAAAGGAACCCCTAAATAAGTAATTGGAAATGATGAGACTTTGCATCCTAAAATATTAGCATATTGAATCCCCTCTTCCTTAGTTAAATTTAAAGGCACTATTTTACTTTTTATAAAATTTATTTTAAGGCCTGATAAATTTTCAAAACCTAATAAAAGCAATTTAAAAGCATCAATTATTTTACTATCAGCAGCTAAAAAAATTAAAGTATCATCAGCAAAATTAAGATTGATTAAATTATTTTCTTCAAAATTCCCTAAACCTTTAATATATCCTAAAGTTTTAGCTCTATTTAAAATTTTAGAAAGAGTATCTGCTACTAAATTAAATAAAAATGGAGATAATGGATCTCCTTGTCTCAACCCTTTCTTACATTTAAAATATGGAGTTATATATCCATTTATATTTAGACTAGTTTGTCCACTAACTAATATGTTCATTATCCAATGAATCCACTTTTTACCTAATCCTCTAGCTTTTAAAACTTCTATCAAGAAATTCCAATTTACATTATCAAATGCTTTCTCATAATCTAACTTAAGTAGTATTCCTTTAGTTTTTGTTTGTCTGACTTGGTGTAAAATTTCTTGAGCACATACTATATTATCAAATATACATCTACCTTTTATGAAAGCTGTTTGAGAATGATCTATTAATGTATCCATTTTTTGTGCTAATCTATTGGCTAAATTTTTTGAAATAATTTTGAAACTACAATTTATTAGACTGATAGGTCTAAAATGATTTATAGATATACTATCCTTTTTTTTAGGAATTAAGACTATTGTAGCTAAATTTAATTTAGAAAGATCTAAATTATGATTATAAAAAGCATTAACAATAAGTACTAATTCATCTTTAATTAAATCCCAATACTTTTGATAAAAGGTAAAAGTTAACCCATCAAGTCCTGGAGATTTATTACCTTCTGCTTCAAATATTGCATTTTTAATTTCTTCTATGGTAAAAACAGATTCTAAAGAATTAGATGAATCTAAAGTTAGTCTCTCATTCTCATTCCATAAATTAAGATCTAAAGTGATTAATCTATTAATTTCTGATCCTAAAAGTGTTTTGAAGTGATTGCAAATAAATCTCCTAATCCTTTCCTGATCGTATATAACCTGACCATCTATTTCCAATGAAAAATATAATTCTTTCTAGCTCTATTATTTGCAATTGTATGAAAGAATTTAGTATTCAAATCTCCTTCCAATAACCAATTATTTTTTTATTTTTAACGCCAATAAATATCTTCTTACTCGTATAAATTTGATCTAATTTATTAGTATTATCTAGCCATATCTGAAATTCCAAATCATTAATATCCCTAAGTTCTTGTATTAAATCTATTTCATTAATTTTCTCTAAACATTTCTTTTTTTCTTTTTTCTGTTGCCCTCTAAAATTAAAGTTCCGCCTCTAAATTTTCTCCTTAGATATTGCATTTTCATTTTCCAACTCATACCTATATCATTGATATGTAGTGGAAAGGACTTCCACCAATTAATCATTAGTTCATTAAAATCTTCTTGATTTATCCAATTTTTATCAAAGCTTTTTATATTATTATTAGTATAAGATATATTAATATTAGATTTAAGAATAATAGCATTATGATCTGATTGAAACCTAGGTAATGATTTACTAACACTTAATGGGAATTCTCTCTCCCATGTTATTGAACATAAGAATCTATCTAAGCATGCTAAAGATGGATTAACCCTTAAATTGGACCATGTGTAAAGTCTATCCTTTGGTCTGAAATCTATCAACATATTTGTAGATATAAAAGAATTAAATTTTCTACTAATAGAGTGATTATATGTTTTACCCTTACGTTCTAATCTATTTCTAACCATATTAAAATCACCCCCTATTAACCATGGAACATTAGATAATTCTCTTATATCTGTTAATTCTTTCCAAAAGAATTTTCTCATGCCAATTGATGTTGGTGCATATATAGATGTAAACATCCAGATAAAATCTGAGTCTTTATTCTTAATCATAAGAGTAATTGAAAATAATAAAATCCATGAATCTAGTAATTCAAATTTACCATCATTTACTCCTACTAAAATACCTCCAGAACTACCTACTGAAGGTAAAATTATCCACTTATTAATATCTTTACTTAAGTTATTAAGTGTATTGCTCTTAAATTCTTCTTTTTTAGTTTCTTGTAAACTAACTATATCTATCTTATGTTCTAATAAGACATCTCTAACTAATCTTCTTCTTTTAGATTTTCCTAATCCTCTAATATTCCAACTTAAAATATTCATGATGCCATTAAAGTTCCTAAAGGTAACAGTTCAGTGCTTAGATCTACTTCATTTATGTTATTATCTAATTTATCTAAAATACCATGTAACACAAATGATAATTGTTGTTTAGATAAAGACCTAAAATGTTTGATAACTTTTAATCTTGTCTTTTCATTAGAACCTAAAGAAAACCCACAATCTGTAAACATTGTCATTATTTCCTTATCTTCATATTGTGGATAGGGAAATTGATGTATTAAAGAGTCAATACCTGCTCTAAAAAGTGAGATCCTGTTTTGGTGAGGAGAGTGATCTTGGAGAACTGTCACATATTACCTTTGGTACCTTCCCTTTCGGTCTTGTACTTTGTCTCATTTGTTTGGTTAGTCCTGGTGAATTGGATGGTATTGGAAGTATTGGATCTGTATGGTTGATAGGTTCAATATCTAGGATTTTTTGGTTTTTGTCTTCCTTAGACTTAGAAGGATCAGTATTGAAGGTTACTATGGCCAGTTTGTTGTTGTTATCATACTCAACTGTTTTATCAGGCTCATATGTTTTGGGAGGGGAATTATAGTTTACATCTTCTATCTCAACAGTCTCCATTGTTGTATTATCTCCTCCAGGCACTAAATGGATTGGTGTAATTGTATCATGTGGGAGATGCTTAACTGGTTCTTCAGCTACTGTTGCTATTTTAGTATCTGGTAAAGTAATGACTGGTAACTCATCTCTTATTGATCTAACATTTTCAGCTGGTTTATCTTGAGTGTGTGTCTCCCCCTGAATTTGAGTTTCTCCATATCTACCTCTCTTAGCCTCATTATTACTTAATTCAGTGTGATGATTAGGTAACTGTTGGTTTAGGCCATCCTCATTTGGTTTTTCTCTCCAATATACTTTTCTTTTAGCACCTAACTCCTGTTCTTTAAGTAATTCCATATTAAGATCATCTTCTACCTCATAGAACAAGGTATAAAACGTTGCTATCCCATTAACATCCGTGAATTTCATTTTACGATGAGGAGGTATAATATCACGATCACAGACACCAACTCGCATCCTCAACACACAAAAATCATAATGATTACCTGATCTTGGATCAACTTCCATCAAGATTCCTCCTCCTAGATCATCAGCCAGTCTTTCAAACTCGGATCTCTTAAAGAAACGATATGGGAGACCCTTAATCTTTATCCATAATGGAATCGGAGGATGACCTTGAATATCATGTCGCATTCTGTTGTAGCTCTCAACTGGAAACCGTATACCTCTAGATCTATCCCTCCTAACTCTATAGTAGTCGTCCTCCATGCCGGATTAGGTGGATCTACAAGGTATCGATCATTAGGTATAGCTCTTGCCACCCAAGCAAAACCAGGAAAGGGAAAACGTTGTTGAAGATGAGCTTGAATATACAGTGCACCGAGTTTCCTCTCATCAACAATAACTATGCTTCGAAACAGAACCTCTTGAAGATCCTTGTTCTCATCATTTGGGACAAATCGAACCATCGCATACTCATCCGCCGAACAATGTTTCTCCATTTCTTGGTTAGGTTTTTGAGTCGGAAAATTAGGAATTGGTGGATTCTTTAGCTTTGGTACTGATCGATAATCTCTAGAACGGTGACCAATTTTACCGCACTCGAAACAAACTATTGAGTTACGGCAATCTCTTGATAAGTGATTTTTCTCTCCGCACCTATAACAGGTAACAATCCCTTTCTCCTTATCAGTTCTAATTTGGGATATTTTCTTGGAAGCTTTCGAACGATGAAAATGAAGGGGCTGATTTAGGTCTTGTTTGTTCTGAGTGGGCTGCAAGGTTTTGTGTCTCTCTTGTTGTGTAGTCACTTGTGTAATTGAAGGATCAGCCTTAAAGTTATTGAACTTCAAGATAGGTTCTTTAACTTTGGCCGCAAAAGACTTCATATTCCTTGAAAGAGATGAATATAGACTCGACGCCGCATTAATTTCTTGAACTCTATTTCTTGAATCTCCGTTTATGGGACCCATTTGGTCAGCTAAGATTGGTGGTCCGAGTTTTGCTTGAGAGGAGATAGCATATTGTGAATAGTTGGCCTGTGTAGATGCTTTGACCAGCTCTATAACTCGTGCAAAAGTACATTCGAGGTCTTGGAGAATATTATGACCACCTTGACACTCCATTACGACGTTTTCTCTCTTCATTTAGATAAGTAACTTAGGTATTTAGATCCGTAACTCGGGTATTTATTTATCTATTTAGATAAGTAACTCAAGTATTTAGATATGTGGCTCAGGTTTTTAAATAAGGTATTTGGATAAAGTGACCCATTTATTAGATATGTGACTTAAACATTTAGATAAATGATTGATAGTTCTCAATTGCATACACTTTTTATTAGGGTTATTCTCACGAATCTGTCAATTTTTAAGATAATTTAGTCATTTTACTTGAATTTTTATTCCGAGATTGAGATACTGTTGTGTTTTCTTTATAATTACAGGAAGGAATCATGCAATTGGGATGATAAATGGAGAAAAATAGAGCAATTGAACATGATTGAGAAACGCTCAAACACAAACGGTATCAAGATGGATCATTAGCAGTAAATCATATCAAATTATAATCATAAAATATCATGAATTAACTAAGATGATATAATAATATTATAGAGATTGTTCTTATTTTTCCAACGCATCTTAGATCACCCAAATCGGAGTTCAGATGAAAAATTTATGATCAAAATAGATACCACTGCGCAGAAGACCCGTCTCCATACAGGTCATACGAAAATCCATATGACCCGTATACTCTATGCTCGGAAATTCAAACAGAGCTGACAACATATGTCTAATTGATTGGCCTCCTATATAAGACCCTTTTAGGTGTCTTTTTCCACGATCTTGGATGCCCTAACTATCATTTTCAAGGGGAGAACGTTGCTTCGAAGTTCAAGATAGATCTAGCACCCCTAAGGAGCTGGGTTTGAATATCAACACGCCGAATCGAAGCCCTCGAGCAAGAGATCTAGCGAGGGTTTGAATTTAATATTTTCTTCTCTCTTTTTTTGATGCTACGTGCTCTTTTATTGCTTTGAATTTTTATTATTTGCTCTTGAAGATGTGTGGCTAATCACCTTTCTAAGGGTGATGGCTTACAGTACTTGAATCTTTTTAGTTAAACTGCTCGGTATTCGATCTTTTTAGCAATTTCTTATGTGATTTATCCTTTGAATTGATTGTTTATATGCTTGAACTGTAACAAGTGCTTGTTGTGTGATTTATCTTAGGAATTATAGTAGATTATGAAAATATATTACTAGAATTTCCGATTTGAAAGGTAAAACTCATGTTTGCACTCAAGGTCTAGCGGTAAGTTTGCAACTTAGGTGATTATATATAGAACTGAATCAAATATTAATTGTTAACTTGTAACTATGTAGCGTCGAGTTTTGGTAAGATTTTAATAGCAAAGAACACAAAGGGTTTGAACTCCTAGGACGAGGTATGTAACTGTGAAGTCTGAATAGTTTGAACATGGCACTGACACGCGAAAGCGCCCATCAATGCTAAACTTGAATTGCTAATCTCACACTATTGAATTGTCTAAAAAGTTAAGAGACCGAGTAGGTTAATTAAGAAGTAAAAGGAAAAGTCGGAACCCCAATATTCCATCATTTAGTATAAAATACTATTTTATTTGCTATTTAGTTTAATTTTAATTTAATCAAAATCAACATTCAACCAATCCATCTCTCTATTGTCTAGAACTCAATTGTTAGGTTAAGACTAGGAATCGACTTATCTCTGTGGATACAATACTTAAAATACCCCGACGACAAGTTGTACACTTGTAACCAAAATTTGGTATTACTTAGATTTAAAAATTGATAATTAAATAGACCATAAATACTGCATCAATGATGCATGTATTTAGTTATGTATTTAGATAAATAACTCAGATATTTAGATATATGCATGAAGTGTTTAAGTAAATGAATTAGATATTTAGATATTTGAATTAGGTATTTAGATAAGTGACTCAGATATTTAGATATATGTATTATGTGTTACATATAATAGGTGTTTAGATAAATAATTCATGCATTTATATGTATGCATTATGTATTTAAATATATGCATCATGTTTATATTTATCAAATTTTTACATTTAGATAAATGAAACATAAGATTTTGAATCATAAAAATACAAGATGATTAAAATTCATTAATCGATTCAAA
Organism: Schoenoplectus tabernaemontani; assembly: GCA_037127355.1. NCBI lineage: Eukaryota > Viridiplantae > Streptophyta > Magnoliopsida > Poales > Cyperaceae > Schoenoplectus > Schoenoplectus tabernaemontani. The sequence goes on from CM073738.1 coordinate 3,157,476, forward strand.
AAATAATAATGCACTAAAATACCTATTTTACATCAAATCATATCTTTCTCATTTGAAAATATTTTCATCTTCCTAAAGAGACGAAATAAATCGTCAAAGAGAAAAAGAACAGACCGGTGAAAAAATTATCAAAGAGAGAAAACAAATCTCTGAAGAGATTATCAGCGAGAGAACATATCACTAGAGACATCATTGAGAGATCACTAAAGGTAAGAAATCAGATCTAAATTTTTCTAAGAGAGGAGAAAAAAATTGAATTGAGGAAAAGAGAGAAAACAATTTGAATTTGGGGAAGACGCTGATAGAGAAATTTTAAAATAGGGATGACTAATTGACTTCCAAATTTCTGTGCTTGATAGATGAGGAGATTTTCTAGGGGATGGAGACACGGAAAGTAAAACATTTTGTCTAAAGATAACTTTGTATTATTTTATCAACTTAATATGTAATTCATGCACAATTATGCTTTTATTTAAACATGCCGGATCAATTATTTCGACATCTTTGATAATGATGGAAGGTTGATTCCATGGTTTTCAGTTAAAAACCGCTATAAATGGGTTTACAGCTGTTGTTAAAAGCAAACCGCTGCTAAGTTTACAGCGGTTGTTAGCTAAAAACTCATTAGATTATTTTCCTAAGGTGAGTAGGAGTTTAATATATATATAATTAAATTTATTAGTTTTTTCAATATATATTTACGTACTAATCATTTTCTTTTTTCCGAGTATCAAAACCTACAATCCTTTAACATCGACCTAGTACGAGGAAGTAAAAAAACTTTGGATTGAGTGTGTGATTTCCTTGTTTTGATATTTTTTTATCAAGTTTTAATATTTTATAAATATTTGTTATATTTTTTTGTATTATGTGTGTATGTTAGATACATTAGTTAATTAGATGTAGTTAATTAATAATTAAATATAGTTATTAATATTTTTTGTGAAAATACATGTGATGAAAATATTATATATGGCTAGCATATATGGGCTAGTCACAGAAATAAAAAGAACATTTTAAAAAAATTTATTTTGCGTGTTCATTAAGGTCCAAAAATTGATGAATAAAAAATATAATAAGATCCTATCATTCGAGCTCTAAATAAAAATAAATACGAACTCGCAATGTTATGTAAATAATTTTCTCACCACATGTTTTTAGGCGCTAGAGTTTGATGTAACAGTTTTTTTAATACTAAATGTCTTAGACAACTAATTTTATTCGAAAGAAGCAATTAAAATAAAAGAAAATTTTTGATTTAAAATCAAACAACATAAAATATCAAATTGACTCAAAATTAAATTATTTACTAAAATAATCTAAATAATTTTGCCTCTAATACATGTAGAGATAAAATTTAAAGAAGCCATTTTTTTTTTTTGAAGTAACTAGTCGTGATGAATGTCATTGTGTTTGATTTTTACTGGATCATATGAGCTATTAAGCATATTACAAGACTTCAAATCTTAAATCAATGTTTAAATTTATTGAAATCCAAAAAAAATTTTTCTTTATAAGTATCTCAAAGCATAACACTTCAAATAAAAAAATATATTTTTAAATAAAAAGAGCGACGAAAAAAATGAAAAATCGAACAAAAGACCATAAGAAAAATAAAAGTAGAGAAAAAAAAATAGCAGGAGAGAAAAATTAATCGTGTCTCCCCACCGTAGATTCCTCAAAGAAGACACAACTGGAGTTTCTCTCAATGTAAAAGTTGCCATGCTAATCAAGTTATATATGCTAATTAATACGCTTGTTTGTGAATTGTGATCATTGATCAGTTATTATAAATCTAGATGCTAAACATTGGACCGGGTCCATCAACTATTTTAGGCTGGGGACTGCGGGGTCAACCTCTTAGTTATAACAATTTCCAGTGCTGACTAAGGATTGTTTACACTAATCAAATTTATTAGAACAACTAAACAAATTAATGAAGGCTATATTGTCTAAAACGGGGCTGGAGACTTCCAAATAAAGGCCCACTTGACAATCATGATTGGCAGTCAGAATTAATGAAGGTTATATCCTCTGGAGTAATTAGAGGTGGCAAAATCCGTCCGATCTGAAAATTTTGTTTGATCTGTCAGGATCTAAACCGATCCGATTTGATTTTTTTTAAAAGTCAAATTATTCTAATCTGATCTGAATCTTACCCGATCTGATTCGACTTGATATCAAATGGTGTTCAATCCAATCAAAATCTATCAAAGATCTGAAAAAAATACAGCATATAAATTTGAAACCCTTGATTACCACTAATAATACTAATTTGGTCAATTAGTAAAAAGTACAAGGGTTAAATTACAATTTTAATAAGTTCTACAATAATCAAGCACAAGCAATTTTTAAACCAAAGAGATGAAGTAAAGTAAAGAGAAAAAGTTTAGAAATGTTCAATCAAAGGATCGAGTTGACACGCGATGTAACGAAGTTCGACGTTATGCGCCTACTCCTCGGGTCCCCGGCTTCCCGTCTAACGGTAACAAAGCCGGTCATATCTATTCAACCAAATATGAGTCTTGTACAAGGTCGAACTTTGCCTCTCTTACACACAAAAGATGAGAGATAAAGCCTAAAATTAATGGAGTAGCAAAAGCTATGAGTAGATTTAGCAATGGAGCAAATCTCACAAGTGTTTAGAACAAATTTAGATCAAAGATCTTGAGTTTTAGCAAGATATAATAAGGTTTTCTCAAATCTCTTTAATGGTGGTGGTAAGAATGTGTTTTGCAAGTGTATTCAGCAGTAGGAGGAGAAGGGAGATGGTCCCCCTTTTATAAAGAGCTGAAAATCAAGCATTAATTTATTTTTAACCTTAATCTGTTATACAACGTTCTTTGATTTTGGCCTGAACCGTTATAACGGTTTACAAATCGTTACAACGGTTTACAAATCGTTACAACGGATTAAGATTCAAACGGTAGGATTGTCAGAGAAATTTGTTCGTTGTTTTGTCGTCTTTGATTTTCCAAACTGTTGTATAACGCTCTACAACGTTACACAACGTTCTGTAAAATTTCTCTGAACCGTTATACAACGTTCTTTGATTTCGGCCTGAACCGTTATAACGGTTTACAAATCGTTATAACGGTTTAGAAAGAATAACCGTTGGATCAACTGAGCTGAAACGTTATAACAATTTATCAAGTCGTTATAAGTTTCATGAATTGTTGTAACGATTATAGAATCGTTATACGTTTCACAAATCGTTGTAACGATTACTGAATCGTTACATAACGATACACTCTGATTTCTTTGAGAATGTTTATGCCTTAGAATATTTTTGAGTATTGAGATGAACCGTTATAACGGTTACTGAACCGTTAATCGTTATAACGATTCACTGGGCAGAAGCAATTTTCTTGTTGTTTAAGCTCAATTTATTTTGACCAATTCAACCCAGTTTGAGTTTTACTAAACCTAAGCCTAATGTAGTCTTGATTAAGCTATTGTATTCCAGTACTAGTCTTGATTCTTGTGCACTAGTCCATTTACATGTTAATCCCTACACAAAACTCAAACAAGATAAATTGTAAAATTTAAGATTATTTTGCAAATCGACAAATCAAACAAGATGTTAAGTGTAACAAAATTGACCCGACCAATCCGATTTCTTCTAGAAAATCAAACTGATCCGATCCGGTCAAACCCGATTTCTTCTAGAAAATCAAACTGATCCGACTCGTCCAACCCAAACCCGAACCTGACCTGATCCGACCCGTCCGATTGCTACCTCTAAAAATACTGTACGGATGTGGAATAACGATATGTGATTCTCGACTGTCAGATTAATACGACTGTTGTATGTGATCACAACGATAATAGTTGTCTATGCTCACGACAACGATAATTACGTGACCGATTAATAATATGTAAGTACCTCGGACAATGCGAATTCAAAGAACTATACTCCTATTAAATCAATTTAAGAAAGTATATTCATTTAATTTTTAAAAACACTAGAGTTGTAACTTGAATTTCACCTTAATAATATAATACTCAAATAAATAATTAATAATATAATATTAAAATATATTTAATAAAATTTCACAATAAAAAATTTAGACACAATGTTTTTATACAATAAGTAATAATGATAATTATAATAATTATAATAATCAATAATATAATTAAATACATAATAATATATAAATGATCATATAAAAAATTAAACTATTTTAAGAGTTAAGTTTCACCTTAAGTATATTATACACATTATTCTAAATGAGGAGAGAGAAATTATTTTATATGAACTCTTGAATTTCAAGAAGATAAAAAAAATTTAAATAAAATCAATGATAAAGAAAAATAATGATGAGATAAGTTTGAAAAAATTAAAAGTTTAATTTTTTATGTATTAAAAATATTTGGTAATTTTACCATTTAATAGGCCTTGATAAATTCTAGCATGTCCTGTCTTAAAATTTATTTCCTTTCCAGACAATCATCATTCACTCCAGTCTCAAAATTTATTTCCTGTCCATTGCACCTCAAATGTGCTGGATTGCTGGTGATTTGACTATTTTTTTTCCAAGTTTGTTTAATTCAAATATTCAAATTTGGAAGCCTTTACTGTGAATGTTGAAACAATAAGTTATTTATTTATTTGCTGACATTTTCTTTGTCGCGGCGGATTTGAAGTGCTTGTGATATCTCATGGCAAGCAAACCGCGCCAATTAAGCAATTAATGGCATTAACGTTCCTGTACTTTTTGATTGAAATGGAGATAATTATACCCACAAGCAACAATGGAAAATATTAAAAGATAGACTAGATTTGGACAGGTTGATTTTACGCTGTCTTAGCTTGGTAGCTCTCTTGCAACCTACCACCTGAGATCATTGATAAACGAATAATATAATAAATAGAAATAATTTGACAAAGACTGATAACATTTATTTTGTTGTAATGCCAATATAGCTAATTCGTAGTGTATTGACAAACGTGCGTGTCGTGTCAACTCGTGTTCACGTGTTTGAACGTGCGTGTTTTAACGTGTCAAAAACTTAAAAACCCGAACACTCACGTCTAGCACGCCGTGTTAGACGTGTTCATATTTATACATGTTTGACACATGTCAACTCTTATAGCACGTATAAATTCAATAAAATTCAAATAAGATAAATATATAAGAAAAAACATGAAAATTATAAAATGATAAAAAAATTTGGTAATCTTGATTTAAATTTTAAAAAAGTTTAATTAAAGAATAAATTTTCAATTTTTCCCTCCATTTTTTTCGACTACGTTTTGAAAACGTAGGCAAAGTTAAAAACTTGAAAATTTGTTAGTACAATATTTGAAAATATTTTAAGAAATGAAGTAATATGAACAATATAAAATGCATACATTTTTGTTATTATTAAAAACTCTTGAATTTGTATAAGATATTATAAGGATTGACACTCAAGATTGCTTCTTTTTTTCAATTGTGTCGTGCGGTGTCCCGTCAGCTGAACCATCCATGTGTCTAGGGGTCCACTCGTGGCAGTTTTGGTTATATCGATAAAAAATGATGATGTTAAGAGACGTGCCACGTGTTGCACGTGTTAGACGTATGTGTTCACGTGTTAGACGTGTGTGTTCGGTAACACGTGTACACGTGTTAGACGTGTGTGTTCGTATTAGACGTGTTAGACGTGCATGTTTAACCGTGTCGAAATTATTTATATATTGATCACGTACGTTTAACAACACGGCACATGTGACACGTGAACACGTCACGTGCAGACACATTTAGACACGAACACGTATTTGTGTCTGTGTGTTACACGTGCATGTACACGTGTCTGACACGTTTATCATTACCGTAATTCTACACCACCCAAACACAGAATATACCAACATTATGCTAAGACTAAGGCGCTACTTTAATTTGGCATTGACCTCATCACCAATTAAAAATATCATCTTTATTTTAAGTCTTAAAAGATATATCATTTATTCCATTGGATTTTTATCTAACTGTTGCGATCCTTTGCATCAAATTATTAACCTTTGACACTTGTAGGTTTTTAGCGCATTGGAATATTTGATGAATATTGAACAAAAGGAATATACTTATTTCATAATTATCATTATTATTCAGTTTGAATGTTTCCCAATTCAAACTAATATTTTTTATTCACTTTATTTGTATACTAATTTATTTTTCAGCTAAAGTGAGTTATAATATGAAGCGTAGTAATAAGATTGTTAAATTAAATAATAATTTATTCAAGTTGAAACATAATGATGATATTGATAATGACTAATGAGAGAGTAAAGGTATCTCAGTGACAGATGTTGCAAGTTGAACCCCCCCCCCCCCCCCCCCCACACACACACACACAATGGAGGTAAAACGTTGATTGATGTACAATCCAATGACCTAGACACCGAATTTATGAGAGGTCAGGTCCCTATTTCTGGAGGGAAAAAAATGAAGAGGAAGCCATTGAATTTAGCTGCATTTCGCATTTTCATAAGAATGCTATGTACAGAAAAGTGCAACAACTAGGCCTGTGTGAGCCCAACTTAAAATTACTCCATCCGGCTAATATTAATTGTTAGTCTTTTCTATCTCTGTCTGTAGTAAATGTGTCTCATATTATATACTTGTATTTAGGAACCGAACCATGGAGCCCAAGAGAGAAATTGAATCCAGAGAGATACAAGTCAAAGACACTTCAAATTCAGGGCCCTCGTTCTTCTATTATTATTTTTGGTTTTTCTTATTTATTGCTTTGTTTATTTGCTCTTAGAATTTGAGCTGGCGATGTTCTGATTATATATACTGCGCAGTGCTGATAACTTTGGTGCGTACAAGATATCTATGGAACTGATTTTTAGAGCAACTAAAACGTTTAATTGATTTCAATGCGCAATGCACAAAAGCGAGCGAGGTATCATGCCACAACTGTAATTGAGGAAAAATATATACTGAAACAACTTCTTTCTAATTGAGGATAAAGGAAATAGCTACTTGGCTTGGCGCCTCCAAAAGATATATTTATGTATTTAGAGAGTTTAAACTTTAAATATACTAATTAGTAATCCTCGGTTAATTACGACTAATTAGTGAATTCCACCAAGTTAACGATAAAAAATAATTAAATTAAGACTTGCTTGTATAAAAGTTGTATAATTCCTTCAGAGAAGGATCTTTCCAAATTCTCCTCTGGGCACTTCCCTGAAGAAACGTTGGAGCTCGTTTCTCAAGTTTCAACAGTTGTTTTGTCTGTCAGAAGAAGAAATACCAAAAAAAAAAACACTGGTAATTTTCTAAAAGTATTCAAAATCTATGTATGAAGAGTCAGTGCTGTCAGTCTTCCCTCCCGTACTGGTACCAGGAGATGTACCATTTGAACCAGGTTTCTGATCCTTACCAGAAAACTGTTTGAAATCAACTGGGTCTGGTATGAAAGGTGGGTTGCTACTCCTTACCAGTGCCCAGTTGACTCCTTCAAAGAAGGGGTGTTGCTTTATCTCTGTTGCACCACGTCGATAGGCAATTCTCTTTTGAGGGTCCTTGATCAAGAGACCACGTATGAGGTCACGTGCTGATGAACTCACACTTGGGTCTTCAGGAAACCGCAATGGCTGTTCTAGCACATTATATAATGTTGCACGGTTGCCATTTCCTCTGAAAGGTGTTGAACCTGTTCAGGAATTTAAAGAAAAGGTAATCTTATCTCATAATGCCATTAAAAACAATGATTTGATATCCTACATTGTTGACTTTGAGAAAATAGATCAGATACATAAAGGTTACACATTTATTGATTTCAATACCAATATGGTAAACAGAGATGTATGCTTCTGGAGGTAAAATGCAGATATATTCTATGGTACCAGTTCAGTATCAGCCTACATGCACAGGTTATTATGAAAGTGAAGATATGCAGATATATAGCTATGATACCGTGTAAAAGCTCATACAAAAATATGCCAAAGGTCCACCAATCTACAGCACTGCCATGCCCCTGGCCTTTTATGATCTCTGGTGCGAGATATTCATGTGTTCCGACGAAAGACATTGACCTGGCACTGGTAGGCTCTGCATTGAACTCAACCGAGGAGGTGGAGCCGATCCCAAAGTCTGACTTGGACTTGCGATTGCGCTTGGGTAGAATCCTTGGGAAGAAGGCCGATGGTTGGATGCAACCTTGGACCACACCATCACCCTCGACCAGAGCAGATTTAGATTCCTTGGTACTGGGAGTGTTGACCGATGCAGACTTGACAAGGGTTGGGTTGGTGGAGCAGCGTAGAGAGAGGTCAAAGTCAGAGAGCATTATGTGCCCCTCATCACGGATCAGTATGTTTTCAGGTTTCAGATCACGGTACACAATACCCAGCATGTGGAGGTACTCTAGTGCTAGTAGTACTTCAGATGCGTAAAACCTGTGTATGAAGTGCATTGTTGTATTGTTTTATAATGAGATACCTATGAATAGTACGAGGATTACCATACTGCCCCTACTGGTACAGTGCAAAGTCAACTTGGTATTGTACCTCACCAGAACGTTCAGAAAACAGAAGCAATCAAAATACTAAAAGGACCTAAGAATATTCTCAACGAGCACTCACTATACTTTTCAGATTAGATGTGGGTAAGTGGTCATGTTATAACAGTACCTAACTTGACTGATGCACCAAAAAGGGTATTTTATACTGTATGTAAAGCAGGTTCTTTTGTCAGTAATACCCAGAATTTATGTTAACTCCAAGAAGGATCAAACAGTTGTACCCACGGTTCTTTAGAAAATTGTATCTAACAAATTGACTTTCAGCATAGTTTGATATGATGATATGTTAATACGAGTCGTGGTTTTGTGTAACAATGATAATTCTCCCCTCAATACTTCTTTTAATCATACAGTATGCACTCAAATAAAATTTAAATCTAGCAATTATATTACATTATGTTATGTTAGTAAAGACAAGGTTTGAGTTTTGAATGACTGAAATTCACTACTATTTTATTCTCAAGTTACATATTTATACTAGAAGATTACAAGAGATAAGGAAAGTAATAACGTGGAAAATCAAAAAATAATTAATATAAAATCTTATAGATTTCTTTAAATTAAATACTATATATTCTAACACCCTCCATCAAACTAAAAATGCCAATTAAGATTGCATTTGAAGTTTGGAGATGAACTGATCAAAGTGATGAAGTGACTGCAGATGACCAAAGGTCGTGGATTAAGAATGACTCAAGTCATTAGCTTCAGATAACCTAAAGATTCAGATTTCAGATGACCCGAAGGTTCAGATTTCAGATGATCCAAAAGTCCAGGTTTCATAATAGAATCGTGGCAAAACCTTCAATCAAAGGGAGCAATAAGGGAACATGTATGACGGTGGAGCAAAGCCAGACAACAGAGATGATAAGAATCCTACTGTTAACATCCTCTCTCAAACTGAAGATGTCTTGGTAGAGTATATCTTAGTTTGAAAACAAATGACACGACCTCGAGAAAGACAGATGAAAGTTGCTATCATAGAAATTTATGCTGATACGGTCTCGAGAAATAGATGAGGATTGCTGCCATAAAGGTAACAGATGACAACCTCGAAGAAGACAGATGAGAACTGTTATCATAGAGATTTCAAATGGCACAACCTCGAGAAACAGATGAGGGCATTGCTATGGATACAACAGCACAATAAATTGGGCAGAAATAGTTTGGGTAGAGCAAAAAAACAAATATGGACAGAAAATGCTTAGCAGATGGAGCAGATAATAGGATCGGGCAGAAATTCAGATTGGGCAACAAATCGTCTCCCCTCTTTTTTTTTTGCCACCTCAAACAAGATCCGAGATTGAGAACCCTTTCTTTTACCTTACTCCAACCTTCACCCAATTCTCAAATCAAACATCAGTCACAGATAATTTATCTCCATCTCCCAAAACAAATACCGAATCATAAATCTCCAAACTAACAAATTTCAAACACCAAAACCTTTAATTAAAAGGTTTCATAAATTGGTTTCAGAATTGACCAAGTGTACAGGAGAACCAAACCTTGGTCTATGCGGTATATTCTCGCGGTTCACAACAGATCAAATGGAAACTAAAGGGATAGTCTTTGCGCGGTCCACAGAAAAAGATAAATGAAACCCAGCAAGAGCCATACTGGTGTTGTCACGGCTCATAAATAGAGTGGAAATTTGGGAGATACTGGTCCACAATCGTGGCTCACAAAAGAGGTTGTACAGTTGAGCGAGCAAGAATCGGTAGATCGGGCTGGTGGAGCAGCACAACAGAAGCAATACGCACCGAATGAAGTGTGCACGCAGACAGAGGGAACCCTCGGCACGAACGATGGACACAGACGGAGACCTTAGGCACGGTGGGAGAGAGGCTCCTCCTGACGATGGACGGTGCAGAGTGGAGCGGAGCAGCACGTAGCACAGGACGAAACTGAGCAACGCGTAACACAGAGTAGGGCGATGTGCACGGAACAATAGAGGATCTAGAGCAGAGCAGACATACAGAGAGAACCGGAGTCTGGCGTCGGAACAGAGCCAGACAGCCGGAACCCTAGACACAAAACCAACAACAGGAGAGGTTATCGGACCTAGATGTTTACTGATCAGAGGTGGCAGAGGCAGTTCACGCAACGGATTGAGCAGGCTGATCTGATTTAAACAGAAGAAACAAAAACACGAGGTTGATCGAATCTGGTCGCCGGACAAAGGAACGAGTGTGCACAGAGGATGGATCTGATCTGAATAGAGGCAGAGCGGATTTGGCGACGGAGCTGATTCAGATGGCCGGAATCCTAAGTACATAACCGGTGTAGCTCTGACTAGACAACACAAAAGGGTAGGTATAGTACTCGTACAGTAGCAGTGCTACAGTACCAACCCATGGTTCTACTGTGTCGGATGCTATAGTATCGCCGGCAGAGCTAGTGCTGCCGGCTAGGATTTCTCAGGGCTCTGATACCATATTAGTAAAGACAATATTTGGGTTTTAAATGACTGAAATTCACTACTATTCTATTCTCAAGTTACATATTTATACTAGAGGATTACATGCAGAAAATCAGAAAAGCAATTAATATAAAATCCTACATATTTCTCTATATTAAATACTATATATTCGAACACATTACTTATATGGTTGAGTTAAAATTAAAATATGAGGGGTAATTTAGTCATCGAAAAGGGGCTTAACATTGATTTTAATATTGGATGTTGTTGTAAACAATACAATGTGGGCTTTAGCTGCAGAACTGAGAAACAATTGTTTTTATTTTCCTGAATAAGACAAGTGCCAGAAACAATAATTTTAATTAGAATGTTAAAACTTCAATGATGAGAATACTAACCGTGCAGCATGTTCTGTGAAGTGTTTAGATGACTGTTTCTGACGAAGAGAGTGCAAGTTGCCTCCACTGCAATACTCCATCACAAGACAATAAAACTTGTCTGTCTCAAAATATGAATAAAGAGTTGGCAAAAAGGGGTGATCCAACAAGCCCAAAATCTCCCTTTCAGTCTCTGCACGGATCAACTTATTCCTACTAATCAATGATGCTTTGTCCATTACTTTCATGGCAAAGTATGTACCGGTTCCTCTAAGCTCAACTAGGTAAACACTACCAATATCACCGTATCCAAGCCGTTTAAGGAGTCGAAAATGACCGAGATTGAGAGGTGCATCCCTCGAATTCGCTAGTTGGATAGCCTCCCAGCGAATGTCGCCTCCAGTGTGATGCTTGTTCACCGGTCCGCCGGTACTATCTATGCTTTCCCGGCTGGATCCTGTACCAGTATTAACACTAGTACCAGTACCTGGTGCACTATTGGAACTGTTGTTGTTTTTGTTTTTCTCACTGGTGGCCTGGATAGGCGGGCTTCGGCCTGGGCTTGGGGCAAGAAGTTGATAGTGGTAAGGATTAGGGTTAGAGTTAGATTGGTCAGGCTTTTTCTTGTGGGTTGGAATTTGTGGTTTAGGACTGGGACATGGGCTGGGATAGTTACTGGAGTAGGGACTGTAGTCTGAACTACTGTCAGAGGAAATTTTTGAGTCGGTACCAGCAGTGGTACCGGTGTATGGTTTTGGACTGGGGCATGGGCTGGGTTTGGTACTTGGAAGCGGACTGATGAAGATGATGGGCTTGTTTGATTGGTTAGAGTTCCCATTAGGACTTGGCTCCATTTTATATTCGGTGAAAAGCGGCTTGCTCTGGGGCTTTGATTCCATCTGAAATTTTTTTTTTTTCCAAAATGTACCATTACTTAAATAATCTTATTTCAGTCGGTAAACAAGTTAATGTCATTTGATACATGAAGTTTACGGATCAGGGTAATTATCTTACAGGGTTTGCTACTGGGTCAGCGCCTAAAAAAATGAAAATAAATCAAGTGTACCAGATATGTACAGGTTGAGACTTGAAACAATATTAGTTTTTTTTTTATTTGTAAACTTGCATTTTTTTTTTTGAGGAATGTGAGCATGCATTTTTATTTGTAAACTTGCATTATGTGAAGGAAGCTAGCGTAGAAGAGCTTCCTTTATAGGTAGGGGCTTTGGTGTTTGTGGAGGAAGATGTGGAAGAGACCGAGGTGAATCTTTTGACCAACAATATCGTTTGAATAGGGAATGATCCTAAGTATTGATTCTAGCGCAATTGAATATATTTTTCTATTATCTCTGTTCTGACTTGTTATTTTTGGTTGGTACTTTTAGCTTAGATGGTTGGACTTCTGGTAGTAGATGCCATAATTCATTGCTCTAGGTTTGGTAATGGTACGAGCTGCCAAGTATGACTTGATATTGATTTAAAGGAATGCAGATACGTAATCAATTACCTGAGAGTGTATGGACCCCATAATGCGTAAGTTGCCATTTTGCACACTTTTTGTTCAAATGAAATGAAAATGAGCTACCCAATAACCTAGGTTAACCTTAATAATAGGTCAATTTTACCAGGAAGTTAAAAAGTGATTGGATAACCATACAAAATGAGCACAGTTAGGAGCCACAGCAATGAGATAAATTTGCAGAATATCAATATCAGAGAAGGGTGTTTCCCGATAAATGTATCTTGCAAGGATGCAATCTTTAATTGCATCAACATATACATAAAGAATTCAAACCTTCACAATTTAAAAGAGATTATTAACACCACCTCAATAATTGAAGCGATCCCAGCCTGTTCTATGTGTAAGCTTCCTCAATTCACAGAGCAATTCCAAATTAAGCCTCAGTTCGTCTTAAAAATTAGAACCCATTTCTGGATTTTAAACAAAAATAAGAAAAGAAAAGTGTGAAAATGTGAGATTGATGTGTTGGAGAGGAAATGGGAGAAAGGGGGAAGAAGGATCGGTGGAAAGACGAAGCATAAGGCTAGAAAGACAACATTAATATTGACATTTTCTAAAATTAGGAAATTACAAACCAAACCAATATAGGAAGTGCAATACAGAAAGATAGCCTATAGCCCTATACTTAGTCTAGTTCCATTAATTTATCGAAAGAGAAAATGCAATTCAATACTTAAGTTCAGTTTAGTATGATTGATCATTGAAAGAGAGAGACACTGGGAGTATTATAAGAGAGCAAGAGAGACATCTCCATTTTAAATTACACTGGAGGTATCCTGGAGTATCTGAATTAGTGAGCCCCGATCAAACTGTTGATATCATATCATGACATAGCTCCAAATTATAAAATTTGCTTTCGACTTTCGAGCAAGGGGAAGTGGTCCAGCACTTGTCAAACGCAACTGGACCGTTGGATTTACGCAAGACGTACTTACATTATGGTAATCTTTCCAATTGGTCCCCAGCTGCCAGTGGGGATGAAATGAAACCGAACTCAGTAGTCTCCAATTGTTTATTTATTTATCATTATCAATTTCTTTTTGTTCAAAAATCATATCACCCTCTTCCTTTTGCCGGTTTCATTGTCTCATAAGTGTTGATATTATCAACATTTCCTTGTTGACATGGCATACGCTTGCCCCTTCATGCTTTCTTATTTTAACAAATATTTCTTTCTTCGCTTTTTTGTTAGTTACGTTTTAAACTTTAATTATCAAATTTTTCAAGTTTAAATAACAGATCGGATTTGAAGCTAAATATACAAAAAACTTAACTGGCCAAAGTGAATGAGGATGACAATATTACAATCTAATGGCAAGCTTTCTAGGTTCTCCACCTGAAATCTATCTATCCTCTCTGTCGAAGTTTTCTTTTATTTTGAAAGCTCAAGTTGTAGTTCAATTATTATATATATAGATTTATGAACCTTACAACGTGATGCAAATTTTTGTGCTAAATTATAAATAAGAAAGATAGTTATATATTTCTCAAATATTATCATATGATGATATAGAAAATTGATCGTTTGATTTTGTAATAATAAAGATGTGGTTTTGAATTTTACACTACAAATGTGGACGTTTGATCTGATATGAAAAAAAATAAAACATGATAATAAAAAATTAACCAATATATATCGAACAACATATATTCAATATTTTTTCATGGATTGCACAAAAAATACCAATATATAGATATCTACATTTCAATGATGAATTTAATTTTACATTAAATGAGGTATGACGAAGAAGGAATTGAGGTGTGAAATGACAACTTAATTAATTGGGCAAGCATTGGTTGAGAAATGCAACAACAATTGAATGGAGCACCCAGTGAAAAAACAATTGAAAATTGATGTGTCAGAGTTGCTGCAAATTCTACTTAAATGTTATTTTGACATCACATTTTTTTCAAGGTACTTGTAAAACTAAAATTGACATTACTTGTACTTGTCTCCGTTTATGTTATTATTATATAGGTTCCAACAAAAAAAGCGAATTGATGAGGCGTTAGGAGACATAATTGATGGATAATATGCACTTATGGATATAGCATAACTGACGAGGTATAGCATTGATCATTTAAATTTTATTTCATATATATATATGTGTGATCAGATTTGTTGGAGACATATGTGATTATAGAGAGCTAATTATAAGCTATAATCTGTAGGTGACATACTTTGAAGATTTAGAATAATGTTATAGAGATGGAGATCGGTTCAATCACTGATTTGGACTGTTGAAGTAGCAATTTTAACTTGGAATGCTTGAATTCTATGAAATATTTTATTATGATTTAGATTTTTTGTTGTTAATCATGTTGTTATGTATTTGTAATACATTATTGTCAATAATAATTTATTTTAAATCATTTTGTATTTTGTGGTTTTTATTCATGTAATGGTAATATAGTCTAATATCCAATAGTTGTTGAAAATATGCAAATATAAAAGAAATTGAAGTATTTACAAAATAGAAACGTGTTGCTCACTAATTTGTGTGGAAAAAAATTGGCATTAATATTAAATTGATTTATTACCAGTTTTAATGTAGATGGTAATGGCAGAATTCGACCCGACCCGACAAACCTGCCCAATCCGCCCGGACCCGAACCCGACCCGACCCAATTTTTTAGGAATTTTTAAGAAAGTCAAACTGACCCGACCCGACCCGAACCCGACTTGACCCGACCCGAACCCGACTTGACCCGACCCGACCTGAGATCAAATGGCCTTCAATCCAATCGAAATTTATCAACGATCTGAAAAAACACAACATGTAAATTGACCCGACTCGACCCGATTTCTTCCAGAAAGTCAAACTGACCTGACCCACCCGATTGCCGCCTCTAAGTAATAGCCACATCAGTTAATGTGGGAGTAGCTCAAGAATAAGGGTGTAGCTAAATTACAACAGCACTTTAAGATCTTTACCCACATTGCAAATTATTGTTGCTACAGAACCTAGCTACATAGCCTATAACCACATTAAAAGACATGTAGCTATAAAATCTAGGCACGTCTATATGAACTTATAGCAATACTAAACCATGTTGCTACAACCCCTTCTTGTTGTAGACTTGTGGTGCTAGATCCTTTTATTAAAGACATATCCTCTCCTATTTCATCACTAAGACATATATAAAAAATTCAAGAACCTCCAAAAATAATTGCATTCACTTAGTTAATGTTGAAAATTAATATTACTACTGACAACTTAATGAAAAAATATTAGCAACTTCCTAATATGTGTATTTTATGCAAGAATGGGGTCCATTGACAATGGGTTATTTTGACAACCTTGAAAATGGATCTCTAAATAAATATAAAAAAAATCTTAAAAAAAAATATAGATGTGTTCTTCTACCTTTAGATTGATGGTCATTCAAATTTCATGTAATTTCCTTATCGTTTTCATGCAATTTGCAACGGTTTCAATTTAACGTTCTTTGATGGACTATCAAATGATAATGAAATTATATGAAATTTGAATGACCATCAATCTAAAAGTAGAAAAACACATCTATAAATTTTTTTCATTTTTAAAATTTTTTTGTATTTATTTAGAGGTTCATTGTCAATATTATCAAAATAAACCATTGTCAACTGATTCCTTCTCTTTTCTGCAAACAGGCACAAAAATTTGCTGATCATCTCTTTAACTAGTGCTACTTCTTTCGGGACTTATGACTAACTTCTCAATAAATCCTTAAAACAAATTCTGATGACCACTGGCGTTGTCTCTATACTTTATCTAATATCTCTACTCAACAAGCTTTACTTCATTCCTTCATTAACAACTCATCGCAAAAATACTTATGATTACATGCTTCATACTGTGGCGAGAGCGTCGTGTAAGGATATTTTTTATCGTTTCTAAATCTATGTCATTCTGGTTGAAGGACATCTCTACTAAATTATGAATTATATTATTACAACATAATTTATAGGATTAATTATTGTGTATTTTTATTTTTCATCTTCAAAACTCTTGGAGACCTTTTGTAATCATTTACTATGTTAATAAATATTATTAAGATTAGGACTAGATCCTTATCTTTACTAAAAAAAACTTAAAATATAAGATGTGTATGTCTATTAGCTCAACGGCCAATGCTTGAATTGTTTTGTAAATGACGAAGGTTCAAGCTCCAATGGACATTTTTCTTTTAAAGAAAATAAAAATGAACACTTACCTCCTCCTTATTTAAGATAAAAATTATAAATATTAGACAGTTCAAATATATTCACCTGACATTTGGAGTTCAATACTTGTCTATGCATATATTGATGTTTAGTCTTATATTAACATCAAGTAATTGTGCAAATAAGAGTTATAAATACCTAATGTATCGATATAAATAGCTAATAAGTATGGATATAAATCATAAACCACGTAGGCATAATTCTTCTGTACAATTAATTATTGACAAAGATATTGTATATCCGTTACATTGTTCTCTACATGGGCGCTACACATTGACACAGTTTTATTTTATGCATAGAACGAGAGACCAGATATTTTTGTTATTAATAAATAATAAAACAGTTCAATAACAAATTAAGTGTAATCACTTTCACACCACCAATATTTTTCGCATATGAGTATGTGAGCATCTAAATCTTTTAATTTCAACAAATACTTTCTCTAAACTATGTAATTTATGACAATTATATTCTTGTCAGTTATTTTACTCTATAATAGTCCATTTGAAGTGCAAAAGACTATTTTTTGTTTTAGACCATTAAAATTATCATATAATTTTGATGATCTTTGTAGGACATCAAATGACACTCAAATTGTATCAAACTTGAAACACAATCAATATATAAGTTTAAGATTATGGTTGTAAATTCATTAATTTCCACTTTTATGATTTTTTATAAATTTATATGAAGTTGTTGTCAAAATTGTTAAATAAATTTTTGTCAAGTAGAGACGAAATAAAAAATTTAACTTGAGAGGAATGAGTGTTATATTAGATAATAGATAAAATTATTGGGGGGAGACGGATAGATAGAACATCTCAAAATACAATATTTATTTTCAATTTCATGTACAAATTTTGATTTTAAGGAGGCAAGCCTATTGGTACAGCCTGTTTCCGCCCTGTTGTCAAAGAATCCCACACAAAATATATTTTTTTAAATGCATTTTGCACTAATTATGTAAATATTTTATTCAGATTATGCCCTTCGAAATGGAGATGCAGCCACCAAGTGTCTACATGGATCGAGATGTTTGCGATATCAAGGCAAGTCCATGCTTCTATCAATTCTTAATTTTTAAAGAAAACTTGTTGATTTGTAACTGTATTTTTTTCCCTTAAAAGTTACATAAATTTAATGCGAGATTTATATTTTCACAAGCTTCAATATCTGTACTTAATTATGAGCTCAATATCTGGAATAAAAAATACTTAATTATGAGCTAAAAATCATAGTAACAAATGGACGATTCGGAAAACGTTCGGCGAGATAAGAAATTTGTGATTTGAATATAATTTGAGAATAGTTTGTTTCATATATAAATAAAATATATATTAAAATTTTAAAATTTTAAAATCATATAAAAACATACAATATCATTTTAAATGTTGTATAATGTGTTTTATTCGCAAATAAAAAAATTTATTCATGAATAAAATATTTTTGGTAAAGAAAACACAATAAATAAATATATAATTTATGTTTTATTCCTTTAAATTATTTTTTAGTGAAAAAACTAATTAAAGTGATCAAATATGATAAATATTAAAGTTCAACGACTAAAAATAAATAAATAAAAGTTCAGTAATCAAATATGAATAAGAATCAAAGTTCAGTGATCTGTCAGTTAGAAAAAATAAATTATTTATGAATCTGTTGCTATAGTAAAAACTCGAAACATAACTTTTCTCAGAAAAATGCACTCTAAATCACAGAAAATCCTGGAATAATTGTGCCGCACCCTCCGTCCTCCGAGATCTTCCTTTTAACTTTTCCCAGGAACGTTATCTTGTTCGAACTTCGAATTTAAAACAACTCGGATCCACTCACCCCCTCTCGCTTCCAACGTTCAATTTTCAAACCAAACAAACTCTCAGGCGCCTTCAGAAACCCAAGCCAAAATGGTCACCTCTTACCCATACAGGTGACCGCACCCCAGTGGCAATTCAAAACCTCTGGGAACTCTGGGGAGTGTGGAGAGAGAAATGCCAAAACAAGTGGGGACGCACCTCTGCACGATCTTAGACGCATACAATCAACGGTGGAGATCGCCCCAATTTCAAATCGTTCCTCTTGATAATATAAAATAATAAAAATCTTTCAACAAAGAAACCGTTGTAATTTGAACGCTCTTAGTCAGAGCTGAGAGCACAATTCTCAAGGAAACTCATGTACGGCGCTGATCAACCAGGATTTCAAATCACTTCCTATCTTCCCACAAAAACTTGTCAATTATTTTACAACAACAAAAAAAAAGCGTTTAATCCCAAATAAATAAAAACTTATCAATTATTTTATTTTAACAAAATCTTGTCAGTTGAGACTTGAGTTTATAATTGGAGATTTAGTTTAAATTTTTGTCAGAAGAAAAAAATATATAGTGGGGAAAACTGTCAGAATATATTTTTGTGAATCATTTAAAAAAAAACGATTATTTCTAGTGCTTTTTTTTATATAAATATTTCTACTGCTTTCATCCTCTGTGGGCGCAGTGCACTGCACAGTGATATACATTATCAAGGGGTGATGAACATCATTTAATTTCAAATTAGTCTACATAACACTGGACACTCCGTTTAAAAATAAATTGAGAGATGCAACAACAAATTCAAAATTCTCGTAGTATGAGAACTTGTCTGAATCAGTTACACTCCTACGGGCTACGAGGCGCACTGATACCAACACAGACAAACTGACCCTACCAAATTATCGTTAAAGCGGGCCCACATTTCAGTATAACATCAGAGTATACACCGGTTCTATTATAGATAATTGTCAAACACCTTATTAATCCCTCCACTTTACTACCTGTTTTGTTTGTCCGAAAACTCGAAAAGATATCAACGATTGTGGGACGGACCCCTTCATCTCTAAATCCACTAAACCCCCGTTTCCAAAAGAAAAGAAAGAAGAAGCTATTTTAGCTTCGATTTTTGTCGATCGAAGCGGTAGGGTTTGTGAGAGATGGCGAGTACGGACAGGAGATCGTCGATTTCAGTCTCATCGGCGCCAGGCAAGAGATCGGCGTCAGAGAGTGTTCCGGCGAAGGCTCCGGCTATCACCGGAAAGAAGAGGGTTGCGCTGGGTGACGTAAGCAATGTGAGCAATGCGGGGCGTGCAGTGGCTCGAGCTCCAGCCAAGACTCTGACTGTGAGTGTAGAGAATTTTGTATCTCCTTGTTTTGATCAGGATTAATTTTTTTTTTTACCTTTTCTTCTTCTTTTATGAATTAGGGGCAGAAACTGGGTCAAAGTAATTTTTCTTCGAAGGGTATTAATAAATAAAAAGCGAGACAGCAACACAACCATTATTTGAATAGAATTCTATTTTAATTTACTGGTTCCTGATACTCTGCCTAGCTTTCTTGATTATATTATTATCATATTTTGATTTAATGTATTCCAATGACACATTATATTTGATTAATAAATTACAAACTTTACTAGATGCTGTCTTGCTTTTTATTTATTATTTAATTACGGCTTTGTTACTATTTGAAAATCATTTCAGTATCTACTGATCTGATCTTATCTTTATTAACTTTGTCTTGAGTGAAATTCTAGAAAGCCATACTGCTTCTGATTATCTTTTGATAAAAAAATGGAATTCTTTAGCTTGTCATCTAATTCTTTGTTTTCTTGTTGAGGCATTTTTGGGATTTTTTTTTCTGCTGCAATTGTTATTCTATATGCCATTTGTATTGATCTTGTATCAAATTTTGCACAGAAGACCAATCCACCTACAACATCCATTGTGAAAAGGGGGTCCACAACCACAGCCAATCGCTGCTCAACAAATCGAAGAACCTCACTGACTACTCCTGTCCCTAAAAAGACTTCTTCACGCTCAGCACCTGCCATGACTAATCCCCTTTCTAAATCTACAGTGTCTACTTCTGGTACCACATATGTCCTAACAAAGGATGTCTCTGTACCACTTCTTATGCCGACTATTCCTGTACCCCACATACCATGCCATACCGACCACTCTCCAGAAAGGTTGAGTGACTCTGAGACCATGTCCACGTGTGATTCAATGAAGAGCCCGGATTTTGAGTACATAGACAATGTCAACTCTTCTATGGTTGCCTCACTTGAAAAAAGAACCAATGCTAATTTGCGAATCTCTGATGACATCATTAGTCCGGGTTTGTTTACTAATTTGGTATCAAATATATTAATCTGGTACCAATTTGACATAATTTACTAATTTTGTACCAACTTGACAGTTTTGAAGAGCAAGGAAGACACACTTTCTGTGATGGAAATTGACAATGACAATGAAGACCCGCAGTTGTGCGCCTCTCTAGCATGTGATATATACAATCATTTGCGCCTAGCTGAGGTTAGTTTACACAAAATTATTGGGATAAGTCTTTTTAAGGTCAGGAATATGTATGATCTTATAGAAGTAATTCAATGCTTTTCTCTGCTTATAGAATTTGCAACGGAGGAAACAATTACCCAAAACTAATTTAAGCTATATGTTGGTTGTCTGATGGTAAAATAAATCATAGTTCAATATTCAAATTGCATCACTACTGATTTAAAGTGCATATACATTGTATATTGAATGTAAGAAACAATTCATAAAAGCTTATTGGAAGATCAAATAAGCTTAGAAAGAGACAACTAAAGTCTAGAGATTCAATAAACCATATTGTTAGTGTTTAGAAGCAGTAATGTTCTTTAATTAAAAAGTTTAGTCCCTCTGTAAACAAAATTGAAATTGGGAGTCTGTTAAAGTATCCCATTTTATGGATTTTCAATCCTCATCTTGTGGTATGCCTTTGATATTGCAGACAAAGAAAAGGCCTTCAACTGATTTCATCGAAACTATTCAAACTGACATTAATCCTAGCATGCGAGCAATTCTTGTTGACTGGCTCGTGGAGGTAATATTCTCTCTCTCTCTCCCCCCTCTTGTTTCAAGTACAACAGGCCTAGCAGAAATGATTAGACCTAATTTTGCTAATTTTTATCATATAGGTGGCTGAGGAGTACAGACTTGTACCGGATACACTCTACCTGACTATTAACTATATAGACCGATACCTTTCTGGTAATGAGATAAGCCGTCAGAAGCTACAGCTGCTTGGCGTTGCATGCATGTTAATTGCATCGTAAGAATGATGTCTTTATTGAATCATGATTTTATTCTGTAGAGTTTTTTTTTTTTTGTTGTACCTGGAATTTATGTTATCTGCACATTATTAGGAAATATGAGGAGATATGCGCACCCCAAGTAGAGGAGTTTTGCTATATAACAGACAATACATATTTCAAAGATGAGGTTCTACAAATGGAGGCGTTGGTTTTGAGCTTTTTGAAATTTGAACTGACAGCCCCAACTGTAAAATGTTTCCTGAGGTCTGAATATTTGTGCCTTTGCTTTATCAACTGATTTTAATACACCGTTCCCTACCTAATTATTGTTCTTTCCTCTTATTTTAACTAGGCGGTTTGTTCGTGCTGCTCAATTGTGTGATGAGGTATTTTTTTAATAGCAAATTAAAATATTTCTATTTTTTTGTAAATGGATAAGATATCAATTTTGACAGAAATATTTTGAGATGGAACTCTAATCCAGCTCTGCACCATTTTATTTTGGATGGAATTCAACCAGTCATCATTCCCAACCAAACATATGATGCTGATATATTTATTTATGATTTCCTTTCATATAGGAGCCCTTGATGCCATTGGAGTTCCTTGCAAGTTATATTGCTGAACTGTCGCTTCTGGAGTATAACCTGCTTTCTTACAGTCCTTCACTTGTAGCTGCTGCCTCCATCTTTCTGGCAAAATTCATACTCCACCCCACCAAAAATCCATGGGTGTGTGTTATAATTAATGTACAAATTCATTCTGATTTTGTAAATTAAACCAGATATTTGGCCGTATACAAATTCATATGAGGTTAATAAGCTGACTGATATACAATTGACTACATTGGACCTAATTATCTGATGGCAAAGTACTTTGTGTCAACATATATGCTGAGTGTTCATAGCAGAAAAGCTGACAAGGATGAAAACATATAATCATTTTCTATATTTTTGTATTTGTATGTAGAGTGCTACACTTTCGCATTACACTTTGTACAAACCTTCTGAATTGAAAGACTGTATTAATGCACTTCATCGTCTTTTCTGTAATGGTGCTGGAAGCAATCTGCCTGCCATCAGAGAAAAGTACAGCCAGCACAAGGTAAAAACAGCTTTTCATTAATTCATTTAGTTGTAAATTAATGGTATTCAAGATTATTTTTAATATTCGTTCCCTCTTTTTTTTTTTACTTTATTTGCAGTATAAATTTGTGGCGAAGAAATATTGCCCCTCAGTGATACCCTCGGAGTTCTTCAAAGATGTGGCCAACTGAATAAAAATAGATGGCCCGCTGATGTTCAGATTTACATTTTCCTAGTTCTATTCCAATTGTTTGTTGGAGTTTAGTCTGAGTCATTTGGTTTAACTCAGCTAGTGGTAGTTTATGGATATTGGTTTTGGGAATGTATATTTACCAGTTTCTTTCTTTCTCATAATGTTATTGCCTTTCCTCTAATCGGTTCTGTAAATTTTCGAGGTTTCAATGGTGAATGATAAGGCAAATAACTGTGGTGCTTAATATTGCTTGTGTAGTTATTAGGTTGTGTTGAACTTTTTCTATAAATAATGACAAGTCTTATCTGATGAAAGAATTAAATGTCTTAATATTTATTTTCATGAGTGCTGCGACTTTGTGACATTTTGTTATAAACCGTTGAAAATCATTTCGAAAATAGTAGTTATAACATAGGAGTTATTATATGTATGTTTGTAGGAATCCGATTGTTACTTCATATCATCGCATAAATTCCAGTTTTTATTATTAATAATTATTATTAAATTAATATTATTAAAAATAAGAGTGAGAACTGTAAAATTTCAAATATACGAATGATGGCGCGCCCTTTATCGATGGCGCGATTTAAACGAACTTAACGCCCTTATCGGTGGCGTATTTAAATCAAACCCCGCACAACGCCTCCATCTCACTTGTGCGTTTTGTATATATAAGAAGTAAACGCGCCACTGCCAGTGGCGCGTTTCGTCCAAACCCCGCGCAGCGCCTCCATCTCACTTGTGCGTTTTGTATATATAAGAAGTAAACGCGCCATCGCGCATAATGACTAATAAGCGTTTCGTAAAGATAAGGAAACACGCGGTAGTGGCGCGTTCGTAAAAATAATGAAACGCGCTTATCAGTAGTTGCGCGTTTCAACGCGCGATGAACGCGCTTAACGCCGATGACGCGATGAACGCGCCTCGCCAGTGATGTGTGTTGCCATTCATATATTTAAAATTTTATGTTTCTCACTCTTATTTTTAATAATATTAATTTAATAAAACTTATTATTACTAAAAACTGCATAAATTCTTGTAGTTGTAGTTAGGAAAGGAACTCACTTTTTGAAGAAAATAATACTTTAATAATAACCACAAGTTTTGACACACTGTAGTCTAAAAATGTTGTCATTTAAACGAAGATATATATTTTTTCAATTTGATAATTATAACAATGTTGCTAATTTATGAACATATTTCACGGCAAATACATAAATTACGTTGAGAGAATCTGTATAGGATGCCATTTGTTTTTATTTACCCTAGCTTGGGTGTGTGTTATAGTAGCTTGTGTCGTGATTTTTTTAATAATTATGAAATAAATTATAATTTTAATAATAAATATTAATTAATCAAAATTTTAATAATATATATGACAGCATTATATGTGGTGCGCGTCCAAAATATATTAGTAACACTGACGCGTTTAATGGAAAGATGTAAGCTAGACTGCTGTTTTTAAACTACATTATGTTTTTAATAGTATTTGATTTTCTGTGGCATGTAAAATATATACTTCCACTACTGATGCGGTCTGTTATGTTCAATGTGTGGAAATTTTATACTATTTTCTGGTGCTTTTAAGATGTACCTCACGAACACAAATATCACTTTTCATGCATATTTCAGTTTAAAAAAAATCTACTTTATCAAGATTCGTGTGATTCACATGAACAAAGGTAGGTTATTCGGATTTTGGCACAATTTGTGGTAAATACTTGTTCTTTTGACAAGGATTGGAAGATATTTTTCGTTTCCCGCAGCCGCAGATAAAATTAGATAATGAAATTGACAAGATATTGACAAGTACTCATGAGATGAAATGTTATACAATTTCTCTCCACGAGGAAACTATACAATTAAATAATAACTGAGCTGACCTTTCTTTCTTTTTCTTTTTTTAGGAGGTAGTGTGGGCTCTTTAGTTAAAAGGAAGGGATTCGTTGACAAGACTTATTTTGATAATAAATATTTGAATAAATGTTAAAAAATTATAGATATATATTTTTACTTATAGATTGATAATAATTTAGATTTCATGTAATTTATTATCATTTGATAGTCCATTAAAGAATAAAGACTATTAAAATGTTATGCAATTTATAATGATTTTAATTTAATGAATTTTAACGGACTACCAAATAATAATGAAATTTGAATCATCATCAATCTATAAATAGAAAAACATACTTATAATTTTTTATTTTTAAGATTATTTTGTATTTATTTAAAAATTCATTATCAAGATTGTCAAATCCCTTCCCTTAGTTAAAACGGCTCTGACGTCTTTAAAATAAATTGAAGACCGTTGAGTTGTTTTTAACGCAGTCTCATCTGTGTAGTGCATATTTATTATAAAATTTTGATTAATTAATATTTATTCTTAAAATTTTGATTAATTAATATTTATTCTTAAAATTATGATTTATTTTATGATTATTAAAAAAATTCACGGTAGCTTGTGATATGTGTATGGGTGGATGCAAATTGCAAATTGCTTTTTGTGATATATACAATGAGCAAAGCTTGTACGACTATTTATGGTTGAAGGTGTTTGAAGAATTCCTCAAGATTTGGTCATACAATTGCCCAAGTTTTATTGCTAGTTCCATCTTTGAAATGTTCTCCATGTAAATGGCACAATTGGTAAAGAGAAAGTTCAATGTTTTGTATACCTCAATTAACCAGTAAAAGAGAGATGATGGGGTCAAAGATGTGGACAACTTCAGTCTTAGGTTGATAAATATAATAAACAAATAGCCCTTTTATAAGTTCTCCCCTTCTTTGTGATGATAATTACATGTGTTGCTTTACTGTCAAAATTGTGTCAAGTAATAGTATTAGTGTGAAACTTGGAATTGGTCGATCTCCTGGGAGCGCTATTGTTTTGGCAAGTTACAAGCATTGTTCACGGATAAAACATTATATTAATCATTAATATTTTAAACTTCATGCATATATAGACGAAGTTACGTGTTCAATATTATGTATCTGACATTTTGCCCCGACTTGATAAATTTTATATACTTCTCTCTTATGCATAATTTATTGGGTGGTGAGCGATATTCATTGCTATTGCAGATTGAGTGCTAATTAATATACATTTGTGTTTTCATTACTATGTGTTCCACAATGTTCAATTCATTTTTTTTTTTAGAAAAAGATGAGGGTAACGTTCTCAATTCATTATTTTTCCAAAAGAACTTGCATTTACTATTTTTATATGAAAATAATGATAACAATAATAAATTAATAATAATAATAATAATATAAAATTAAGAAAAAAAAAGTACTACTACCACTAATAATAATTAAAAAACACATAGTTGTTTCTTGCTGTTTTTGAGATGTAAAAATATGATTATATGAAATGGATTCGAAGTATTAGAAATTAAGCTTCCCACTCTTCATAAGCTTTGAAGTAGCATTTAATTTTCTTAATGTTTTCTTTTAAAACAGAAAAGAAAGATCACAGTATAAGTGCGTATTTAGTAAAAGTAGGTTGCTTGCCAGTGATGTCTCTGATAAAAGAGACTTAGAGTCTCAAATGGACTGTGGTGTTACGCGTAGTATGTATAGTTTATATATGTGCTATGAATTATTTTTCTGTTTTTAAAGTTTAAATGGTTGATCCGACTTTTATATGAAACTTTAATTGTAGATCAAAATTTATATTAAATGATTTTCTAACTATCTAAAAAATAATAAAAATTATAAATTTTGATCTAAGATGAGGTAAAAGCTCATCTCCCTGTTAATTAAGAGTTCACCAATATATTCACGTCCGGAGAACATTTCAAAGCTGGACTTAGCAACAACACATGCTGCCATTGTTTCACCAAATCTTGAGGAATTCTTCAAACACCCTCAACTATAAATAACTATGCAGGCTCTGTCCATTCTATCACCAAATTGCAATTTGCAATTAGCATCCATATATCACAAGAGACAATTATTATATACAAGCTAAGATAATGGCATCCTATACACTTCTTCTCTTTGCTCTCTTTGCCTTCATCTCTTCTCCAGCATTAGCTTCTGATCCTAGCCAACTTCAAGACTTCTGCGTCGCTGTCACTAACCCCAATGGTACTTTGTTTTCCAACACAGTTTCTTAATTTTCTAATAACATTATATTTTTAGTTCAGACTTCAACGAAAAATTAGCATACTTGCAAACTGAGAAGCTGATCCATTTAATTTGAATAATTATACGTGAATTTGGCAAATATATCAAAAAGAACAGAAAAAGTTCATCAACGAGCATTTTTGAAAAAAACACAAATCTCATTGGCGTCTCGCAAGGACTAACATGAACTATAATTTAATTTCTTTTCGTCCTATATATATAGGTTATGGAAGTAAATCATTAATGAATTTCTAATGTTTTCCCTTTGCATGTACATAGTATTTGTGAACGGGTTAATTTGCAAGAACCCGAATGACACAAAACCAGAAGATTTCTTCTTCTCAGGCCTCGACAAGGCCGGTGACACGAGTAAGAATCTAGGATCAAGCGTGAACCTTGTCAATGTCCAAAAAATTGCCGGACTGAACACATTGGGAATTTCCATTGCTCGTATCGACTTTGCACCCTATGGCGGCCTGAACCCACCGCACTTCCACCCGAGAGCAACTGAAGTTCTCACCGTCATCGAGGGAACTCTCTACGTCGGTTTCGTAACGTCCTTTCCGGACTTCAAGCTTTTTGCTAAGGTGTTAAACAAGGGTGATGTGTTTGTTTTTCCTCAAGGACTCATCCACTTTCAATTCAACATTGGAGCAGTCCCAGCCGTTGCATTTGCTGGTCTGAGCAGCCAAAATCCCGGTCTGGTCACCGTTGCCACTGCAATTTTCGGAGCAAATCCTCCGATTTCAGATGATGTGTTAGCCAAGGCATTCCAAATCGATAAGAAGACCGTTGACTGGCTTCAGGCTCAATTGTGGAGTAACAATCAAAATTAATATTTCTATACGGGGATGTAAAATTAATTAAGCTGCTTGAATTTGCTTGGGCGTGCATATTATGTAATAAATGATTTGGAGTTCAAATCTGGTGTGTTATGAATTATAGAAAATAATAAAATCATGCCTGTTAGGCATGTCCGTGTGAGTGGATATATAATTGATTGGTACTACTTTTCTTTTTGCTAAGTTAATTTAATTGGTTATATTTTGGTTTCCTTCACCATACATCCTTCACACACCCTACGCCACTACCTCTCTGTCCTCTTTAATTATGTGGTGGGCTGTGCAGGGCTGTTTGGCACCTCATACCAGGCCCAATTATTTAATACAAGTTGGTCCATAGTCAAACTTCATTAAGTTTCTACATAAAAATGGATTTAGGGAATTGCATTACTGCGTTATTACTATATCTACAAATAAAAGTAGAAATAAAAACAATGTTTTTTTGTTCGTACTTCTTAATTTCAGATAATAAGAGCATTTTCATGGAAGTTTTCATATATGAACCGGATAGTTTAAAAACTATATTGGTCAATAAACTACACAAACGGTTCTTAAAGTATCATTCATTTATCATTTTGCTCCTTAAAATTTCAAAAAAAAAAATCAATTTCTTAAAGTATAGTGGTGGCCACTATATTAATTCTTAATTTTTTTTCAAATATATCATTTTAGTCCTTAAAATACCATTAATTGGTCATTTTGTTCCTTGAAAATTTCAATTTTATAACAAATGCTCTGATTGGCGCCTTTCTCCTTCAATTATTATCGGTAAAAGAATGAATATCCATGTCCACAATCGTATCGAAATGATATAGCTTATTATATTTATGACAATATATGCGTAGGAAAACTATTTTTAGATGATTTGTAATTGCAAAATGTTAAAGCTGTCGATAATTGAATTAAGATTTTATGACATGAATAATTGCATTTGTTTCCACATTATTGACATTGTACAATAAATGTCAGTTCGTGACATGAATAATATTTGTTTCCTCAAAAATGTTATGATTTTAGCAAAATAATGCCATAATGATAAAATCATCATTATAGATAAAAACTCTTAGAACTAAAATAATATTTTTGAAAAATTAAGAAAATCAATAATAAATATTGAAGGGAGGAGCAAATAATATTTTGATGGAAGTTGTGAAACAAATTATATGGGCCTAGTAATGCCTCGTCGTAAATTCTCCAAAGCGAATCCATTACTGTTACCAATTTATTATTGGCATTTAATAGTCCATGAGGTCGGAGCATTCCTTTCTTATATGATTGAAACCAAATCCCCCTTCAAGTTTCAAATCACCATAGTCAAAACTTACAAACTATAAATTTTCAAATTTTCTGATGGGACTGAAGACATAGCTCCAAATCCAAACATGAGAAAAAAAAAATGAGAATGAGAAGGAAATAAGGGTGTGGATAAGGAATGCTTAACGTATTAATTGCACGCAAAAAAGTTTGCTTTCATGTACTATTAATTTCCTGTCTGTCAATTTTTGTGTTGAAATATGAGATTTTCATTAGGTCAGCTTGGATGCGTTTGTGTAATTGTGTCAGACTAGAACTTTAGATATGTCAACCATAATTGGGCCGTTGCATTTCGCATGGATTTGTAGAAGCACGTATTTCTTTCCAGTGGCGGATCTAGGATTTTGATTAGGGGGGGCAATTATCGGATTGTAATGGCTTATCGGGTTCAAATCCATTAACTAATCGGGTACTAAATAAAAAAATTTAATAATTTAATATATATACTTAACTAATAATTTTTTTATTAAATAATAATATTTTATATATTAAAATAATAATAAAATAAAGCTCAAAGTAATAGATAATCAAGTTGATGAATAAAGTTTTCGACTAAGTAACTTTATATTTTGATATCTTTGCACAATTATTTCATTATGCATGGTATTAAATATTTTTTTCTCAATAAAAATAACCAGACAATTCGGGGGGGGGGGGGGCAAAAAAAATTTAGGGGGGGGGCCAATATTTTTCAAAATTCGGGGCACGTGCCCCCCCTGGATTACTTTGGGTCCGCCCCTGTTTCTTTCCAAATATACTTACACTCGACGTTGGGTCCAAATAAGGGGTGCAATTAGGGATGTCAATTTTTGATCCGATCTGATCCGATATGATCTAAAAATAAATGGGTCGGGTATGGGTTTAATTTTTTGATCGAATCGGATCGGATCGATTTCGGGTCAACACGATCCGACCCGATTAATTATATTTTTTGAAATAATTTTGTGATTTAGTACTAATTTAAAAGTGCAATCCTCTTGTTCTGAAATATGGGTTTCATGATCAGTTATTACATATTACATAGCTTATATGTATTATCAGTTATGTGATTGCATATGTAATTTGATGTGTGTCGGATATATGCGGATACCTACTCTGAAAAAGTTTTAAATATATGAACTAAAATATTAGTCTAGTTTATTTGAGATTAAAGGCTTTATCTAAAATATTGGATGTCATTTGATATTAAATCATTAAAATTATTATATAATTTTTATGGCACTTTATAAAATATCAAATGACATTCAAATAGCATAAAATTTAAAACACAACCAATTTGAATGTCATATATACTAAATTAATTATCAAATTGTTAAAATAACTAGTGGTCAAGGGATCCTCACACAAAGTATATCCAAAACCTAAATTTTCTTCCTTTCCTTACGTGGTCATTACATGCAAATATATGTTCTTTCCTGAGTCAAATCCAGTTAGACTCACAAATGACTAGAAACTTCAGTGCCACAGAATACCAAAGACAGTGGCCTCAATCCCCATGCACTGCCCATTGCAAATGTTTGGCCGACTCTTTTGGAAGTTGAAAGGAATTATATAGATATTTCTGTCTTTATTTGGATTTTTTTGCAAATGGGGACAAAAGACAAAAAGAGGGATCCACCCTGTTGATGGGCGCCTTTCACACGCTCCTGTTATTATCATCTCAAAATTTTTATGACATGAAATTACAACGCAGTTTGAGAGGAATTATTCTGGCGTCTATTTCTCCGAAAAGGAACTACTCTTCACCTTACATAGAAAAATTAGTTCTAAGTCGGTTGAATGAAAACTTCATGTCTACTCTTTTATTGTTTGATCCAACCTTTTGGAATGCAAGTATTCCTTGCTAATCCAACCAACTAATATTTAATGCACTTATGATGTATATGGGAAACGTTCACCAACGAAATACAAATTAATTTAATAAATTCGACAATGACAAAAAATATATTTTATGATTTTAAATTCAGCAACTGTGATATAATCTATAACTTATACACGTCGTATACATAATAAAATTGTGAAAATTAATACAAATATTATTGTTCATTGAATTTAAATAATATGAAAAGTTACAACCATCCATATTTAAAGGTAATCTTCTACGGATCGGAAGGAGTACCATTAATCTTAGTAAAATAAAATAAATTAAACATCTAATACTTAAATTTAAAAGTCTAAAATTATTTATTTTGATCCATAGCAGAATAGCACATGAAAATTTATATAAAATTGTCCATAAGGAAATCAAGATGTCTATAAGTTTTTATTTTATAAAAAAATTAAAATTTTATTTTTAAAATTGTCAAAATAAGTTTCTAATTAATTATCAATAAACTCTAACACAAAAAAAACTACATGTCGATTAATTTTCGGGTTACAAATTGTAAAATTAAAACGACATGTTATTATATATAGGTGAGTAAAAGATCCGTTGATGGGAAGCTCTTTGCATAATCAACAAGTTGCTAAATATTTTATTGGCCGTACTGTCAATTAAATAATTAATTTATGCATAGTAAAAGTTGGTTTTTGTCTGTCAATACATGCAGCAGTTAGTTTAGATTGAAAGTTTGTTTTTAGTTTGTCAATCCATCACTTGCCTACACTCTAAACATAGTAGATGCTGTGTCTCAAATGGCCGACTTGTTAGCAACTTGGCACATATCGCTTTTTTCGTTCGTTCTTTTTATTTGTTATTTTTTTGTTACGAAATCCCGTAGGAGACAACTTGTAGTTTCTAGTTTCTATGTGCTTATAGTGCCTTTGATTTTTCTTTTTCTTTTCTTTATTTTTTGCGGCGCACAATGTTTGTGAGTTTCTATGTTGCACTTGGTTCTGTCTCCATATTTAAAAAAAAAAACTTGAAAGCTAATTTTTATAAGATGAGGGTTTCAATAACTTATTTTTTTAATTTATATTTTAAAATTTTACATTCAAAATTTGAATATAAAATTGTTGATTTTTATTATATATGTGTTTATATTTTGGAGATAATTTTATACTAGATCAAATGATTTATAACAAAATGAATGAATTTAGTTAACTATGATTGATTATTTTTTATATCTTTATTTTTTACTACTTGATATAGAATAAAACGACTCCAAAAGTTATAAATTTTTATGAGCATATACCTACCATCAAAATTAATGAGATCAATGTTTGGATTCAAGATTTAAATATTAAATCTTACAATACATTTAAAAAGTAAAGTTGACGACATATTATAACAAAGTAGTGACATTGCAACCCTCTTACTACAAATACTCTTAAATTGATATCCTACTTTGAATTTCCCTATTTGTTCCTGATTTTTGCATCTGTCATTTATATAGTACATGAGTATTTTTAATAAAATATTACATATATAACTATTTACTTAATTTATTACTATCAGTGATAATATTGTAAAGATATAAGATCTATCTGACAACAAATGCAAAAAAAAAATGAATTTAGAATAGCATCCTGAAGAAGCTATATTATGCTATTTGAATGCATTGGTATAGCACTTGATTTTATTTTGAGGAATAGCAAAAAAGTCTCTTCGTTTCTCTATCATTTAATTGTTCTAACTATTCTTTTTTTTTGGATCAAATAACATTTTCACGACTCCGAACAGTAAAAAATGCATTAATATTCTTATCACTCTTCCAAACATCACAATTCTATTTTATCATTCTAAAATCTATATTCTAGTAAATACCATTGATTAACAATGAAAAAAATTAGTTAAATGCAATTAAAAATTCTAAACAAAAAAGAAAGAGTATTCTATACAATAATACAAAGTTTAATACCACTAGTTAAAAAAGTTATTATTCCCAACAATCTGCAGTTGTTGCGGGTCAATTATACTCCATAAAGAGGGTTAAGTATTCTAACCTTTTATAAGTGCCACATCATCAAGACTTCTTTATCATTGATTTTGTTTAAATTTTTTCATATACTTAAGTTCAATGGTTCGTGTGTGTGTCTATATATATATATATATATATATATATATAGAGAGAGAGAGAGAGAGAGAGAGTCCGACTATGGTGCTTTGCAAAGCACAGAGGCGTTGTGTGTTTTGCGTTCTATTTTTAATTTAAAGTCAGAAATAATCGATCCGAACCATTCAATCTAATATTCATTTAAAAATATATAAGTAAATCAAATTTTATATTTTTTAGATTTTTTTTGCTATTTTTTCCGATGAGGAGAAAAATGACTTGATCTGAGAATTCTGGTTCATCCAAAAATTATGGTTTTCCCCCTATCCAAAAAAATAGCAAATAAATTCCAAAAAATATAAAATTTGGTTTAATAATATATTTTGATATGGAGATTAGATTGAGCGGTTTGGATCGATTATTTTTGACTTAAAATTAAAAATAGAGCGCAAAGCACACAACGCTTTTGTACTTTGCAAAGCACCATAGCCTAATTATATATATATATATATATATATATATATATATATATATATAGGCTATGTGCTATGCATAGCATGGATCACCCTCGCGCTATGTATTTAATTATGTGTGATATACTTAATGTGAAATCTAATTATTTTTTAAGTAATATGTGTGATATACTTAAGGTGAATTCTAATTAATTTTAAAAATGATCTAACTTTTTTATGAGTCTTTTATAAATTATTATGTATTTAATATTATTATTTATTATTATATACATCTTTATTAAATATATTTATTATTATTTAAATTAAATTTTTATTAAATATATTTAAAATTATATATTTTTAAGTATTTATTCGAGAGAGAGAGTCCGACTATGGTGCTTTGCAAAGCAAAGAGGCATTGTGTGCTTTGCGTTCTATTTTTAATTTAAAGTCAGAAATAATCGATCCGACCCATTCAATCTAATATTCATTTAAAAATCTATTACTAAATCAAATTTTATATTTTTTAGAATTTTTTTGCTATTTTTTCTGATGAGGAGAAAAATGACTTGATCTGAGAATTTTTATTCATCCAAAAATGATGGTTTTCCCCCTATCCAAAAAAATAGCAAATAAATTTCAAAAAATATAAAATTTGGTTTACTAATAGATTTTGATATTGAGCGGTTTGGATCGATCATTTTTGACTTAAAATTAAAAATAGAGCACAAATCACACAACGTTTTTGTACTTTGCAAAGCACCATAGCCTAATTCTCTCTCTCTCTCTATATATATATATATAGGCTATGGTGCTATGCATAGCATGGATCACCCTCGCGCTATGTATTTAATTATGTGTGATATACTTAATGTGAAATCTAATTAATTTTTAAGTAATATGTGTGATATACTTAAGGTGAATTCTAATTAATTTTAAAAATGATCTAACTTTTTTATGAGCCTTTTATAAATTATTATGTATTTAATATTATTTATTATTATATACATCTTTATTAAATATATTTATTATTATTATTTAAATTAATTTTTTATTAAATATATTTAAGATTATATATTTTTAAGTATTTATTCGAGTACTATATTATTAAGACGGAGCCCGACTTACCATGTATAATGCATGGAAAATTTAAATGCGCTTGAGAATTATGTAGTAGACAGAATTTTGACGATGTCTGCGTGGAGAGTACATGTATGTCAATCATCATTAAGTGTATCCTCGGTGCCTGGCAAGTTCTTTCGTTGAATTGAAAGGCATACTCTTTCTAGAAGTCTAGTCTATATATTACATTTGTTCTGATTAATAAGATTCCCATTATTTAGCCTTTCGGCCTTTTGGGTCATTGGGTGATTATAGTTTTGTGCCTGTCTTATATAGTCATATTCAATTAAATGCTTTCGGTTTTAATCAAGCTTTTCAAAATAATCATATTAAGATTTGCAATGATTTTTTCGTAATATTAATTTTCAGTTATATGTAGATTAAAATTATTTTTTAGATAAATACGAGAGTCTAAGTTATCAACTTTAAATAGTTAGTATTGTCTTTGTCACTAGATCAAAAATTAATTCACATATAGATTAAAATCATTAACTGACTTTTGCTCCGGAACGAAAAATATGTTTGAATTTTTATGTGAGGTTTTAGAAATTTGTAAAGCTAGGATCTAGTGTGACAGTAGAGTTTTTGTAACTGATAGGAAGTCCTGCCAGTTATAAAATTTTCAAATCATGATTAATATATTTAGATCAATCTATCATGGAGGGGAAACATATACATTTTCCATATGATTGTGGAGAAATTGAACTCTCTTAGAGTCGGTTGTGACTTGTGAGCAGTTATAGTATTCTTTTTAGATAAATATGAAAAATCAAACCATTCAAACATGAAAATTTTCACTAAAATATGTTATCAACTATACGCGCTGTTATTCTTAATTTTGGAAGAAGAAAAATAATGCTATTTTGTTGAAAAAATAATGTAGTTGTGCCGAATTATATATATATATATATGGCCGGTTTGTCGGATTTATTTCCAATGGAAAGGAAGGACATGGACTACATATATTGATGCCACCCATCTATCTCATAGTTAAGCTACTGTTCTATCATTGGACCAAATTAAGAGACAAATTCTGTATCAGAGAGTCCGACTCCATTCTTTCTGGTCCTTTTGACTCAGATTATTTTTTGTTCAATTACTCAAGTACATGTACTACTCTCTATACACTCCAGTCTCCAGTTTTGATTTTTGTTCTCTGTTGACGGCTGTCTCGAATAAGCAAGGATTCAAATTGGCTGAATAAATATGCATGTTTTGAACTAAACAAACAGAAAATTTTGCATCTGGGAAATTTTTTTTATGCAAAAGATGGAGGTCTCTGCCTCTCTGCCCTAGCATTGGGGAAATGTTGAACCACCTCTGAGGCACTGAGCGAAATAATAATGGCTTCCTTACTGTTTTTCCAAAATATATATATATATATCCTTCAAATAGTAAACGACCAACACTAAACCTGAAAAATACAACAGCGGTTAATTTAAAAAGGCAGGTCATTTTTCTCAACAAAAAAAAAAACATGACAAATTACCATGATTTATAAAATACTATCTAGTTCAAAACCAATGCCTAACTGGAGGGAAATCAATAAATAATAAAGAACCAAAAAATCTGTAGCAAAGTGGTCTCTGACCGACATTGGACATGACAAAAAATAATAATTCCTTTAAATAGTAATTAGTGTTCATTGTTCAAGTCAAATAACTGCGACATGTTACGTGAATATTAGTACTTCCAAGTTGGATATAGTCAGATATATAGAGATGGAAGAGATTAGGCCGGTGCCCTTTGGTCTGGGTATATGAGCAATTTTTCACATGCAATTTATTTTAAAGTAATTAATT
Organism: Schoenoplectus tabernaemontani; assembly: GCA_037127355.1. Classification (NCBI taxonomy): domain Eukaryota; kingdom Viridiplantae; phylum Streptophyta; class Magnoliopsida; order Poales; family Cyperaceae; genus Schoenoplectus; species Schoenoplectus tabernaemontani. Next base: position 3,194,502 of record CM073738.1, read on the forward strand.
AATTATAACTATATAATCAACGATATATATATAAAGTATATTGGATATTATGAGGGCTTAAAATATATTTTTTTCTATATTAATTTTATTGGAGTACTTATATAAATAAATCAGAATTTACTAACTAAATTCGAGAGTTATTACTAACTCGGGCATTGCCTAAGCGGGCACTACCGGGGCCCAACTTACTAACTTAGGATAACTCAAAACTATTTTTATGAATTAATTGAATACAACTAAATTAAGGGTGAATTTCTGTCAATTAGTCAATTGTACCCATTTGAACTTTCAAAATTGCTATTCATCGGTCAGGTATTACATTATTATTTATGTTTGTATTTTAAGATTATATTTATTTTAATTAATGTAATTAACTTAATTTATTTAGATTAATTAAGTTGGCTTAATGTTATCACTTAATTAATTAAATTATAATTAGGATAATTAATTATCCGTAATTAGAGAAATTGATTAATATATAATATATATAATTTATATTGTTCCTATTATTAAATAGAAAAATTGAAGTTGTATTTATATATATTAATTAATGTTATTTAATTATTAAAATAGAGAAATATATGGAAGAGATTAGGCCGGTGCCCTTTGGTCTGGGTATATGAGCAATTTTTCACATGCAATTTATTTTAAAGTAATTAATTAATTATAACTATATAATCAACGATATATATATCGGTACACAACAAAGTATATTATATATATTATGAGGGCTTAAAATATATTTTTTTTCTATATTAATTTTATTGGAGTACTTATATAAATAAATCAGAATTTACTAACTAAATTCTTATTACATAACTCAACTAATTTTTATGAATTAATTGAATACAACTAAATTAAGGGTGAATTTCTCGTGTACCCATTTGAACTTTCAAAATTGCTAATATCCCGTCAATTCATCAAAATATTTTTTCCCCATCAAACTTACACTACATCGATTTATTTATTTTATTATTTTTATTATTATTATTTTTTTTATCTATCAAAATAATTTCCTAATTTACGAGATTTACTAACACCAATTTACTAATATTTTTTAGTGAAAAGATTTACTAACACCAATTTACTAACATTTTTTAGTGAAAACCGTTAGTATCATTGGACGGTGGCGTTTTGAAAAATAAGTTTGAACTATTCTATAACGGTTTGAAAGGAAAAACCGTTACAAAAATGTGTTAGAAAGTGTAAAATATTTCGAACAACTTTTGCTAACGGTTTTTGGTTAAAAACCGTTATTGATATGTCAAAAAAATTTCGGAGAAGATTTAATAATGATTGTTTGTAACAACCGTTACCAAAGATATTGAATTAATAACGGTCATTTGATAATAACCGTTATTGAGCTTTTTAATAACGATTTTTCCATAATAATTGTTATTAATTCTCCTTTTATTTTTTATCTGTGTTGTGTAGCGCATGCCCTAACTCACTAATTACTTCATCTCTCTCTGACTGCCTCTCTCTTGAGCTTGAAGCTTTGCCTCTGCCCCTTTGTTCCTCCTAGCTCTTGCCCTTTGTCTTGTTTCCTCCTTACTGATCATCCTTGCTCTACTCCTTTCAACTTTTGTTGCTCTTTTTCATCTTCCTCAATAATTTCAGGTATATCTCTCTCTTTAATTAATTTTAATCTTTAATTTAGTTGTTAATTTTTCATGCATGGATGTATAGATTAATTAGTGAATAAATAATTAGTATTATTTATATAAAATTGATTAATTATATATATATTATGATATATATATGTAATTAATTGATAGTATTATCATATATGACCAATTTACCAAAATTTTAAAATAATTTAGGTCGATATCCGTTCGAGATCAATTCAAGAAGGATTAATCTCGAATAGTCCTTGTTGGGACTGTTTTTTGAATATTTTGTCTCATTTAGGATTAGTGAAGGTACGCTAGTTGCAATCCGGTGTATGAGAATAATCTAGTATAATATTTGATCTTTTGTTCCTACAAGTACGTACATGCACGTAAATGTGTGTTGGCGTACTCGGGGAGCTAAGGGAAATATTATCGGATTTTTCTCAAACACCAGATTGGCTAGTGTATCTTCGCTAATGAGACAAAATATTTAAAAAGTGGGTTATGATGATTGGCCGTACCAAAACCTAAATCATAAACCCCAAACTCTAAACCCAAAACCCTAAACCCCAAACCCTAAATACTAAATCGTAAACTCTAAACCCTAAACACTAAACCCTAAACCCCAAACACCAAACCCTAAACGTAAACACTAAATCGTAAACCCTAAACCCTAATTTCTAAAACCTAAATCAAGGGGGAAAGGTTTTTAGTAATCCGACAGTAAAAATATGTAATATATATATATATATATATATATGTTTGTTTGCGAAGCAAAAAATCTTTTTTCGCGCGTATCTCGAATTTAAAAGTTTGGCCGATCCAAACCGTTGAACAACATCTTCATATTGAAATATCCTTGGAGATCAAATTTTATGTTTGTTTGAAATTTTTTGCTATTTTTTAAATAGGTATAAAGTTTGTTGATCTAACGATTTCTGCATCATCCAAAACTAGCGATTTGTACCCATCTAAAAAATATCAAAAAAAATCAAAAATATATAAAATTTGATCTCCAAGGATATTTTAATATGAAGATGATGATCAACGGTTTGGATCGGCTGTTTAAACTTTTAAATTCGAGTTACGGACGCGAAGCACAAAAGATTTTGTGCTTCGCGAAGCACCATAGCATCACTATATATATATATTTGTTTGTGTTGCAGGTTAGACGACAGTCACCCGTGACGAAGATTAAGGAGCTGAATGAGATCGCCAATCATTGTGTCTAATGAATCTTCTATTATATCTTCTATTTATTTATTATTTGTTAGACTTTTATTATTATGCATGTATGTGACTATATTATTTGTGATGTGTGAGACTTATGTTATTTGTTTGTTTTATGTTTGTTGTTTGTGAGACTATTTTCATTTGTGAGATTTATTTGTGTTATTATTTGTGACTTTATGTTATTTATTATTTATAACTTAATTTAATTATGTTATTTGTTGATATTTTACATGTTTTCTTGTCGGATTGCTGAAAAAACTGAAACCCTAAACCATAATCCCTCAAAAACTTAAAAATCTTAAACCGTAACTAAGCTGAGAATATATTATTGTTCCTCAGATGGATCATAGTCGATAGATGTATGGAATCAAATGGGACACAAGTGAATATATAAGATGTATTGAGGAATTTTTGGATTGTGCCACTGAAGATATGAATCGAAGAGGTGATCAGACAATTCCTTGTCCTTATCGAGATTGTCAAAATTTGCGAAGATTTCAAAATGTCGGTGAAATAAGAGTTCATTTGATTATGCGTGGATTTAAGGAGTAGTACACCCGATTAATATGGCATGGAAAAATCTCGAACAATTGAACATCAGGACAAACATAGTTATATCAAATGCTGAATTAGATGGTGAAAATTTAGATCCAGCAACTAGTGTACTAGATGATACAGACGATAAAAATATAAATTTGGATGATATGATGAATGAGGTTACAAAGATTTTGTTGATTTTCCTGAAATTTTTAAAATTTTGGGTGATGAATCGAACATACTGTTATTTCCTGGTTGTAAAAAGTTTATGAAAATTACAGTAATTTTTAAACTGTATAACCTAAAAGCCAAGAACTGTTAGATGCGATAAAAATTTTACATGATTACTTTAACTTTTAGGAGACATTCTTTTAGAAAATAATGAGTCGCCGAACTCGACATATAAGGCGAAAAAACTCTTGTGTCCTTTGAGTATGGAAGTAGAGAGAATTATGGACGCCTGTTGTGATTATCAGCTCTCTTATATCACGGACAGTGCTAGTTGCCTAACAAACTTGATCGGGATTTCGATCAAGTGGCCCGTAACTCTAGTGCAGATGGCCGAACAGGTATTCAGTTATTTGCTATTAACTAATATTTTTAATGCAGAATATGACACCCCAAAAGCTCCCGACCAAGAATAAAAGAAAAAAACAAAATAATATGTCGAGCACATCGTCGATCGTTGATCGAGCACCACTTCTTGATGATATGGTAGTGTATAACCTCGACGAAGATATAAAATATCTGTATGATATGATAATGAATTAACCCGAGAATGACACTATCCCGATCGAGTTTGGTGCCGAGGTGTTCAGATATCCAGGAAGAGTGATATTGATTGCTGAAGACGTAATGGAGCTTTTCAAGAATGAAATGCTGAACGTCTTGATTCTTCAAATTTTCTGCCTGTAAGGTTCTTTGAACCTAATACTTATTTAATTTAAGATATAAACTAATTTGTGATGAAATACATACAGAGTTTTAGCAAAGCGGTGCAAGACATTTACGATCACCAGTTGTGTTTACATTGATCCACACAAATGTTATGCAATAGCCATTAAAAGTGATTTCACCGCAGCAATAAGATACTTAAACGATATGTTGCAGAATGTGGAAAGATTCATATTTCTGTCGTACGATCGATGAGGGGTAAGAATTCTTTATATTTTTAAGACTTTAAAGTTTTTATTTCTATAAACTAATATATCTGAAATATGAATCGTATGATCCATTAGATACTTCTCATTGTCAACCTCCCAGGAGATCGTATTTATGTCTTGAATCTTGTCAATCATGACGTAAGCGGGTTGAAAATCCAGAATGTACTAAATACATGAGTTTTTTCATTTGAACCCTAATATAAAAATATATAAAACTTACTTGTACTATTATTATAAATATATTATAGGGCATTACGATATTATTTGATGACGGTAAAGAATAAAAATAAGAAAAATGTACGATTCACTTATGAGAGACTCACTATACAAAATTTACACCTATTTAAAATAAAAATATCAAATATTAGGGGTTTAAGTATAAATATTAAGGGTTTAAGCAAATGTGGGGATTCAGTAATGGTTCTTTTTTAAGAACTGTTATTGAATTCATTAGTCGCTGAGTGATTCAGTAACGGTTCTTTCTTAAGAATCTTTATTAAATGTCCGCATATTTCAGGGTTGTGACACAATTTAATAATGATTGTTATAAAGTTTTAGTAACCCTATTGAATGGTTCATAAATCATTATTAAATGGTAAAAAAAAATCGTTATTAATACTTTTTTTGCGGTAGTGTTAACTTCATTTCTTTTTTCTCCTTTAACTGTTAAATCAACTTATAAACTTTACTGAATTGACTCTTTTGCCCTCATATTATAATGGAGAGCTCATTTTTCTAGGAATGCGAAAACATGACAAGTGAAATTCATTTTTCATCTCTCAGATCCATTCATATTTCATACTAATGTGCGTATTAGTTCTTTGCTTAAATTATATATTAACAGATATAATGAAAATGAATTTACGAACATATAGCATCGTTCTCAGATAAAGGAGAGCATATAAGGAAAACAAATTCATAATTAGTAAGGTGATTGATAGTATAATCTAATGAAATATCATAATTGTAGTTTTATTGCTCAATTAATGAGGTATATGACGACCTTGTATCAGCATACAATATGTAACATCTTTTTTTTATTCAAGTTTAGCTAGGGGATTGAACTATGCGTAATTTACTAATTTGCCAGTTGTGGATTTTTTTTTCCAGGCTTGAGCTGCCGAAATACTATTTTTTTCCTTGTTTATAAAAGTCATCTTTTTCTCCTTTCAATTACATATATCGAGTCTAGCTTCCTATAAGCCATAATAATATTTATTATGAATAATTCGACATATCGTTCTACAATCATAAACGAATGAAATTATTACTATTGATCCGAATATTTAAGTATTTTACAATTCAAAACAGCAAACAGTTCAAATTTTATTTGACTGCCACCATATCTCAATTTTTAATTTTATTTACAATAAAATAAGATGTATAATAAAATTCGCTCAATCAAGTTCTTCCTTGAATTTTAGTGAAATTGTTTGCACCCAATTTCTTATAAATAAATTGAAAACTCAAAACTTGATCTGATCTGATCCAAAGTGATTTGAGAAATAAATGAGTTGGATACGGATCAAAATTCTCTCCAAATACAGAGAAGTGATGGCTTAACAAATCTGATTAATAAAATAAAAGGCAAACGTATTCGGAGGTGGGAGAGGTTCAAAGCCGTTTGAACAAAAAAATGGGTTCAATGTCTTTGAGAGTAGTTGATTTTGCATCGAGATTCGTAATAACTATTGAAAGTACGAATTTTGAATTTAAATTTTATTGAAAGTATAAATTTCGATACAAAATCAATGGCTCTCAAAAACTTTAAACCTTTTTTCTAATTCAAAAACTTTAAACCTTTTTTCTAATTCAAAGGGCTTAGAACCTCCCACCTCCAAAATATTCAAGTTGGAATTAAAAAAATCCCCCACCTCCAAGGTATTCACGTTGGAATTAAAAAAATAATACTTTGTCACATCGTATGAGCAGCATATGCTCGTCTTTCCATGGCGGAATAGGACGATGGACGTGTTTAATTAAGGCAACAAACGCAAATCCAAATCACCAATTAGATAGCGATAACACATTAACACTTTGTTTTCGATGGTATATATATATATATATATATTACTGTAGTCTTTAGATGTTGAGTTTGTTTAAGAAGAAAGTTGACCATCTGAGTGAATGGTAAAGGGACTATGAGGTCCCATGACCAAAATTTTGGTCGATTTTTTTTTTATTGTTGGATCTTTATATATGATATTTTTATAATTTTTTCCAGATTCGGAGTTAAAATTTGTAATTTTGATATCATTAAGTGATTATTTTTTATGAAACTTAAATTTGATTTGGTGAGCAACGAAATTTATCTTTTCTTTTAATAAATAATGGTAATCATTAATTGACGGTTTAACTCACATAATGTATTGGCTTGCTTTAGATGGGTGCTTGAAAGAACATTGTCTCAAAAAGCATCCCTAGTTGAGGGTTTTATTAATTCTCTGCTTTCAAAAAAGAATTGTTTACCTTATTTGCATTTTAAATATTCTTAAAGGCTTTATAATATTACGGAAATGATAATCAGAGAATAGTTAACTTTTTTATTTGGATGGGATAAAAATAGTCTCTAATTCAATTGTGAGAACATATATTTGTAAAAGGTGTTTATACTTAATTGTGTGATGTGCTAGAATATTTTTTCTAAAATATATGGGTTCATTTGGTAAATCAAGGAATAGTTTTGGAAGAGTGATAGAATAATGTATTTTTGAAAGAGTGATAAAAGAGTAGTATTTTTTACTATTCGGAAGAGCAAAAATATCGTTTGACAGTTGTTAATCAGAATAGTTAAAATATGGATAATTATGATACTAACAATGATGATGATGATGATAATAGTAAAATAATAATATTAGTAATAATAATAATAATGATGATATAAAAATAATAAAATAATGATCATAATCCATAATCATGATAATAATAATAATCATAATATAATAATAATAATAAATAATAATTGTAATAATAATATATAATTATATATAATTATAATTATAATAATAATAAATAATTATAATTATAATAATATAATTATAATATAATCATAGATATAATAATAATATAATAATAAAATTATAATCATAATCATAATAATATAATAATAAAAAATAATTGTAATAATAAGTAATAAAAATTATAGTCATAATCACAATAATATAACCATAATCATAATATAAAAATAATATAATAATCAAATTGTAATCATAATCATAATAATATAATAATAAATAACCATGGTCATAATAATATAATAATAATATAATAATATTTATAATCATAATATAATAATATAATACTAAAATCATAATTATTATAATATAATAATAATAAAATTAATCATATAATAATAATACTAACGGTGATGTTAATATAATAATAACAATAATTTTTATAATAATATAATAGTATAATAATAATAATAATAATAATAAAAAAAAATAATCTTCATATGATTAATATAATAATAAATCAAAATCATAATAATAATATAATAATAAATCATAATCATGATTATAATCATAATATTATAATATAATAAAATATAATCAAACAATAATCGCTATTCCGACGAGAGCTAATCTGATATACCACCTATAACTTGGTATACAAGATTAACATTTTTCCGCACTCTTCTACTTAGTCTAAAATTCATTTGGCAAATTAATTCGTCGAAATAGTTATTCTATTCCTACTTTTTGCTATTCTACCATGTGCCAAACAAATTATGAATTCAACTGTCAATGGCTCAACAGAATATGTTCAGGTCAGATTCAAATAGAGACCAGTACCTAATTAAACATATGAACAGGCGCACAATTAGAATCTCATAATTATAATTTAAGCTCAACATTTTTTTCTTTTGCAAGTAAATGTCACAATTATTCTTATTTATACACACTTAGAAAATAAATGTATAACGAATAATATTTATATTTCAAAATTAAGCACATAAATGGACCTAATAAGCTTGTTCATATTTAGATCCACCACCAGACAACTGACTCGAACAACTCTATTATACGAAATTGTGGATTTTCTGTACAAAATAACTTTAATATGGACACTTTTGTGATTGATATTATGGATTAACCATAGTTGCCTTGTTCGGGTAATTTACAAGTACCATTGTATTGTAAAAACAAAATAAAATAAATGGGCATTATCTCATCTGTGGTGGGCATGGTGAGGTAGGTGTTTCACCACGTATATAGTGACTCGTTACATATATTATGACGTCGATTTCATGTTGTTCCAACAAATATTAAGGTTTGATACTAATATGTATAAGGAACGAATCATTGTCATCTTGATAATTTTGATAATACGTTTTTGAATAAATATAAAAAAATAAAAATAAAAAAGTTTATAGATATGTTATTTTATAGATTGATAATGATTTAAATTTTATGCAATTTCATTATCATTTGATATATAGTCCATCAAAGACCATCAAAATGTTATACTATTTGCAACGGTTTCAATTTAACAGTCTTTGATGGACTATCAAACTATAATGAAATTGCATGAAATTTGAATCACCGTAAATTTATAAGTAGAAGAACACATTTGTAAGTTTTTTTTTCTTTGTTTTCAATCATTTTCGTATTTATTTGAAGAGTCATTGTCAAGATAGCCATTGTCAAGTGACCCCTTCTCGTATGTATATATATAAAGAGAAGGTATCACTTGGCAATGGTATCTTTATAATATTGACAATAACTCTTCAAATAAATATGAAAAATCTTAAAAATAAAAAAACTTATAAATATATTTTTCTACTTATAGATTGATGATGATTTAAATTTTATGCAATTTCATTATCGTTTGATAGTCCATCAAAAGACCGTTATATTAGAACCGTTGTAAATTGTATGACATTTTGATGGTCTTTGATAGACTATCAAACCATAATAAAATTGTATGAAATTTAAGTCACTATCAATCTATAAGTAAAAAAACATATTTATATATTCTTTTTAAAAATATATATTTATTTGAAAACCATTATTACGAATTTACGATTGTCAAGATATCCTTCCATATATAAAACCAAGATAATAATACACCACCAAAAGTACACTTCTGTTATCTTTTGTGTCATCCAAATATCACAACACATGACATTCCCTAATTGAATCCGTATCCGATAAGAGAAAGAAAGAATGACAAAGCGAAGTATAAAATGCAAATTCCAAGGGGCCTTTTAATCATCCTAGGTGGTGCTAACCCTAGAAAAAAAAACTAACTTCCACATGTAGAGTGATAGTTAATTGGATATGGACCCGGTAACGTGGAGACCCATTAGCCGTCCTACACTGCACTACACAGTACACAGTACACTACATGCCCATACCGAGGGGCCGAGGGGCCGAGGGAGATTGGATCCAACGGCTGTGATTTGCAATTCTATCCAGGAAGAAACGTGATGGATGAGGCCACGTCTCTGGACCCCAATGCACCAATAGCCACACGACCTTTTCCTTTGCTCTGAGCCTCTGACCTTGTTTGCTACGTAGATACAAACCTACACGTATTTGTTTCTAGATTTATCTGCAGTGCGTTTTTGTATGTAGGTCCGGTTAATAAAACTTATTTTTGGCAATGTACTCCTCGAGGGTATTTTATGTTTTATGAACTGGAAAAGATTAGCCAACATTTATCTTTGTTATATTCAGAAATATATATATATATATATATATATATATATATATTATATGTTTATTTGGCAATCAATTAGAGAGCATGCATTAATTAAAGCCGGATGTAACTTCTGTTTCACGGTTTTTTAGTAGATATTTGTGGGAAAATATCTAAAATTTTAACTTTATAACAGATAAATAATAATAATACTCAAATGATTATTGTATATATACACGCTTTTCATGACAATGCAAAATAGTGCTGCAATGTTGCCCATTCAACCAACTGAAAACTGCAACTCATGTTACATGAATTATATATAGTACCGATGATAATAGATTTTACTTCTATATAAAATAGCTCAGGTTCAAATTCTGAAAAAAACATATAAAAGATAATATATATCGGGATAGTTGAGAATTCTATTTCTTTAAATCAACTTCTATTATAAGTCGTGTCACTTGATAAAAAAATCACATTAATTTGCATTTTAAGAGAATTAATGTGCTGTATTCGTAAAAAAAAGGGTCTCATTTCACAAGAAATTCATATATAATATTAGATTATTTAGTTGAGGAAAAGAAAGTTTTCAATAACGACCTTCAATGAAGTATACTTTCTTACTATAGAACATTACTTTTACAGTGCATTATGTCTATGTGATTATGTAGATGTTTAAAAAATAATATAAAATTGGTCTGTTCTTATTTTTTTAGAGGCTTAATCATTTTAACTCAACTTAACTAAGTACTACAGTGTAAAACTATTAGTAATAAATGATATAATCAAAATTCATATATAAATGAACCACAAATCTAGTAAATATAATAATAGGTCTCGTCTCTGTATAGAGTAGCGTAGCCTGGGTTCAAGTTTTATGAATGATATATAAAAATAAATATATGCTAGAGTTTACGAGAACTATATTTTTTTAAAAAAAATAGAAAAATTGATAATTAAATTCTATTTTTTTTTTGTTAAGAACGCCATTTATATTTTTTGTGTGTGTGTGTGTGTATATATATATATATATATATGAGTAAAGCTAGCGTGCTCCTAGGAGCACGGAGTCTCTCCGTGATTCTAGCTCAAAAAATATATCAAATGATCTCAAATTTTGATTTATCACTTTCATTAAATTTTTCATATTGAAATCATATGAGGAGCAAAAAATTGGGGTGTTTCAAATTTTTATGTCACACTTTTAATTTTTAAAAATCAACTCTAAAAATAATAATAAAATATTCAATGTTTGTATATTATTTTCAAAAAATTAGAAAAAGTGAATTAGAAAACTCAAAACATCTCAAATTTTTGTACCCCATAAGATTTCAATATGAAAAATTTAATGAGAGTGATAAATCAAAATTTGAAGATCATTTGATATATTTTTTGAGCTAGAATCACGGAAGGTCTCCGGGCTCCTAGAAGCACGCTAACTTTATTCTCTCTCTCTCTCTCTCTCTATATATATATATATATATATATATATGGTGAGATTACGGTGTTTTGCAAAGTAAAGAACTAATTTTGCTTTGGTAGGAGATTTCATATCCCGACGGCTTAAATGGTCTATCTATGTTGCTCAATAATTGATTTATGTTAAAATCTTATGGGATATTAAATTCATAATTTTTTTATCTTTCTAGCTATTTTTTAATTTTTTTAAAAAATAACCTTGAAATAGACCAATTTCTTACATTAAACAAACTATTTTTAAAAATAATTTAAAAAATAGTTAGGAAGCTCAAAAAATCATAAAATTTAATATCCCCAAAGATTTTAACATAAAAAATTATTGAGCAACTTAAATTGACCATATGAGCCGTCGGAATATGAGATCTCATGCCAAAGTAAAAAGAGTTATTTACTTTACAAAGCACCGTAACCTATATATATATATATATTGATAGTTATTGAACGACCTTTGAAGCCCTAGGATGATGGTATTGAAAGGTCAATAAAGTGCAAGAATGTAAAGAACCTAAGGTAGAAATGTATAAACCAATTTGGGGCTTAATGTTCAAGTGTAATGGCAGAAAAATACGATTTAAATCAATTCAATTCTCACAATAATATAGCAATCAAAGAAATGTGAGAAAAGAAAGTAAAGATAAAGCAAGAACACAAGATGTAACGGAGTTCGGCTTTAACAATGCCTACGTCTCCGGGACCCTCAACCTCTAACAATTGAGGTTGAGCCGATATATTTAAAAAAGAGTTTTTACACTTGTAGAACTTGGTCCCTTAATTCAAAATGTGAGTGACAATACACTCAATAAAAGGTGAGCACTACAGCTTAAAAAGAATGTTTTCAAGAAGATCATGAAGGATCAAGTTAGGAGAATAGAGAGAAGCAAGATTGAGCTTTAACAAAGTTTTGGTTGAGTGTATCAATCTTTTGAATTATCTCTCTCACTTTGTATATGGCTAGTAAGCTCTCTGTAGTAATAATTTTGCTAGATAGATCAAATTTCAACATTCATTAAGTGAGAGACGTGATCCTTTTAAATAGATCTTCTGAAACAACTGAAGAAACTATTTTTCGGTCTGAACCGTTATAACGGTTTACGAATCGTTATAACGGTTTAGAAAGAATAGTCGTTGGATCAATGAAATTTGAAACGTTATAATGATTTATCAAGTCGTTATACGTTTCATGAATCGTTATATGTTTCATGAATCGTTATACGTTTCACAAATCGTTGTAATGATTATTGAATGTTACATAATGATACACTCTGGTTTCTTTTAGAATATTCTGCCTTAGAATATTTTTGAGTATTGAGATGAACCGTTATAACGATTCTTGAACCATTATACGATTCATCGGGCGAAGTACTTTTCTTATTATTTAAGCTCAATTTATCTTGACCAATTCAACCCAGTTTGAGTCTAACTAAACCTAAGCCTAATGCAGTCTTGATTAAACTCTTATATCCCAGTACTAGTCTTGGTTCTTGTGCACTAATCCATTTGCATGTTAATCCCTGCACAAAACTCAAACAAGGCAAATTATAAAATTCAAGATTGTTTTGCAAATCGACAAATCAAAGAAGATGTTAAGTGTAACATATATATATATATATAGTAAAGATACCGTGAGCTTAACTCAAAAAGTACATTAAATCATCTCTAAATTTTAATTTATCATCCTCATTAAATTCTTTATAAGAAAATCTTGTGGGATGCAAAAATTTATAGTGTTTTGAGATTTTTAAGTCACCGTTTTTAATTTTTTAAAATGATGTTCAAGTATTGAATATATATTATTATTATTAGAGATAATTTTTAAAAATTAAAAACCATAACTTAAAAATCTCAAAACACTCTAATTTTTTGCATCCCATAAGATTTTCATATAAATAATTTAATGAGCATGATAAATTAAAATTTGGAGACCATTTGATATATATATATATATATAGTAAAGATACCATGAGCTTAACTCAAAAAATACATCAAATCATCTAAAAAATTTAATTTATCATCCTCATTAAAAAATTTATATGAAAATCTTATGGGATGTAAAAATTTGAAGTGTTTTGAGATTTTTAAGTCACCATTTTTATTTTTTAAAAATATTATTCAAATATGAAATATTTTATTATTATTTTTAGACCTGATTTTCAAAAATTAAATACCATGACTTAAAAAGCTCAAAACACTCTAAATTTTTACATCTCAGGTCTCAAATGGTCAATCTAAATTGCTCAATAATTTATTCATGTTAAAATCTTATGGGATATTAAATTTCATGATTTTTAAGCTTTCTAGATATTTTTTAAATCAGCCTTGTTTATCACAAGAAAATAATTTATTTCAGAGTTATTTTTAAAAATAATTTAAAAAAACTAGAAAGCTCAAAAAAATTATGAAATTTAATATTCCATAAGATTTGATATGGAAAAATTATTAAGTAACTTAAATTGATCATTTAAAAACTCGCGATATAAAATCACACTTCAAAATAATAATAATTTTTTAACTTTACAAAGCACACCTTAACGAATCTCTCTATATATATTGCTAATAACTTTCGGCTCCTCATACTCACATTAATTCTATATAAAATAAGAAACCAACGTGTAAATATGAAATACAACCTCTTCAATACTCTCCCTAGTATAAACTATATATATAGTACTAAAAAAATAACAAATTGAAAAAAAAAAAGAGGGACACAAAGCGCCCTCAGCGCTGAGTAGTGAGCCACTATAGGCAATAGACCTGTAAAACTGTGAGATGCAATTATACAAATACACTAAAGTACACGGTCAGATCAGCAAAAGAGAACCCCAAATCTGAAAAAAAAAATTTAGAAGATTACTCAGAAAATGTTGACATACATAGTCACGCAGAGCAGAGAGAGAGACAGTCACAAACTGCCAATAGGAATCTGACCGTTAAATCTCAACCCTTCCTCCCTTATCAATCCCTCTCTTCCTCTTCTCCCCTCTCACATCTCTGCTCTCTCTCTCTCTCTCTCTCTCTCTCTCTCTCTCTCTCTCTCTCTCTCGCTTCTTCCTCTATCCTCTTCTTCTCTCCGCTTCAGTGCTTCTCCTTCTCCTTTCATGGCCATTTCTTATCCCATTTTCTCTCTTCTTTCCTCCCACTGAGACGTTCTCTTCAAAGATATTTTCTTTGTTTTGTACTACGTGCACCTCAGCTAGAGTACTCTCAGCTAGGAAAGAGACCGAGGTTGTTCACTTCTAAGATATGGAAATTGTATTTTGAATTCAAAATTGAGGTTTTTTTGGATAAAGTCTGTGTAAATTTTCAGCTGAGATAGAAAACCATTTTTTTTTCTTATCCTTTTCTCTTTTAAGAACCGGTCACGTAAAATGGCTAAATTGTTATATGTATTTGAGAAGCTCTCAACCCAAAATTGAATGTTTTTCTTGGATACATATGTATTTTTTTTTTCTAATTGTTAACTAAGAACCTAATTAGTACGTAAAGAGACCATGAAATGGTTTTGTTATCCACAAAGAAATTTATCTCCAAAATGGTTGGCTGGTATTGTTTGAGCGATATGCGCCTTATCCTATTGGCATGAGAATAGCATGAATTTCATTAGAAAATTTTGAAATTGTATTTGTGAACTACGGCTCTCACTAACCAATTCTATCAAATTTTTGTTGGGTCTTTGGTTTTTGTAGGTTGATTTTTAT
This sequence comes from Schoenoplectus tabernaemontani, assembly GCA_037127355.1. Lineage (NCBI taxonomy): Eukaryota > Viridiplantae > Streptophyta > Magnoliopsida > Poales > Cyperaceae > Schoenoplectus > Schoenoplectus tabernaemontani. The sequence continues at coordinate 3,209,868 of CM073738.1, forward strand.
TGCTGTTTAATATATTATTAGTAAGTAATAATTAAGTTCAGTAGAAATGGCTCCCAAAAGTGGTCGTGGTAAAGCAAAGGGAGATAAAAAGAAGAAGGATGAGAAAGGTAATTTTATTTAATTAATTTCGTATAGTTAATAATTTTTCCTTTTACTTTGTTATTGTGAAAATGAGGGATTTCAGTTCTTATGTTTTTAGCTAATAATTCTAACATTTCCTTCCTTTTGGATTTAGTTCTCCCAGTGGCTTTGGACATTACCGTCAACCTGCCAGATGGGTCCCATGTCATTTTAAAGGTGCTTTTTCCCCTCTCTTATCTTATTGGCTTGAGGTAACAAGGTATTAATGTTAATAGTAAATAATTAGCTGATTTAACAAATGTTTTTATTTCATTACAAAAAAATTAAAATAGAGAGAAGAAATGAATTCATGGAAAAAAAAAGGTCATGTCATCTAAGGAATTTTTGTTTGTTGATGTTCTTTACATAATAATGACCAAAGAGAATATTCATTTAAAAAGTTAGACCTTGTTTTTTTAATAAAAGAAAGCTAGTCCTTGTTCTCTGCAAAAATAGAATATGTGTGAATCTTATATATGTTATATGTTATCAATGTTGCATCTTGATAGACTAAGCGCCAAAATTATGAATTCTTATTTTCAGCATTGTTGCCTAGAACTAATGCGCAACAAATCATTGCATGAAAGGTTGTTAAGCCCCACATATATATACACTAACATGTAAACCTCATGCTATAGTCTGTCAGTCAAAATTATACACAACAGAGAAACTATAAAGGTTTCAAGCAAAATTATTTAAAAAAAAAAAACTTTAGAGGTTTAAGTGCTTGTTATTTGTTTACTAGACAACAAATTATTTATATACATCAATACATTCATGCATGCATCCAATAGTATACAACTGTTCATGCCTTGTATAATAATTGAGTTTAAACGGTCCCGCAGCGTTTGTCTAGGCTTAGAAAGGGACTAAAACCAAAAAAAAATCAGAAAAGAAGGTAAAAAAAATAGTTAATAAAATGCAACGGTGTGTATTTTTTTCTTTCAGGGAATTTCAACCGACAGGATTATAGATGTACGGAGGCTTCTTTGTGTGAACACCATGACGTGCGCTATCACTAACTACTCTTTATCACATGAGGTATGATTTAATTGTTTATTATGTTATTTTTTGCATTTCTCTTGCTTTCTTATTATATTAGTTTTAATTACACTGGCGTGTATAGAATTATATAATTTTTTTCATTTAACTAACGTTAGTTAGTCTACCTCCACTGTACCGTGGGACAAGGAACCAACCATTGTTTGGGACAGGACGTGAGCTAATGCTCTCTTTTATTGTGAGAACGGAGAGGTCCATTGCTAAATAAAACTCATTTGAAATACAAATGGACGCCTCCAAGGAGGCAAAATGTGGGGACTTGGGTTGTCTTTTTCATTATTTTTTTCCTTTGGCATAGATTGGGATTACTTAATTTACTGGTTACATGATAGAGCGCATTAATACTCAATTAGTCAATTTTCTTTCTCATTGGAAAATGATTTTCACTGCTGATTGGGAATCTGATGGTCAATATCACCTGTCACCATGGAGGGCTTGGGAATCATTTTCTTTCCCATTTTTCCATTTTATGATGTTTGTAATTGTGATACGTGAATTGGGATTTTCAAATCAATTGACAAAAAAATATTAGTTCATATTTTGACAAGAAAAAAAGAATAAAACGGAAATTAAAAAGGATTACAATGAAGAGGGAACCTTGAATTTCATTTCCAACACAATTTTTTTGTTTTTTTGTCCTCTGCAATGGATGAATTAGTGCAATATAACGAGATTTTTTTTTCCAGGTGAGAGGACATCAGCTGAAGGACTCGGTCGACGTTGCTGCTCTCAAGCCATGTGTTCTCACTCTTGTTGAAGGTAAAAGTTTCATGAAGAAAAATATAAATTATGTAAACTATTAAGAGAAAAGGCAATGAAAATTGTCGATGAAAATGGAATGATTTTTCTTATTTTCTAAAGATGTGCGCGTCCATGAAAACTCTAATAGATCAACTATGCATGTTCAACAGAAATAAATGTTAATCCTAGTCAATGGAGTTGCATATAGGAGACGTGAATCTTTTCATGTACAAATCAAAGGTTATATATAAAGTAGCAAATATATAGTAATATAGATGCCATCTGATATAATTTTCATAATAATGACTTAATTGTGAACTTTCTACTTAAATGAGTTATTCGTAATTATGGTATTTCAACTGAATAATAAAAATATTGTACAAAACAATTACATAATTAAGTCACTGTTACGAATAATAATTCATTTAATTTTAATAATAAAGTTCATATCGTATTAATTATATATCTTTCGGATTTTTCTCTATATTATAGTTAGTACGTTTTTTTACCATCTGCTCCTATTTGGCAACAAAGACATTCTTGCACCTTTTCAAAAATATTGAAAAATACGTAATTCTAAAACTATTTAAGTGCATAATTTAGTTGGGAAAAAAGTAGATGATTTTATAAATTTATTGCACCAGTATATATATACTACTAGTATCTTGCTCGTGCATTACTACGATGATGTCTTTTAAAAATATAAAAATTCATATCTTGATGTGAAAAAAAAGAAAATAAAAATAAAAATAATTTAGTAATTAATATAAATTTCAATCATGAATACATAATTAATATAAAATAAATGTAGAATTGAGAGAAAAGTTATCATTTAGAAGTTAAGGAAAGTTAAATTTCATAATTGATGACAATCTAAGAAAAAAAAAGGTAGAGCAATTGTACTAATTATGCAGTATTTTGTGTAATAATAAAAATTGAGAGAAAATTATAATTTCAACACAAATGACCATAGATATAGTAACATTATTTGACAAATTACTCAATCCGATGATTGATATTAGCTTTAGAAATTCAATAAAAAATCTGAACCGTTATAGAATCAGAATACTTACGTGCTTAATAAAAAATAGACATAAAAATATATTAAGTGTGCACTCTATTTGAAATAATCACGTATAATTTCTTTTCAATGTCAGTACGTAACAGTATCATATTTTCTGCCTGTTGAAATCGACGACTCTTAAAACAACCATAATGCAATTAACAATTTGTATTGGAAGGCAGGCACACTAGAAAGTAATGCATTATAATTTTAGCAAGTGAACATTCAAGCATTTAAATAAGCGAGTATTCTCTTAAAACATATATAATTTAAGATAGTTGTCCAATTATATAATAATTGGTAGAAGGAGATAATTATTAGAGAAGTACTCTACAAAAAGTAAGGTTATTTTGTACCGCACTTTTATTTTTTAACAGATATTATTAATTTAAATACTAACTCATTTAATTTGAATAATGATAATACTGTACAAAATAAATTGAATAATAAAAACATTAATTTAAATATTACTCATTTAATATGAATACTGAAGCCATATCGATTATGGTATCTATTTTTTTATTCTTTGTATAACCGTAGTAAGCATGAGGGTAGTCAAAAAGGTAAAGATAGGTATCAGCACTGGGATTAATTCCCTTGACACTCCAAATCAACCACTAATCACTTTTAAATCTCCCTCCGAGCCTACCTAGCTCTTTTCTTCTCAAACCTCACTCGTCTCTCTCACCACCTTCTCCCTCCCTTCTCTACAGAGGGTTACGACGAAGACCGCGCAATCTCGCATGTGCGTCGCCTCCTCGACATTGTCGCGTGCACCTCCAGCTTCGGTCCTGCTCCTCCAAAAGACACAACCTCCGCCACCGCCGATGCCACCGCCGCGACCTCTCCCACCGCCACTGGAGGTGGCGCCAAGGAGTCGAAGAAGAGCACCACCGGATCCAACGATGGCGGTGGATCCCGCAAGTCTTCTCCGCCTCCGGCTCAGAAGGACTCGAAGGAGAAGGAGGCGTTGACTGATCTAGAGGCGGAGATGAGCGGCGCTTGCCCCCGACTCGGTGCTTTCTATGAGTTCTTCTCTCTTGCAAATCTCACTCCCCCGTTACATTGTAAGTTATATTTCCTCCTCGTCTTTCTGAAATGCGCTCTGGTTACTAAATATGATTTTTCTGTATCATTTTGTAAGTTATAAGACGAGTGTCACAGCCGCGGCAAGATGAGCGCCCATCACCTGATCATCTCTTCTTTTTCGAGGTAAACTAATATCTCTCCTGCCGTTTCAGATTCAATTTCTGCAACTGCAACCATACTAACTTTTGTTCGATATTGTACTTATAAAATTTGGGTTTTTACAGGTAAAGCTTTGTAGTGGGAAATTCGTCATTGTTGAGGCCCGTAAAAGAGGGTTTTACAGCCTAGGAAAGCAGCGCGTGTTGTGCCACAATCTTGTTGATCTTTTGAGACACTTGACTAGAGCATTTGATAATGTAAGTTGGAATTTTCAATGTTGTCCTAATTTTTGAAAGAAAAGAGGAGCTTGTGATTTGTTGTACTAAATAGTAGAAGCAGAAAATGGTGCTGTATTCATGCTAACTGATAATAACTAAATTTGTTTCTTGTTGCTTCAGGCATATGAAGAATTAATGAAGGCTTTTACAGAGCGCAACAAGGTACATTCTTTAATCTATCCCAACCTTGTACATATTTGATGTGAAACTTATTGTAAAAATAAAGGCTGATGATGGCCCAAAAAATGTGTCATCTGAAATTGTTACTCTCCAGATTTTAGTAATAATAAGTTTTATTAAATTAATATTATTAAAAATAAGAGTGAGAAACGTAAAATTTCAAATATACGAATGGCGGTGGCGGTGCTAGTGGCGCGTTTCATTATTTTTAGGAAATGCGCCACCGCGCGTGGCGCGTTTAAATCAAACCCGCGCAAGTGAGATGGAGAGCGCTGCACGTTTTGTATATATAAGAAGCAGTGGCGCGTTTCGTAAAAATAATGAAACGCGCCACTGACAGTGGCGCGTTTCGTAAAAATAATAAAACGCACCACTGACAGTGGCGCGTTTCGTAAAAATAATGAAACGCGCCACTGCCAGTGGCGCGTTGCTATTCGTATATTTGAAATTTTACGTTTCTCACTCTTATTTTTAATAATATTAATTTAATAAAACTTATTATTACTAAAAACTAGTTACTCTCTAATCCGTTCTCGCTTGAGATGTATGTTGGACCTTAAGCAAAAAATGTTTCACTACATTGGATCCAAAAAGGTGATACTAGAGCAAACAAGAGTTGCCAAGCCCAATAAAATAAAATAATAATAATGATAAAAAAAGAAGGGTACATTTGAGCAGCTAGTATTGCTGGTGCTTTCACAGCTTTTTTTTTTTTGCATTCCAGATGATATCTTTATAAAATAATTGGGGTTCAAATATCTAACAGTCAGGAAAATGTTTTTATGCAGTTTGGAAACCTACCGTATGGGTTCCGTGCCAACACATGGCTGGTCCCACCAGTGGCCTCCCAATCTGCATCCACTTTCCTGCCGCTCCCAGCTGAGGATGAATCATGGGGTGGCAATGGTGGTGGTTGGGGACGTGATGGAAGTAGTGACTCAACCCCTTGGGCAACAGAATTCCTTTACCTAACCACCATGCCTTGTAAGACCCCAGAGGAGCGCCAGGCAAGGGATCGCCGGGCTTTCCTCCTGCACAGCTTGTTCGTTGATGTGGCAATGTTTCAAGCAATTGGGGCAATTAAGAAGGTTATGGAGAGAGAAGATGTGGTGAATGTTGGTGACATTAGTGAGGTATTGTACAGTGAGACGATAGGGGATTTTGGTGTTGTGGTCATGAGGGATACATCAGATGCAAGTTGTAAGGTTGATACGAAGATTGATGGGATGCGTGCGGCAGGGTTGGAGGTGAAGCAGCTTGCTGAGAAAAATCTTCTGAAGGGAATTACTGCAGATGAAAACACTGCTGCCCATGTAAAATGCCGTTCTTTGACATTATTGGAATTATATTGGAAGTTTCTTGTACAGAATTTTATCACCCGGTATAATTAAAAGAAGTAATTAGAAAAAAAATCCAGAGAAGTGATTGAACTTTGTAATATTTTCTTCGCAGGACATTGATACATTGGGACTAATCAGTGTGAGATATTGCGGTTATATTGCTGTTGCTAAAGTTAACCACTTGGACAGAAGCAAAGTTGACCTCCCATTGCAACCAACTGATATTAAGGACCAACCTGAAGGAGGAGCTAATGCTTTGAATATCAACAGGTCATTATCTTCTATCAGTAAAAACAGTGAACCTTATTTTGTTTAGTTGCTTTGTTTTACTAGGGTTTTCGTTTTTTGTTGGGTTTCTTGTATCTTTTGATAAATCATGGCATAAAGTCATATGTACTCATTCAAGCCATTTGGTTTCTTGTTTTTTTCTTCTTTCATGTCCCATGCTCCAGATCTTATCTATTGTGAGAGATTTTTGGGTCTTTTGCTACACAACAGGATTTAGATACTTTCAAAACATTAAAAATGTTCTCTATTCTGTTTGGCTTCAGCTTGAGGATGCTCCTACACAAAAACAATGGTGAGAAACGATCACCAAGTGGTGCACAAATTCCCAAGAATGATGAGCTAACTACTGCTCAAGCTTTTGTTGAAAATCTACTAAGGGAAAGCCTTAAGAGGCTCGAATCAGAGGCAACCGATCTGAACTCCTTTACCAGGTGGGAGCTTGGTGCATGCTGGATCCAGCATTTACAAGATCAAAATAACACTGAAAAGGAGAAGAAAAATGTTAAGGCTGAGAAGGATAAAAAGAAAAGCACCTCCGAAAAAGTTCCCAAGGAAACCAAAGTCGAGGGTCTTGGGAAACCTCTTAAGGCTCTCAAGAACTCGAAACATGTGGTTACTGAGGCAAATGAGAAGGGTTCGAATGAGGGAGACAGCTTGAAAGGAAAGGAAGAGATGAGGGAAAATGAATTGCTCAAGAGTTTACTGAATGAATCTGCATTTACTCGGTTGAAAGAGTCAGAAACAGGGCTCCATACAAAGGTAATATACACAAACCCCCTTATATGTCTGTAGTTTGACACTTAAGGCACTTGAACCTTTTCCATTACGGTTGAAAGAGTCAGAAACAGGGCTCCATACAAAGGTAATATACACAAACCCCCTTATATGTCTGTAGTTTGACACTTAAGGCACTTGAACCTTTTCCATTACAGTAGTTTTTAGTTGTACTTATTTTAAAGCTTGAATTTACTCCAGTTTCGTTATAAAGAAGTTTGTTGAAGGAAATGGCCTTCATCTCATTGTTCTTGATCTCTTTGTAATTATTTCCTGCCTTTATTGTTGATAGAGATTTACTTAACAGTATTAAGGGGAAGTATCAAGATAAATTTGATGCATAACCACCTCATCATAATGAACAAAGTTTGCATTGTAAGAGTTTTTAACTGATATTTAAGAACCATCTGAAGAGGTGAATGCATAAGTATGTGTGTGGCTATTCTGTTCATTGAGAAAGAAAAAGTAATCTGTTGCTCTATGGTAGGATTTGTTGTTTACCCTTTTTTTATTCATTGGAAGTGAACTAACATGTTGCTTCATTCCAGTCTCCGCAGGAATTAACTGAGATGGCACAAAAGTACTATGATGATGTCGCACTCCCCAAGCTGGTTGGTGTTACATGATAAGTTCTGAAAATGTCAGTTATTCATTCATTTTTCTTTCAATAGTATTAAACACGTTTGCATCCAGGTGGCTGATTTTGGTTCACTAGAACTCTCGCCAGTTGATGGCCGCACTCTGACTGACTTCATGCACACAAGGGGTCTGCGTATGCGCTCCCTTGGACAAGTTGTAAGTATTATAAATAAAATCTGCATTGTTTTATCATATTAAATGGTTGTATGTATTGGTAAATCACTATGATCATTTAATCCTTCCTTTTGTAGGTTAAGCTGTCAGAGAAGCTTTCACACGTGCAATCTCTATGTATACATGAGATGATAGTACGTGCATTCAAGCACATTGTCAGGTCAGTGATTGCTGCAGTCTCTGACACCAAACAAATGGCTGTGACAATAGCCGCAGCCATGAACTTGCTCCTTGGTATGCCTGACTCAGGCATTTCCGAAAATGACCCCAAGTTGCACCCACTTGCATGGAAGTGGCTCGTGGCATTCTTAAAAAAACGGTTTGAGTGGGACCTCACTGTTTTGAATTACTCTGATATAAGGAAGTATGCCATTCTTAGAGGACTCTGCCACAAGGTAATCTAATTTTCATGTGGTGTAATTAGGCAACAAGCTATTTGATTATTCTCTTTAAGATTGTATTTATGCAGCTCAATCTGGTTAATTATTGATGAACTTTTAAACTGCGAAAAGGATTAGAAATTTGGGGTTGTTATTCTGGTTTACAAATACTTAGTATATATGGTCTGTCTGACTTTGAATCATTAAAATGTATTTTCTTGTAGGTGGGTATAGAGTTAGCACCAAGAGACTTCGACATGGATTCAGCATTCCCATTTGAGAAACAGGATATTATCGGCCTCGTACCTGTGCACAAGGTAAGAAGGGCAGGATTCTATTTTTTTTTCGTGCAAGTTTCAAGTTTGAAATCGAAGCATAACCATTGATTTGGGGCAACAATATTTCAGCAAGTTGCTTGCTCTTCAGCTGATGGTCGTCAGCTCTTGGAATCATCAAAAACAGCCCTTGACAAAGGCAAGCTTGAAGATGCTGTCAATTATGGGACAAAGGTAATATGAACAAAAGACCATATAAGTTAAATATTTTACTTATATACATGACAAGCTAATGATTATTTAATAAATGCAGGCTCTTGCTAAGCTTATAGCCGTTTGTGGGCCATACCATCGCATGACAGCTGGAGCATATAGCCTTTTAGCTGTTATTTTGTATCATACTGGGGATTTTAATCAGGTAATTCATCTCAGTCCAGCATTGCCTACATTGTTTCTTTTTTCTTAATTTTTTACTTGCTAACCGTTGGTAGATTTTATAGGCCACAATATATCAACAGAAGGCACTTGACATAAATGAAAGGGAACTTGGACTTGATCATCCTGATACAATGAAGAGCTATGGTGATTTAGCTGTGTTCTATTACCGACTTCAGCACACTGAGTTAGCTCTTAAGTAAGCTTTTTGTGAGTGTTATTGATTTAATATTGATAAAATTTCCAAAGTGTTTGGCTAACTGGTTGTTTAATTAGGTATGTGAAGCGAGCATTGTATCTTCTCCACCTAACATGTGGACCTTCTCATCCTAACACGGCTGCCACATATATCAATGTGGCCATGATGGAGGAAGGCCTGGGGAATGTACATGTTGCATTGAGGTATCTGCACAAGGCTTTGAAGTGCAACCAACGACTGCTTGGTCCTGACCATATTCAGGTCTCCTTCAGTGTTACTACATTTAAATAGTCTGGCACTTACGCCAATTATTCCACTGCTATAAATGCTTTCATTTTTTTTCTCCTTTTATAGACTGCTGCAAGTTACCATGCCATTGCTATTGCACTCTCCCTGATGGAAGCATATTCATTGAGTGTTCAACATGAGCAAACTACATTACAAATTCTTCGGGCAAAGCTTGGGTCAGATGATTTGAGGACACAGGATGCAGCTGCTTGGCTCGAGTACTTTGAATCAAAGGTTATTGAGCAGCAAGAGGCTGCAAGAAATGGAGGTAAAAAGCCAGATGCATCCATTGCTAGCAAGGGGCATTTAAGGTACTAATTCAACAACAACAACAACAAAGTCTTTAATCCCAAATAAATTGGATAGGCTAAAAATGAAACCCAATATAAGTTTTTAATTAATTAACATGTAGGTTGTAAGTTCTCAGAAATATGACATGAATGATATTCATTTGCAGTGTCTCTGATCTGCTGGATTTCATCAATCCAAACCAAGATAGCAGAGGCAGAGATTCAGAGGCAGCTAAGAGGAGAAATTTAGGCATCAAGGTAAGTAACACTGTAACACAAAATGCCAAATGGGCTGCCTTGATTATGAATTCTAATTTCCTTCTTTATTTTTATACAAAATAGGCAATCGAGCAGTCTGAAGAAAATCCGACTACGCCAAGTCCTGAGCCATCTCCAAAAGAACATACCACAAAAGGATTTCCTGAGGAAAACACAGCTGAGGAACTTGACCTAGATGAAAAAGAAGATAGTAAACCGATTTCATCTCCAATCAAATCTGAACCACAAAGTAAACCAGTGAAGCTGCAATTACCAGAAAGCAAAGCACAAGTTGAGCTAGCTGAAAGAATACCTAAACCTACAAATGAACTTGCAAGAGAAGTGAGCATAGAGCCGGAGGAGGGGTGGCAACCAGTACAAAGACCCAGGTCAGCAGCAGGACCTGGAAAGCGTGTTAAGCATCACCGGCCAAACAGCCACCAGACAACAGGAGATGGCACGGCTGATACAGCTCAATACAAGGCGAGATACTCTTATTCAAATAACCGGTACTATTTGGTGAAGAAACGAACAATGGTACCAAGTGGTTACACAGAGAATCAGCATGTTAAGGTCCAGTCAACTGGGGCCCGTTTTAGCCGTAAGATATACCGAGCAGTTACGTACAGGATAAAGACTACCATGCCAGCTGCAGAGGGAAGTACAGACCCAAACTGGCTTGAATCTAACCAAGATCAAAGGGATGGTGAGCTGGCGCATGGTGGCAGTCTTGTCAGCCCAGGAAGTGGCATGTCATACAAGGATGTAGCTGTGGCCCCACCAGGTACTATTGCTAAAGCTCAAATTCAAAAACCAAAAGACGACTCAATGCTAAAGGCGGAGAAAGAAGCAAGTGATGTGAAGGAGACATCAGAAAGGTCTGTAACAGAAGATGTGAAGCAAGATGATAGTTGTGTTGACAAAGAAATGATTCAGAGTCAAAACAAAGAAATGGTAAAAGTAAAGACTGAAGTAGAAACTGAGAAAACTGCCAATGAAAGTAGTTCATCAGATTTGCCAGCAATGGATATTGAAGTAGTTTCATCTGGGGAAAGAGAACAGACAACTCATGTCCTGTCTATCGAGCCAACTCATGGACATAACAACCAGACCGACACTGTGGAACCATCAGAACCAGTTGTTGAAACAGATAGCTCAGCTGAAGGATCCCAACCTGACCTGCTACATGATTCATTGCCAAGCTCAATTGAGCCCATGACAGGTTCAAATTTCACAACCAGACAAGAAAACCTTGAAGATCCTGAAAGCACTGATTTGAAACCGAAACTATTCCTGAACACAGCTGAGGTCAGTAGGGGAGAAATGCCTAATAAAAAGCTATTATCAGCTTCGGCACCACCTTTCAACCCTTCTTCTCCTCCAGCGGTGCTGAGTCCAGTAGCCCTACCAGGGACGATACCAGGAGTTGCCACACCATGGCCACTTAGCATGGCAATGCATCCGGGACCCCCAGCTTTAATTCCTACACCTCCACCAATGTCCACCTCACCACATCACCAGTATGGAACCGCACAACGTCCACCAAATATGTTACACCCATTGCCTTTCCTGTATGCCCAGCCGCCGCAGGGTGTTGTACCGACCTCCTTTGCTATGGGAACAGCTGGAATGTACAGGCCACAGGGTCACTACACATGGCAACCCTACATGAACCTGAATGCCTCAGAATTCATGCCCAGATCAGTCTGGCCTGCTTGCCATCCCATTGACTTCCCTATCCCTCCACCAGCTTCAAATCCTGTCTCAGAATCAATGCTGGATGCACATGCACATGTGCAGTCTGATCCTGCTGTTGTCACCCTGGTTTCATCCCTTGAAGACAGTGGGCTGATCCCAGAAGCACTGAGAAAGGACGAGCAAATCAACTTGCATGAAGTCATGCAAACTGCAACTACAGCAGTGGAAAGTCACCCATCAAATCTAGAAAACCAAGTCAGCAACGCCATCAAGGTTGACCTGAACCCTGACATGCCTGTCAGAGAAGGGAGTGTGAGGGTTTACTTGAAGGGAAGGAGTCGCCGGAAGCAAACTCTGAGAATTCCTATAAGCTTGTTAAATCGGCCATATGGCTCCCGCTCTTTTAAGTTTGTTTACAACAGAGTTGTCAGAGATAATGATATCTCAAGGCCGGCTGAGGTTACCTTAGCTGAAGCATAGAAGGAGAAGTTTCTACTCAGATGCTACTTTTCACTCTCTATTGATTTTTTCTTTTCACAATAAGTTGGAAAATAAATTCTCCACCTTCCTGGTGCTGTTGGATTTCTTTCAGTGTCTCAGGTAGTTAGTTGACTTCTAATTTTTTTTTGCAACATATTATGTGCATATGAACAAATATATTTAAATGGTGGGGGATTAAATGAATGTTCTTCATGTTGCATGCAGGCTAATTATATTGATGTAGTTTTTGTAACATATTGCTAGGGGCGCAAAATGTTCTTTACCTTCTCATCAGGTATGACACCTCAACAGTTCTCTATGCTTTTAATTAGTCAAATGCCCATTGAATAGACTTCAGCTTACTATCATTGTACCAAATGCACGTTTGTACCCGTTAATTTTGGCGCATAGGAGCTTTGATGAGACTTTTTATATTTTTGTTTTGAGGTTACCAACAGTTTTCCTCTTTCCTCTTTTATCCTTGTTGGATTCAATGTAATCAGTTTCCTTTATAGATCGATAACTGATACATAAAGCTGATCATCAAATAGAATGTTAGTTGACCTATTTTCGTTTCGCCCTTCCCTTTTTCAGGTTTAGATTTGGGCAATAGGGAAAGTGACAAAGGACAGCCCTGAGAGAATGAATCTAGGAGATTAAATTTTGAGTATTTTATTTTTTATTTTTTAATGCTGGACTGACGAAATTTTGTTTTCCTTTATAGACTTATACGAGGAACAATTTTCCTCTAATTTTGTGTTATTTTCTTTCTTTTTTTCTCCTTTATTTTTTTGGGTGGCTGTGAACTGTGGATTCTCTTATTGATTTTAACCTTTCTTAGTTGCTCTTTTAGTATTTTCTGTTGTCTCTAAAGTCTAAACTATCACTGTTGCTTCAAATATGGAGATTCATAATGCAATCGTCTCCTAAAAGATTTTCAGTCGAAGAAAATATGACAACAAAATTAAAGCAAGTTTTGGATACAAGCTTTCTTATAAGATAAGTTCAACCCGACGTTCAAACAAATAAGTAAATAACAACTACAAGCTCCAAGGCAATACTTAAAATTAAATTAAATTTAAAAGAACTGTCAGGTACAGATATGTTATAAACAAACTTGCAGAATGTTGAACCTGGACCAATCATTAAAAAAAAGAGAAATTAACATTGTAATAACAAATTACTGGTAAAAAAGTAACTTTGCCAAAAAAAGGGAAAAGGAAAAGATGCTCTGCTGACTGCTCCTTACTAAGTACAAACTTCCTCTTGCAAACATCAGCTGCTCTGCAGCCTCTGCTCAATTGGTCTCAGATGGCCTGATGCTTTGTGGGGCCATCAGGCGGTCACCGTTTGGTCCTTTTAGAATTTAGAGCTTGGGATTTGGGAGTTTGAGGGAAGGATACGGGTAAAAATTTATGCAAATAATATTTGATCGTATCTAATATGTATTTAGAAAATTAAATGTGATATTCAATATTTGAATATTTTTATGAAAAATGAGACAAAAAAAAGGTTTTCAATCTTAATCATTTGTATTCAAATAATAGATATATAATATATTATTTAATATATATTATAAAAAATAAATATTATTCACCATTATAATTGAATATATATTATGAATTTTAATATTTTTAAAATTAGTAATATATTTTTAAATAAAGAATAGTATTGAAAAAAATTATTATACATTTTAATAAAATTTATAAATTTTAAGTGAATTTTATGTTTATGTTTGATAATTTATACATGTTATTCATATTCGTATTTGAAAAATTAAAACAAATATGAATATGATTTTTACTACTATCCAACCATATCCGATCCATTTGCGCCCTTAGGGAAGGGATTCAATTATTTATAAAGTTGTAATGTTTAACAAATCACAAAGATAGAATAAAAAAATAATCTTACCAATTTGAGGCATGAATGAAGGTGAAATTTCCGACATCTGATTTATCTGCTCTATAAGATTTATAACGCGCTACAGGTGGTGATGCATTTCAGCTCAGTTGTTGATTTTTTTGTCCGCACTTAGTTGAAAACCAACAAAATTGGATATATGAGATTAGGTCCTGGGCCGTTGTTCGTTGTTAAATGAATGGATGAAATTTAAGTCATCTCTTAGAGAAAAGCCCAAATGAGAACTAATTTATTATTATACAACCCAACTTCCTGTTTATTTTCCCTTTTATTTATTAATTGATTAATCTATTCCGAAGATGAATTTAGCAGCCAAAAATTAAGGTCATTTAATTATTAATTATGATATAAGAATATATGATGTAATGTTTTTCTATTAAAATGGAGGTATTGTTAGATCACTTATTTTTAATTATTCAAAATATTTAATTTTAGCACACATGGAACGTTATATCAGTTCTCAAATGAATATTTAATTTTAACATCCGTCGCTTGCATTAATTATTTTTAGAATCACTGAATAGAATCAACACCAAAACCAATAGCACACAACTCAATGCAGTTTGTGGAAAGCCTTAACCAACAAAAAAGAAATACAACAAAAGATTTGAAGATATCATACAATGATCAGAAATATCTAACGAAAACAGAAATTGATATAAAGTAAAGTTACCATACTATTAATCTTTGAGGTAAGCTAACAGGCAGAAGTAACACAACCTTTGGTACAAAAACCATTATGAGATCATAATAAACTATTTGTGTTTGGATTAGAAATTGTTTCAAATAATAATCGAAGATTCACATACTAAATAGCAGTAGTTTCTTTACAAATACAAGTAACAAGTAACAACAATCAAACCATAAAAAACAAAATTGTCAGTACCTTTCTCAAAAGAAAGCTAGTCTCCAAATTGCTAATATCAGAGAATGTGTATCAGCCTAGAAAGAAATAAAGAGAATGTTAACCGCTGACAAGAAACATATAGGAATGTAAATTAACAGGGATCATCTTGTGTTCAGTGTCATAGTAAAACCAAAACACACAAAAAGTTCTTTAAATGGCCAATTAAATAAGGCAAGCATGAGCAGTGTAACTTGCTCATGTATGGCTCCAAGTGCATCCCAACCCAAAAATACAACCAAATAAAAATTAAGTATCAATTTACCAAATTTGAACAGATGCACCTTCAAAAGGATCAAAACTTCATTACATTGGGAGAGAAATGCTTAACCTCGATAAACAGGTACCTGACTCAAGAGATGCACCTTATGTTTTTCTAAGGGTGTATTTGATAATTCCTAACATTTTTTTTAGAAGAAATAGAGATATTTGTATGTAGTATATCTGTTACACTACATAAACTATAACATGATATATGTGCACAACCACATACAACCCATAATAACCTTAAATTAAAAGAAAAGAAGGAAATTTTATTGAACTCACAAGTTTGTAGGGAGGTGTGGTGAGGCCATAATAAGCTCTAATTTTATAAGCACTTTTCTGGAGGAAAGAAATAAAGAAGAATTTGACGTAGTTCAATGCAAGAATTCAAAAAGTGAAGAAAAACTATTTCTTTGATTTTGTATAATTAACTGGTTTGTTCATATAATTAAATGAGTTCCTGGGACAACACACATAACATTAAATGCATGATATTTTTCAGTTCATTTCTACACAAGTACATAAATTAAATTACACTTCTTTCAAGTATCATGAAGGTAAGCTCGAAGCAATAAACTAAAGAGAACTTACACGAAAGAAGTTATTTTGGACAATAACGACAATAAAGGGGAATTAATGAGGCTTTTCCCACAAGAAAATCAACCACAAAGATCTCCTTGTTGAATCCAATTTTCTGTTCATAACAAATCGAAACAAACAGAATTGAATATCAGATGCCATATCTCGACAATTTTCTTCAAAAAGTATCAAAAAGGGAAGGAAAATGAAGAGACCTTAGGAGCGATGCTGAGCTAGGCTTGCAAAAATTCATAATTCCTAGTCCGCATTCAATTTTAACTTAAATTTGATTTATTGGATTAGATTTTTTGTCAGTTCGGTTTTATAACTTTTTAACTAACAAATTTGGATTCGATTCGTAATACGGATTTGATTCGTAATAGTTAGATATATAGTTATTTATATATATTTTGAATATTTAGTTCATAATATATGTAATAATATAATTATTTTATTATAAAGTTAGTAAGATATAATAATTTTTTTAATGAATTAATAAAATATTAATTAATTTTTTTTAATTTAATTATAAATTAATAAAATATTAATTATTTTAATTTGTAGTAATATAAAACTAAATATAAAAATTAAATTCGAATTCGATTTAGTTTCAGTTTGGTTTAGCTCGAGTTTGATTTAATTTGATTCCTTTATGATCCTAGTTGTACACAAGGCTGGCTCTCGATGTCAGTTTTGAGGTGTATTTTCATCTACTCCAATAAGGCGAGATTATCAACGAAGGGGTTAAGATCGGTGCACATTGGTGGAATGTAGTGGTGTTGCTCTGTAATTTTGGGGTGAGAGAGAATGGTGCGACTGAGCGATTTTGGAGAGTCAAGTTAAAGAATCTTACCTTGAGAGAGGATAGTGAAGGAGCATGCTTGTCATTTGCAGCGAGAGAAAGGTGGAGGGAGGTAGGGAGAGGTGCGAAGAGAAAGAGGGTTGCCGAGAGAGAGAGAGAGGTTGGAGGGATGGAGTGAGAGTGGGGGTTTTGGGAGGAGAAAAGTCTTCGAGTCAAGAGGGGGTTTTGGGAGGAGAAAAGTCTTCGAGTCAAGAGGGGGTTTTGGGAGGAGGAAGCGAAAAAATTGATAAGTTGAGAGGAGAACACATTCTGAGTTATTAACCCTATGATTGGAATAAAATTGTGAGCAAAGAAGAATTATAAATGAATTTTTTGTGCTCATCGTGATCGGAACAACAGAGAACGACAAAGTAAAATTCATTTGACATGATTCGAAAGAGCTGAAGTTGTGTACGGAAATCCTCACCACAATAGAGGTATTTGATTATGTAGTAAAAAAGATTCGTGAATAAGTCATGAATAATTCGTTTTTCATTCATAGTCAGATGATTTATAAATAATTTATCATTTTAATGTACAGTATATTTTTTTGGTCAAAAAATATTTTATTCGTGAATTATTCGGTAAAAAAATATATTATGTATTATTTTATATAAAATTTTATAATTTTTAATATATATTTAATATTTTATCATGATAATATATTTTTTATTTATATTATATAAAATAAAGTATTCCCAACTTGTAACCGTATTATACCCGAACATTGAGAGAAACAAAATTTTAAGAGAATTGATGTTATACTAGCTACAAACAATCATGTTGAGAGAAAAAAAAGGATGAAAGAAATTCACTCGACCTTGTCCTAATTGTGAAAGTAAAAGAGAGTTCATCCGTGATATATGTTGATGATATTGTAACAAGAAATAATATCACCGACTTATGCACATTGGAGATCCTACACGACATTGCCATATTCAAGAATATGAAGATGAACTCATTTGCACCTAAGGTATAATTTTCTCAAGAATTTCAATTGCACAATCAAGTAGTACCTTGCACTACATCCACTTGGGATGATAGTGATGATGATTTTGTTGGGAATGATGAATCTTGTGTTGTAAATGTAAATAATTTGGATGATGAGACTGAAATCAAATTTTTTTTATTTAGTTTAGAGTATCATATTCATGATTCATCTTCTAAAAAAAAAGATAATTGAGAGATTTAAAAATAAAATTTCAGAGTTTGAGTTAAAAATTCAATCTTATGAGTCTAAATTGTAAAATCTAAAAAAGAATTGTCAAATGCACTTAGGAAAAGTTACAATATTAAAAGTGAAAGTGAAAACTTTAAAAACTGAAAATAAGGCACTAAAGTCTTCATGTACTTCAACAAGCATCACTTCAATGAATTTAGATAAGGCTGTAGATCAAATGCCTAGCAACAAGTTGGGTCTTGGATATAAGAAATCTTCTAAGACTTCAAATTGTCTTAAATCAAAAGAGAAATAAGGTCGAGAGTCGAATGCAAAAATTGTGAAACTTAGTAATGCTAAATATTTTAATAAGAAACATAATTATGCATTTCAATATAAACAATTTGATAAAAAGATTAACATAGGACAAATGAATTTTTAAAGCAACAGTGCTATATTTTTTTAATCATAGTTGGTCAAACAAATTATATTTTAAAGAACTTGATGAATGATTTTATGAGTTTAAAAATCAACATGATTTTCAAACCAAATCTCAAAGATATGAGCATAAACGAGTTATTTCTCAAAACCATAAAAATATTTCTATAATCATCTAACGTCGAATTCGTTACATAGTCAAAATATTTATGTATAAAATGAAAGTTATGTATAATGTATATAAAGTAGTTTTCATGCAAAAAGAATTAATTCCTAATTTGCATTGTTCTTATTTTGATGTCCTGTGCATTTCTTTTTTCGTCGACACCCTTTTCTGGACCCTATGTAGCATGAAGACGGATACGGATGTCCAATACGACACTGCACATATGAGGTTTTTTTAGAATTTTAGACACGATACGGTTATTGACACGTCCCAGAAAATATATTATGATTTTATTTTATAGATGCAACTTGATTCGCTTGAAATCACTGTCTATCATTTTACTTTCAAGAAAATGTGAACCTTTATGTTCCCATTTCTGACCACGTGAACGAAAACATATCATTTTCATGACATGAGCCAAAAATATAAGCATTGTTGACACATTTGCTTAGCCGCTTAGGCGTGTGTACTGTCCAGAAAATTATAAACAGTGTTATTATTCAAAGGTGTGTATTGTCCAGAAAATAATAAACATTGTTATTAATCAAATTGAAGAAAAAGATGCATACTGTTTTTAGGGGCGGATGCTGAATTTTAATTAGAGGATCAATAATTGAATTATAATAATTTATCGGTTTCAAACCCATTAACTAATTGGGTATCAAATAAAAAAATAACAATTTAACATATATTTTTGTCTAATAAAAAATTATCAAAATAATATATTTTTATATATTAAATAATAAAAAATTAAAATCAAAATAATAAATAATTATGCCGATGAAGAAAATTTTCCTTTACGAACTTTATATTTTAGAATTTTTACATAATTTTTTCATTGTTTACGGTACTAAATATTTTTTTCTCAATAAAAATTAATCAGACAATTTAGAGGGGGTCAGAAATTAATTCCATAATAGATCATATTCATAAAATTTTAATCTAAAAATACTATTTTTCAAAATTCAGATGGTCAGTTTACCCCCTAAGCCAATGTAGATCCGCTCTGACTGTGTCAGAAAAGCAGGAGTCAAAATATCTATTCTGAAGGATTCACGTCCGCTATCATACTAGTGATAGTAGGACCCTGCCATTGGGTTAATGGCAGGTGGGCCCCACAAAATAAAAAATAAAACCCCACCTCTATCATCTAAATTTAGGTTGTTGAAATTAAATTGAGTTGTTTTCCTTGTCTCGTGACAGAATCTCGTCATAGCAATTATGACAACAGATTCGGATCCCTATTTTGAATTTCTGATTGTGAACTATGAGTCACAATGTGTCTAGGAAGTGTCACTCCCGTATCATATCAATGGACACCCCCATGTCATGGAAAGGACCGTGTCACGTGTCTCTTTTACTGTCTCAAATACGTGTCATTTTATGCGTTCATGTCCGACACGTGTCAGACGCGGACACGGACACGGATCATTCCCCAGGACGTCTGTGCTACAATTAGAATGGATCTCTTTTAGTAAACTGAAGTGAATACAGTAAACTTAACTGTACTTAACTGTACTAATACCTTACAAGTTCGGCTTTATCCTTTTTAATGATAAGAGTCGGGCTTCTCAAGAATCAGACTCAATTTTTAAAAAGTAAGCCCTTCTAATTCGACCATTTTCAAACCCGGTCCTTACCCGACCCTTCTCAAATCTTTTCTTTAATATTTTATATTATATATTAATTATATTAATTATACTTAAAAAATCTGAAAAAATAGAAAAAAATAAAATAAAACGCCGAACAGAAAAATATAATTTAATATTTTTATACAAATATAAATTAATATTAAAAAATATTTAATCAACAAAAAATTATATATATCAAGCCCTTATTTGATCCTTATTCTACCTTCATCCGGCCCTTAGAGCTCGGAGGGCTTAATAAGGGCCGAGCTTATCCCTTAAAAATCAAGTTCTTTGAACCCGACCCCTCTAAAAGTCCTTATCAAATCAGGTCCTTATCCGGCCCTCTCGTAGGCCCAACACTCGAGAAGCTCGACCCGGTCTTTCAGGACGATGCCTACTAATACTTGAAACCGTGATGTAAAGTGGATGGGAAAAAAATATTAGTATAATTAATCAGCATGATATTACTATATATTAGCAATACTAGTAGATGGCCGTACAAAATAATTTCCAACGTACGTCTAACTGCATATTTGTGTGCAATTTCATATTATAATATTTGGAATAGCAAAGGTAGATCAAATTAATTGAGATAAACTAGAAATCAAATATAATATAACTAAATTTGTCCATTAATTATATATTATTAGATAATGTGTAATGATCAAAATATTCATATTTAAATTTATAATTTAGATTGATTTTATAAAAATAATTGTTTAGATTTCAGTTAAACTTATTTTTTCTCTCCATTATATTTATTATTTTTATCATATATTTATACGAGGTCTAAAATAAGAAGTTGTACACTGACGGAGCTTAGTTCAAGTCAGAGTGGGTCATGACCCTCCTATCATTCCAAAAATACTTAAAATATTGTTATTTTTTAAAGCCAAAATTTATTTGAGGTATAAATAATTTCTCCTACTTTGCTATAGTTCATTGAATTTTATTGGTCCCCTCTTGATTTTCTTCTGAGCCCCGCTACTGAAGTTATACGTTAAATAAATTAAATATTAAATATTATTAAAATTTATTTAAGAAATAAAATTACGCTATACAACTTACTAAAAAAGAAAAATATTATATTTTACACATTATCTTTTATTAAATAATAAATTAATTTTATATAAAAATTTAAGAGCATTTATAATTTATTTAGATATCAATTACATCTAGGTGAAATATATTATTTATTTATAATAAAATTAATATTAAATATAATTATTTTATAAAAAAATTTATATATCAAATAAATTAAATATGAACTATTATTAAGTTTTATTGTGCATATACAATCATACTCAGAAAAAATTATTATATTTTTTATTTTTTATTAAATAATATTTTTTTTTAATTTTAAGAGTATTTGTAGTTGATTTAGAATAAATTATATTTAATTAAAATATATTATTTATTTATAATAAAATTAGTGCTACATATAAATATTTATAGAATTAAGAGAATCCATATAATGGACAGTTTTCTCTGCTAATAATGATCAGATAACATTCTATTCCAAGAAGAGGGTTAGCTCTCCAAGTTTTTTAGCTATGCCACATCATTCATATTTTTACCATTAATTTTGTTTCTCTCTTCATTTATCTTAATCAAATGGCTCATATTAATTTTTTCTTTCTTCGTTTAAAGAGATGATATGATTTTTCTAAGGTGTAATTTAAATACTAAAGCAATACAACTCTTTGTATTATTTTTTAATAAATTATTACATAGCTCATTATAATATTTATTTTTAAATATATTTTTAGCATTTTGGAAAAAAAATATATATGTTTAAAAATTTCTTAACAAAAATTATTTTACAAAAAAATCATTTTATATATCCGATTATTTATACATGTTACATATTTTTCGGTGCAAAACCCGATAAACATCCCTAATTGTGATAATTAACTAACATACTATTGAAGAAAATATTTTTTATTAATTTCAGTACTCTCGCATAACATTTTTCTATAATTAATATTCAATATCTAAAAAAAGGGGTGCACTCAGCACATTTGCAGTGTGCAAGAAATATTGTAAAATTATAGAAATAACTTCATTCAACCATGGCTTTTATTGTTTAATTAATTTTATTTTGAGTAAGAAAAAATATAAATATTATGTGAAAAATAACTTCATATCTAACATATTTTCAGTGTCTAAGAAACTTTGATATTTAACTTTTTCATATGTACGCTTTTTATAATATAATATATAGATATAGATATTATTTTTCATATATCATCTCATCTCATCTCAGTCAACTTTTAACAAAATAAGTTAAAATAATTAACCTTAATTTCTAGAAGCATAAGGGTCGGTCGTGTGTTCGCCACGTCGGTTAAACGGATAGATCGAATTGCATTAATATTAGTTTGCTGATTGAAAAGAAAAAATAATATTAAAAAAACAATGTTCAAATTAGTTTGCTGGTTGAAAAGAACATTTGGATGAAAGTTGCATGGACGGGATTAAAAATAAAATCAGAGAGGACAAAAAGCGTGGGTGAAACCTAAGTTAAATATCTTTTGCTATTAAGAAACCTAAATTTGGAAAAAGCTTACCTTCTCTTAACTTATCAGGTACATATATACAGATAAAGAAATTCATTAGCGTATCAAATAAATGTATGCACTATTCCACGCCCATATATAACTTATAAAATAATTGATAACTACAAAATAATATATTGTATTTTTTTCATTTAGTTATATAATATCTTCTACTGTGATTGATTTATACAACATAAAACAATTGATGTAAATTATATTATTTTTTCACATAATTCATGAATATGGATAATCATGGGGTATATGTGTAAGATTTATGCTTAATCCCCTTATTTGATAGGTGTAGCAAAAAGTGTAGTAAGAATTTTAAAGTATCAAATGAAAGTGATTTAAAGTTAAAGCATCAAAATTTTCTTTTTTCAACAGTTTTACAGAAAACCATTTCATATATTTATTTCACTATTATCAAATATCATTGTTTTAAGGTGATTTAATTTTTACTCCATTTTAATTTTACTATGCTTAGCAAACGAGGGAATAAGTATAAGTTGTAAGTGGATATGAATAAAGCTAATGAAAAGAGCACACATAAAGCAGGCACAACCACCCAATTTTATAATGCTATATTTAATCAGTCAAAAGTGAAGATAAAGTGATAGTCTTAATCTTACACAGAAACATAAAATACAAAGAAAAGAGTTATGGAAAAAATAGTTTTCGTAGAGAAATAAATAGTTCTGAGTTCTTCAGTTAAATAGAAAATATTAGTAATAGACATGCACTTGAGTAATTAACTCCTTAATAGGATGCAAAGTACTCATAGCAAAATTAGAAAAAAAAATGGAAAATGGAGCAGAGTAGAATGTGATTACTGGCACGTTTGGCCATGTTAGTCAAAAAGGCCAAGTAAAAATTTACGGGCACCGTTATTGACTTTGAGAAATTACGAAAAAACAAGTAAAAAGAAGAAAGTTTGTTGGGAACTTGGGATTAGAGATAAAATATCTCAATTTCGGAATATCCGTACACAGATATATCATACATAGGAATATTTTCTTAAATAACCTTAAATAATAATTAATTTACACTAATGACCACGCACTTAACTTATTTTTACATATGATCATGGCAAGGACGCAACCCGGGCTCACGCCCTTCAAAATATATTTTTCATGCCCGATAGTTGACCTCGTCTAACTAAGATTGAAGGGCGCAAATCTAGCTCACGTTCTTCATTTCAAACTTGAAGGGCGTATGTCCGACTCATGCCATTTAATTAATCTAATATATAAATCTTTCTGCGAGCTTTTCGGATTATAGTTAAACGTCTCGATCGAAATTTTATATCAAAAATTATAAATATTTAAAAATTAATTTTTCAGTCTATCAGCACAAATTTAAATAGAATAAATAAATGTAACTAACAGATGCAAGATCTTCAGTTACTACTACTAATAATTGGATTGAATCAAAGAGCCCACCACTGTCTCCGTTTGGACCACTTTCAGTCGAGACTCGAGAGAATGTTTTATGCCAAATCAACAAGAACATATTTCTTTATTGAAAGGAGAGAGAGTTGAGATAGATTTACAACTCATACTTATTCCATTTTTTTGGTAATCTTTGTCATTTAGTGCAGTCGAATAACAATCTCTTAGGAACTTCAGACGGATGGTTGTGAAATGTGAAGCCTGCTTTCATGTATTGGTAGAGTTAAGCCCTGAGATCCTATGAAAGGAGGAGGCCTATGTTCATTTGCGTTCCAAAGTGGAAGACAAGGAGTTATTTCTATGCCGATTTGTAATTGTGGATTATCCCTCCCAGTTTATATCCTTTTTAGCTTCAGCTGTGGAGCAGAATCGGGCGGTTAGAATCTCAGGCACCATTGGACACTAATTCGGATCAGACTTCTGATCAAAATCGAAGCATTTCATTTTCACTAGAGTTTTTGATGGAATGCAAATAAGGCAGCTATAGCGGCCATACGTAGAATCTGGGATGGGGAATCAACACCACAAAAAGAAACATTCCCGAGCGAGTTCTTATAGATTGTATAATGGTTAATTAGTGTACTTATATTTTTATTATAGCAAAGTAATGGTCAAGTTATTCAAGCAAGGGTGGAGCGAATTATCGTTAATAAATTAACCAAGGGAGCTGGCTTAAAAAATTAATTTATTAATATATTTTTTAAATTTATTTGATCAAATATAAATAAGTATTTGATAGATAATAAAATTGTACCAATAAATATTTTTTATTTTCTTTTCAAAATATACATAATTATAATGATGATATTTTTTTTAATTTCCGATCAGAGAGGTGACTATTGTTCCTACTTCTTCCTACTCATTTTAATCCATAATAACAAGATTTTCGAATATTTTTGCCCATCTTTCTATCTTATTTCTGATTTTGCTGAATTTTTTTAAATAATATGATATTTTTTGTATTATTCATGAAAACTATATATTTTATTTTGTTATTAAAATATTAATATTTTATTATATTATTTGTATAATAAAAGTAAGAAAATAATTTTTAAATTATATATATACCATATTGATATAATGAATTGTGTATAGACTAAAACACTAGTATTTACGGTCTATATTCATTTGTAATAATTTATGTTACGTAGTTGTGCCTTACGTATTAATTTTCTGACAAATGTATAAAAAATTTAGTCAAAACTTAATCATGGACCACGTTGAAGTTTTTGAAAAAGTTAAAAAAAAATTAATCAAAACTTCAAAATTTTGTTAAAAAAAACAAAGTGGGACGAATTTAATACTCGAGTCTGACTATGGAGGCATATTTTAGTTGCAATCATACCACTTCCTTTTTTTTTACAAAAGAAAAAAATTGTTGCAATTCTGTCTTTTTTTTTCCTCGTAAATTGGTCTCACTTTGCTTGAAGATCATGAACAACAGAAGTATATATAACATAAATGAGGAGACTATAGCAACGGCCATATCTTAATTTTAATTAAGCTATTAAAATTGCAACGGAAGAAACATATGACAGTTGCGTATTAAGCAAATGGAAAATACAAGTCATAAATAAAATTGACCAGGTCCATGATATGATAATAACAGAGATTGAAGCTAAAATTGATTGATCCCTCGTACAATACTATACGAGATGAACTCGGCTTTCTTTTACTATCAAACATGAAAAATTAAATAATAAAATATAAACGTATTATTTAAAAGGAACATTGAATTTTCTAGCCTATCCAACCCAGCCCACTAGCTGATCACCGTCATGGAAATTGTACATAAATAATAATAATAATCGTAAGAATTACAATACTACGCAAAAACAAATGATGGCGAATTCCACCTTTCTTTTCCAATTCCGGTATCATGAGTTCATGACAGTTCCACGTTTATCAACCAATTAATTTCATCCGGTACATGCATAATTGCTTTTCTAGTACAGGAACGAAGTTGCCAAACTATTTGGAAGTTTATCACTTTTCATTTGTGCCTTTGTTGCCTCAATTCTCCTTTGTCTATATACATTCCACTTTATTATACCACTCTTTTGGTCTGGAATGGACCGGAACAGTGCCGAAACACTTCGGTACACCAATAGCTGTTCACATCACTTCAGTGTGAAGCGACACCCATTGCCATTATCACCAACCAGCTCACTCTCTTTTCTTCTTCCTTTACCAGTGGGACCCAGTTCCTGACCACTTGAAATGAAAGAAATGAAAATATGTATGTATATAAATATGTAAACACAGCATGAAAAATAAACAAGCCTTCTTTCCTTTTTACCAATTACAACTAGCTTTTCTCATTTTCTTCTACATTATTCATTCACCAATTTCCTCAATGGCAAAGTCTCTGATTCTTCTCTCTGCTTTCTCGTTTCTTGTTTTGGCTTCGATCACAACAGTTTGTTCTCAGATGGATAGATGCAGCGCTGATCTCAGTAGTTTCCTCCCAGCACCATTTAACACTTCAGGGCTTGTTTGCAAACCCGTTTGGAAGACCTTCATCCTCAGAGTAACTTTTCTAGTTTTCTTAGCTTCAAGTCAATTATATACCTCTATTTCATTTAACTTACATGCTTCGATTTCTTCTGGAAAAAAAAAAAATGTGCATTTTTTATTGACCACATAAATTTTTTTTTATGTGATCACTATCAAAGTTGCGCAAATTAATAAAGAAGTTCACATCTGTATTGCAAGTAACTTAAAACAGAGTGTTATATGCAGAAGGTAAAATGCAAATAGATCAATAGATAAATTGCAACAAAACAAAGCAATATTGATTCGTTGTACAAAATTTTCTCTATTATTTTTTGGTGCCAAAAGCATTTTCTGACCAAGAAAGAACTATTATACCTGATTCTTTTTCAGTATTACCAAATCCAAGACAACACTATAAGCATAATATTATCTTCAGTTTACACCTCCGGTTGGGTCGGGATCGGGTTCTCTCCTGATGGTATGATGGTTGGGTCGACTGCCATGGTTGGTTGGATTGACACCACGGGCAGAGCTTTCATTAATCAATACATCTTGCGAGGCCAATCTTCATCAGATGTGGTCGTCGATGAAGGAAAATTGATGCTGGAAAGCATTTCTCCAAAGGTGGTTCTTTATGGAGTGAATATCTATCTCATGTTTCAAGTGAGGTTTTCAAACCCAGTCAAGAACCAGAAAATTCTTTTTGCACATTCAAATGAAGCTCCAGTTGATTTTCAGCTTACAAAACATGATGACAAGATATCTGTCTCCATTGAATTTTCATCAGGTCTTGATTTCTTTTCTCTTTGTGAAGTAATTCATGTGTCTGAGTAATTCTCTTAAAATGGACAGCTTTGGTAACGACTGGTTAGTATTCATACTCCGATTTCATACAGGTACTGCTCACTGTGACACCCTGATTCAGTGCCATAAGCAAAAGAATGAAAAAGAGAAAATGAAAATGAAGTTTAATTAGACCATATCGGGCACAAGTTCAGTACAGTTTACACCAATTACCAGAATTAAGGTATTCCTAGTCTACAAGTTCAGTACAGTTTACACCAATTACCAGAATTAAGGTATTCCTAGTCTACAAGTTCAGTACAGTTTACACCAATTACCAGAATTAAGGTATTCCTAGTCTATTGCTTTGTCAATATAACCAGAATTCCAAATTGTTACATATATAGGTGGATCGACTGTCTCATCATCTCATTCATCATACCCATACCAGTTGAAACAAAATCATGGCATATTGGTCATTTTTGGCTGGGGAGTTCTTCTACCTATAGGTACAATAATTGCAAGATATTTCCAGCACAAAGACCCACTCTGGTTCTACCTTCATATCCTGATTCAGTTTCTGGGGTATTTAGTCGGGCTCGCTGGTGTGCTGTTTGGAATTTCTCTTTACAACAAACTGCATTCCACTTTTAGAAGTCACAAGGCCCTCGGCATTTCTGTACTTGGTCTAGGATCATTGCAGGTGAGTAATTCATACATGCAGTCATGAAGGATTTACCAGTTCAACCTTACATAGCCTAGAACTTGCACATGACTACAAACAGAAATCATACAAACTTAATTAAGTTAAAAGGTCATATTAAATCGACCTGCTTACAATTATGGATTAATTGCAAGTTTTTAGGTTGGTAGGACTTAACTCTTCTAATATCTTTTCCTTTTTAAATATTTTAAATGATGTCCTAGCTGAATTGTAAATGTATATTAAAAGCAAGAGCCTAGAAGGCCCCAATCTCCATTCAAAATAAATTCAGCACTGGCTGAGAAACAAATCATAAGATTCAAAAGATCTAGGGTTAATAGAATATGGTTTGGAAAATCATAACTGTGTAAATTTGTGTTGATTAGTGAAATTGAATCCATTGGAATTAGCCAATTAGTTGCATCAATTGGGATGCTATCCTGTGGCAAGGTCCTCAAAATTTAGCACGGCCTTTTGTTGATCTAGTGTAGGACCCTAATTTTTGAATCAAAGTGATATGTTTCACCATTCCTACTCGGGTCCTTCACACGAAATACTTTCTTATTACATCAGGTGATTGCATTTTTTATACGTCCTGATAAGGAGTCAAAGATGCGCAAGTACTGGAACTGGTACCATCACTGGCTTGGAAGATTGGCTCTTTTTCTTGCGGCTATTAACACGGTTCTCGGCCTTCAAATAGGAGGTGCTGGTAGTTCCTGGAAACTGGTTTACGGTTTTATACTTACAGCAATCCTTATTAGCTGTTCAGTTCTTGAAATCATGTTGTGGACAAGCTGGTCAAAGAATGCCGTTGCTCCTCCCTCAATATAAGGCTTATTTTCACTTAGCTTTATAGTCATAAGGAAATATTTACTGAGTGGCTAGCTTATAGTGTGATTTTTGTAATTTGATAGTGGTTTGGCTCTCCTTAGTTTCTTTCTTTTTTTGCTTCTTTCTCTTGGGTTAGATACACTTTTATCAGGTTTTTATCAGCTTTCCTTTTCGCACTCTCTTATCTCCTCCAACGAGAGCACCAAGCCCAAACTCCAACAAGAGTCGGACTTGGACAAAGACAAATTGCTAATATTTTACCTTTAATTCTTCGAACTTTAAAAGAAAATGAAAGAAAAACTAGAATCAAAATGTATTATTTGACAGCAGTGTATCTTGCTCTTACTGATTAGTTCTTTTATTTGTAGAAATTTTCAAATATATTCAATCACCTTAACATTTACACAGCTAGAAAGGCGCCTTGTTCATGTCAACTCCAATCATTTCTGATTGGTTTCCTTGTCTCAAGCCATTTCATCAAAAAACAAAAACAAAAAAATCAATCCAACCTCTTTTTCATTCAGGCAATTCATCAAACACTTGGTAGGCAACATACCGACAATGCTCTCACATAACATGCCGTTGTTTCATTTATTTATTCCATCATATATAATTAGCTCTTTGATTTTTTAAGATGACAAAATTTTATGAAGTGCATGCAAATTAAACAATTTTAACAACCTTTGGCTAATTAATTGCTAGAGAATCATCACAAGCCTAATCACAAAAGCAGAGCAGTTTGACACCACTATAGCCTTTTACAAACCAAGGGTATTGTAATGTACGCATAGCTGTCAAAATGATGATAACGAAAGAAAAAGGTGCTCTCGTCACCTAAAAAAAAAGAAGTATAAACTTCACAAGGGGATAAGGGGGCAGTAGTGACTAGTGAAAAACAAAGAAACTGATCATACATAAGCAATCTATACTGTTTATGAAACTGAAGGGTTGAGATAAAGGACTAATAGGGTCATATTATCCTCTCAAAATAACAGCAGATATGGATCCTAATTTAATTATCAGGTTTTTAGACGTTGGAGCCTTGTTCTCCCTCTTTGTTTATACCTTTTCTTTGGACATTTTGGGCTACTGGCAATTTCAGATGGAGACATGCATGGAGTGAATAACTGGGTATTAGTTTTATAATAGAATGAAGCAATTCTTGTTTTGAAATTAGATGAATGGATCCAGCATCCTAGCACGTCGAATAAATAATAAATGTAATGGATGAAAAAAATACCTAAGAAAGAGAGTACCAAAATTAAGTCTGGTAGCTGCACATCAATTTAAAATTTAAAATAAATAAAGATCCAAAAACATAGCTTTGTAGAGGTGGCATTTTTCCATAGATATTCTCACATCTAATCTCGAGAACAAGGAGCAATACTTGATGTTTTGGGAACCAAGAGCAGCCCATCATGTATCACATGTACTCGCATGCATATCAACCATTGGCCTAACGGGAAATTGAAGAGAAATGGAAACTTGAGACAAAAATGGAACTAAAAGAGATGGCGCCACTAAAGCACATATGGCCTACTGGGCCAATTCAGATTTTTCACCCACTGCTTTTCTTCTATGGTCAATTTTGGAGTTATAAATCATAAATGTTTGCTTAAGCTAGCTTAGCATTGTCAGACGAAACTATATTTAATGTGTCATTCTGAATTAGGAAATATGAATTTAGATTAAAATTATCATTGTTCTGTTTTCAGTGCTCCTTTTCCATTAGGAGAAAAGATACTTTTTTTTTCTACATTAACTTTAAGACAACTTTCAAGAACTATCAAACATTATGGGGATTTTTGTAAGGAACGGTTAGCATAACCCAACATTTATTGACTCTCATATTTCTATCCAAAAAAAAAATCAAACACTTATTTCTTAAAATACTTAAAATTGCATATTTTGCCGGTAAGTTAAAATTCTTAATTTCTCATCAACAAGAAAGTTCTACAATTGTAAATCACTTGGACATAGAATGTATAAAACAAGGAAGAATAAGGGAAGATACACATATATTTTTATTTACCACAAATCTAGGGACAATGTGCTATATATCTAAAAGAATGAATTCGTTAGAAAGAGGATTATAATATAATTTTTTTTTTGGGTGACTAGCGAGGTTGGTTGGTTACTTCTCTCCCAATCCAGCCAAGAATGAAACTCCAGTAGATGGCAACCATGAGTATCCACCAATGAACTGTGCAACGGTGAACTTACTCGCCTCCTCGGGCATTGTAATCACTCTGTATCCAGGCCATGTTACCCGCTTGCCGAGCAATGACCCAGGCCCCGTGTTCTTGTACTCGCCGTAATACAGCGTCTGAAGCGCAAAGGTTGCATTCCACTCGAGCCATCCTGCCGGGTTTATGTGATCATCCATGATTGTTTCCATGTAAACTGTTCTAGAGTACATCTTCCAGGGCCGACCCAGGTATGTCGGATAATCCCACCTAGCCTGGTATAGCTCTGGCGTGGCCCGCAGCCGACAAGCATGGATTGAGATACCGGTATTTTGATTTGGGTCCTTCCGATTTTGTGCCGTGATTGTGTTCTTTTGCTGGGGAAGAGGTTTTCGGGCCCAAATGTTGCAGTTTTGGAGCACTGCTGCGGCATTCCCAAAGATGAAGTCAATAGTGCCATAAATGTCGCACTCGCGGTAGAATTGTCTCTGAGAATGCACGTAGAGAGTGTCTTGATGCCCAGTTATGTTGCAGTGGTATACGACAGCATGATCAGCACTCACCCGAAGTGCGACTGCTTGGTGTCTCTCCGGACCAGCCCAGTTCTCAATCGTCATGTCCTTCAAGATAAAGCCTGCTCCACTTGCCGCTGCCAAAATGTTTCTTAAGAAATTTCAGTATTTCGAGTGAACTAAATTGAGAGGTCTTTTTCTGTGCAACTTCTAAAAGAAAAGAGCTACTTTTTGGATTATGTAAATTAAATAAAGGCTGGGACCTCTTGTGTTACCTAAAGCTATACTATCCTTAAGAAGGGAAGCTTTAGTTAAGCCTCAAGATCTGTGCTTTTGTGTTTCTTATAGAAAATTAACAACTTTTAACATACCAAATGTAGCGGTGCGAAAGGTCGTGTAGTTATCCAAGACACTCCGACATCCGGTAATCACCGTCTTGCCGACTCCATCTCCAACAAACATAATATTGGTCTTCTTTCTGCCAACTTTGACGTTCTCTCTGTATATCCCGGCTTTGATGTAGATAATGATGCGGCGTGAATTGTAGTTCGGTACTGCTTCTACCGCATCTCTGATCTTCTTATATGTCCCTTTTCCATGTTTTGATACAATCATATCAGCCTGGATCTCAGATGCTGGCACTTGAAGCAACATCCTGTCGCTCTTCTTCACCCAATTTGGGAATTCATTTGAGCTGTCGGAAGTGCTTAATAATTTTCGCCTTTTCTTGTTTTGTGTAGAAATGGTAGAGAAATCTTGATTGCTATAGATGGCTAGATTGTTACTGAGCAATTTTGATAGTTCTTTGAAATGGCTGATCATCTGGGGTTTTAGAAATGTATCTCTGCTTTGTTCGAGCTCTTCTTCACATGTGTCTTGGTTAGTAACCACTGCACTCAGCCATGTCAGCACATCATCAGATGAAGAAGCCGAAGATAAAGATGTGGATATAGACTTCTCCAGGTGATGGTACGAGTCATAGAGCAACTCCATGCAACTATCGTATGCACTTCGTGACAAGGGGGTCATATCTGTTGTGGCCAATGCGGTGACATCATAAAGTGCCTGACCGACGCGTTGATGTGTCATGTTCATCGACAACTGTACCAGTTCTTGTGGGCTAACCTCCATCGCGCCAGGAAATTGCATGAACGAATTCATGCATACGTCATTGTACCGGGTAAGCCCGCATGCACGTTTTATTACATCAGTCGGGGCCCGGTTTGGACCAGATATTGTCGGCCTGGACCGGGTTCGAACCAAGACGGCAATTGATACGGCAGCAATGAGTATGAAGAAGATTGTCAGGAAGGTTACAAGGATCAACCGTGCTCGGCGGTTCTCGGATGGAAAACACTTACTGTAACTCATCTTGCTAGTAAGTGGAGTGGGGAGATGGAAAAAGAAGGAATTAAGTGGTGTCAAAAGAATGATGCCTTGCGCCCAAGTTATATGAGAGAATAAAGTGAAGAAACAGGATCTCCTGTGGCACTCACGATGCACAAGGTTCTACAAATTTGGGCATTTGTAGGTAGTACTCTGACCCGCAACATAGAGGGACACACATTTCATAGGCTGAAGAGACGGTACCAAATACATAGAGGAGCCAGCTAAGTTTGGTGAGCGGTATACATCCCATAGCAATAGCATTTGATGTGGCTTCAATAGAGGGATCCCTGATTAAAGGATAGACAGTTTCCTAATCTACATTGCATCAATTCTCCCAGTAGTGGAACCAAAAGCCCACAGTCATGTCTTATCCCTTTTTGTAGCCATGAATACCAGTGAATTTTGATTTGATTCGTTACAGACAGTTGACAACTCAATTAACTAATTAATTGGTACCCTATATATTATGGGCTGCATCAACTTTTTCGTATGCTCAACATATATATTTTTCTTCATATTGTAACATTAGTGTAGCTTTAGCTAGAAAATGATATATATATTTCTATGAACAATTAAAGAGAGCAAATTCAATATACAAAAAAGAAAAAAAAAATTTATAATAAAAAGTGAATGCTCTTTTAAAATTCAGTAATATTTTTGAATTCCATGGGTGGTATGGCATGGCAATATGGCATCCACTTCATTCAATGTTGTACTGTTGTTTGTCAATTTGTAATATACTATATATGCTTGACCAATGTAGGTCCAGCCAGCTGAGCCTGGATCCTCTGCAGCGCACATGCCTTTGTTTTGTGCATCTGTAGTTTAAACCATCTGGCGTTGGAGAAATCAGGTGGCCATGGACGCGGTGCAGCACATCTTTTCTCAACTGAGGAGCCGCCAAGGAGAAATCAATTGGCAAAGGAGAAATAACCGCTGCGCCGTTGTGCATGCATGGGCTTGATTGCGGAGTATATGGACCTGGAGTTTTTGGTCTTTAAATTCGTACAAACTCTATAAGCTGAAATATCCTTCATTTGGGAAGTGTAAAAGGCAAACTAAAAGAGATCCATACTTTGCCTTTCATAGACACGAGAGAACTTTCGACAAAAGGTAAACTTCAGTGGCCGCTAAAGTAAATTATATGCTTCCTCAAAAAAAAGTAAACGATATGATAATTAAATTTTAAAAAAAGGTTCATCCAAAAAAAAATATGATTTGGTGCTGTGTATTGGCCCGTCAAGACCACATGCCTTTTGCTCCCTCCGCTTTTTTCTGTCTTCTTTTTGGGTCTGAAAATGTCAGTACCTTGATTCTATCAGTTATTGGACCTTCTCCACTTTTAAAACAGGCCCAATTTTTCCACAATTAGGATCCAATTGTCTTGATAATAACCAAGTTTGAGGTCTCTGGCACCCAATTTCTGTGAGTCCAGTGAGAGCTGTAGAGAAAACACATATTCTTACGAAAGAAATAAATTATACTGGTGATACATCCTAATATGGATTAGGCGTAAGGAAGATAGAAAAAGATGTGCTTTAGGAATATGTGTGTGTGTGTGTGTGTGTGTGTGAAAGTGTCTGTTGTAAGCATTTTGTCATCAAGACTAATCGTGCTTTGATGAGCCTTAACGAGTTATAATGCCTTATTTCGCAACCGTTCGACTTCAGCTGTAACGGCTAGTTTTCGAATTGGATCCGGGGCGTCTCTTTGGTGTGAATCTAATGGGCCCAAAAGTAAATTGGCCTTAATTGGGTTCTTTATGGGCCTTGAACATTATGGTCCTATCAACTGGCATGCGCATTGATCATAAACAAAGCACCCAAAAAGAAGCTCACAACACAAGTCAGTTCCATTGTCAAAAAATTTCATTACTTAATTATTCACTCTCATTTGGAATGGAGGTGTGACACAAAGTATACGCGGTTGTATAAATGAACTATATACTCATTTTGCAACCGAGGGGGAAAACAAAGTAAAAGCAAAAGGTCGTACAATTGCTGAAATAAATTCAAATAACCTCTTTTAATTTTCCCTTAATTAAAATCTAGATGATAAGACGTTGAGGAGGAATACTCTAGCTCTGACTAGACCTCTGTAAAGCTCCTCAGTTCTCGTCTCCATATCCTTTACACACTCCCCCAACCCATCAAAACGGTCAAGTGCTGCCTTTCTCACCTTCCGTTCTTCCTCCACGGCCGCATGCTTTTTCGTCCTCGACCTCCATTGCATCAAACCAGCCACCCATGTTGTCCTTGTGGTGACCTGGCCTACTTTTGTGGGGCCCGCTACGATGGGTGTAGGCAGTACGGTCGACTGATCGGACAATGCAGCGAGCCCGACAAAAACCACAGCCGATGCAGCACCCAGTGCGTCTGTAGCACTGCACAGGGATAGTGGCAATGTCGGAACACACGATGCACTCTTCGATTTGGATGCAGTGTCAGGTGGCAGCGGATCTGTCTGTGATGCCTCCTGGGTAGTGAGGCTAGAAGCTCCAGGTCACGTGAGGCCAACCGCTGCGCACGCACGGCTGAGGCGATGCGCGACTGATTTTGTCTCTGAAATGATGCCCTGGTCTCCGCTTGGAGCAGCGAAAGATTCAACAATGCCAAACGAAACAAGTCATACGAGTCAACCAACCGCAGAAGATCTTCTGAGACATCACTCGTGACCAATGAATCGCAGAGCTGATCTACTGCCAAAGGATGCTGCATCAGTTCAAACAGAGAGGTAAGAACGACAGAGATACGTCTGGCACCCTCAGACAGCCACGTGGCAGAAGGCAATTTGATGGAGGAGGAGGACCATGATACGAGAGCTGCCACGTCATCATTCAGACGTGATACGATGGGGTGGAACCTCACCGGGAGACTAGCAGAGCGGATCTTGTACGCCGACCGCTTCGCTGCGGCAGCAAGGGCTGGAAGTGAGACAGTTCGCCGGAAACCGGCCATCTTGCCTCACCCAATCACCCCTTTGTTTTTGTATGTAGCAGTTTATTTGTTGTCGGTGCAACAAATTATGGATCAAAATGGGAATGTGGGTAGACAATTTTAAGAGTCATGAGAGGTGCCTTGTGGAAAGAGGACTGGATTCGCGTTGTAAGTGTTGAGAGCCAACGGCTGCCATTTTGCCTCCAGTCTGGTTTCAATTTTGTTTTAGAAACCCCAACTTAATTAGTATGCTTTTGTGTTATGGCGGACGGATTGATTTAATTTAGTAATTGTAAGTATAATATTACTATTATTTGTATGAATTTCTGTTTGAATCTCTAACAAGAATTTACAAATTTTAACTGGAACTTGTGAATAAACGAGTCTATTTTTTGTATAAAAAGAAGGAAATAAACGAAAATTATATGAATGCCCTTAATTCGCCTCTGAGATCTGTCTAACAAGGAACTGGAACTAGCCTCTACTGATTGCTCATGTCAGATCCACATTGGTATTTCGTTTTTCAAATTGTAATTAAATTGAAGATAACAGGAATATTGTAATTATTTTGGAGATTGAAGCTAAGCCCAATTTATCCATCGAAACCCCAGTCGGACAAATAATATAAACTAACAATTTCTAATTAATTAGAATAAAGACTAATTGGAAAAAATGTGTCATTAAAATCATAAATGTTCCTAAAATTAAGCACAGTATCTGAACTAGCTGGGTATAAATACTGAACTCCATGTCTAGATGCCAACAATCTCATAAAGTGGAGGCTCTCTTCGCATGATCACACTTCATACTAAAACTCTCTAACCAACAAAACCGAATTTCATCACTCCCATCCCCTTACCAAATCAGAACCACCATGCACCACCACCATCCCTGCCCAAAGCTCCACCCAACAGTTTTAACGGAGCTAAAATACTCCGGAATAGTCGGTTTCCTTCTCACGGCATGCACGTGCTACGTCCGTCTCGCCTCATTCCGCATCCCACCTGGCTTTCGCCGCTTTGTAGCCCTTCTACCGGTTATTTCTCTCTTGCCTATTCTTCCAGCCGCATTCTCCTTCATCCATCTCCGTACCATCGCCGCCATTTTCCTCTCTTGGCTCGCATTGTTCAAAATTCTACTTCTATCATTCGGTCGGGGCCCACTTGACCCATCACAACCCTTCCTTGTGTTCCTCTTCACGGCTACACTGCCTGTCAAAATACAATTGGGGCGCCGCAAAACAAGCCCAATTTCAATCACCGGCCTCATGCTTCCATCCCTTAAAATCCTAGTTTTAATCTGCACCATCTATCTCTACCGCTATCATCCTCTCTATGACATGTACACACTCCTCTCTCTTTATACATGCCATCTCTACCTAGGACTTGAACTTGCCATGGCCTTGACAGGCATCGCTGTATCAATTATTCTAAATATGCCGGTTGAGCCTCAATTTAACAACCCATTTCTCTCCACGTCATTGCGTGATTTTTGGAGTCGTCGGTGGAACATCATGCTCTCTCATACTCTCCGTCAAGTGGTCTATGACCCGATAACCTCTCGTGCAGGCCCCACTGTTGGGCTGATCACATCCTTCCTCGTCTCAGGTCTCATGCATGAAATCATCTTTTACTACCTCGCATCGTCCCGGCCGACCGGAGAGGTGATGGCATTCTTTCTGCTTCAGGGAATGGGTATCATTGTGGAGCATGTTGTGAAGAAAACCACTACTTGGCGGCCACATAAGATCTTTGCTTGCCCAATGACCGTTGGTTTTATCATGATCTCCGCATTTTGGCTGGTCTTTAATCCACTACTGAGAAGTGGGGCCGACGAGCGGGTGCTGGAGGAAAGCTTGGCAGGGATCACATTTTTGGAGGATGTGGTTCGCGCAATGCTTAGCAAGGTCAGAGTATTAATTAGTTATTTAGTTTAGTTAATAGTTTAACAAATTATCTGTGGACTTTTTAGATTTATAGTGTTTCATGATGGTTGACTTCTGAATTCTGATCCTACATCAAGAAAAAGATAATGATTATGTTTTTGTTATTTAGTAATTAATGATTCAAGTCAAATGAGGCAAAAATAAAGCATAATGATGTTGAATATATTCCGAGTCATTTTTTGTCTTTTTGTTATATGTTCCAATTAAAAGTGAACATATAAAATAAGGAGCAAGAAACTAGAAACAAATTATTATAAATTAAATATCAAATACGGGGCGCGGCCTTCCCAAACACGAATCAGTTGCTCAATTTTCGATGTTAACTGCCTACTTTCCCTTGACCTACCTACTGTCACTGATAAATGCCAATTCCTTGACCCAAGCTAGCCACCCGATGTCACCTACACACGTACCAGACAATCCTCGCAGGGTTCGTTTGGCAAATTAAGAGGGGTAATTTTGAAAGAGTGATAGAATAATATATTTTTGAAAGAGTGGTATTCTTAACTATTTAGAAAAGAGAAAATATCGTTTGGCAGTTGTTAATCAGAATAGTTAAAATATGAATAATTATGATATTAACAATAATAATGAAGATAATAATAATAGTAAAATAATATTAATGATAATGATAATATAATAATAATAATAATAATAATAATCATAATCCATAATATTAATATAATAATATATTAATAATAATTATAATTAAAATAATAATAATAGTAATAATAATGATAATAGTAATAATAATAATAATGATAATATAATAATATAATAATAATAAATTATAATTATAATTATAATCATAATTTTATAATAATATAATTAAAAATTATAATCATAATAATAATATAATAATAATAAATAATTATTATTATAATAATATAATTATAATATAATCATAATATAATAATAATAATGATGATGATGATATAATAATAATAATAATAATAATAATGATAATATAATAATCATAATCCATAATCTTAATATAATAATATATTAATAATAATAAATTATAATTATAATTATAATAATAATAATAGTAATAATAATAATGATAATAGTAATAATGATAATGATAATATAATAATATAATAATAATAAATTATAATTATAATTATAATTATAATCATAATAATATAATAATATAATTAAAAATTATAATCATAATCATAATATAATAATAATAATAAATAATTATAATTATAATAATATAATCATAATATAATCATAATATAATAATAAATAATTATAATCATAATAATATAATAATAAAATTATAATCATAATATAATAATATAATACTAAAATCAAAATTATTATAATAATAAATAATAGTAAAATTAATCATGTAATAACAATACTAATAATAATAATAACAATAATTATTATAATAATATTATATAATAATAAATAAATAATCATCATAATATTAATATAATAATAAATTATAATCATACTAATAATATAATAATAAATTATAATTATAATTATAATCATGATATAATAATATAATATAACATAATCAAACAATAATCGATATTCCGACGAGAGCTAATCCGGTATACCACATATAACTTGGTATACCGGATTAGCACTCTTCCGCACTCTTCTACTTAGTCTAAAATTCATTTGGCAAATTAATTCATCGGAATAACTATTCTATTCTAACTTTTTGCTATTCCATTGAGTGCCAAACACTCCCTGAGTGAATGTTGTCACAACAGGGCCGGAACTTTGAAGAAAAAATGACAAGTATATAATGTATTATATCAGTGTGAAAATATTGAGAGATTGATTTAATGTTGAAGGTTTGACTATATTTTACGACACTCATTTTGCATAAAATTTCATCCGTGTATTAAAAATTATCGTTTAAACAAGTTATTTACATTTTATGTTATTTTGGCCTTATAACTATAATTAAATTCATCCCGAAATAAAAAAAAAAAACTAGTTGAAGATATATATTGTAAATATAAGTTTATGTATGTATACAAAAAGTTACATTATTTTAATATAATTTATATATGCATCAAGTGTTAACAATCGAACCAAAATTTATGATTTAGTCTCTTTACTTAATGACTATTGAAATGAGAGTAAATTTTGTGATTTTCATACACAGTAATTGTGATGATGTAAAATACATTCAATGATTTACGTTAATAAATTTATGTATGAATAATAAATATACACAACTGACACCAGTGATCTTGTTCATTGGATTCTTCCTCTGATGAAACATATTAAGCACCAACAAAATAACAAAAAAAGGATGGAATTGTTTTCTTTCTAACTAATTAAGTAAAAAATGAATCAAGTAAACATTATTATTTGTTGCACTCCATCCGAAAATTAATTAAGGATAGGCTAAGTTGTAAGATTTTGTTCAGAATTAAATTTCAAGATACCTTTGCGTTATGTAATTTTAACGTACCTCCGGTGAATTAATGCATTTATAAACTGAGACTTTGATTGTTTATAATAGAGCAAAAGCTTCAATTAATGACCATGTATTCTGCATGGATTAATTGAAATAAAATAGCATATATTCGACTATAGAGAAACAACTACGAACTATGTGGCGGAGGAATGAAGACCATCAATTGTTAAATAAGCATGGGAGAAAGATATCGTGAGTTTAAACTCACGGAGGTCTTTCTGTGAGTTTAACTCAAAAAGTATATCAAATTATCTCAAAATTTTAATTTATCATCCTCATTAAATTCTTTATATGAAAATCTTGTGGGATGCAAAAATTTGAAGTGTTTTGAATTTTTTAAGTCATGATTTTTAATTTATCGCTTGTTAAATTTAAGCTATTAATATGATATAGCTTGTTAAATTTTTCTTTTCTTGAAAACTAGACTATGATTAAAGAAAACTGACAACAAAATACCAAGAAAGTTAGCAATTATGATAAAAATTCAGTATAATCCAATCCATAATTCTAATTTCTAAAACCACATACTTTACAACTACCTCTAACGGTGCATTATTCTTGCAGTCTTATAATTTTCATAGTTAAAATGTGTCCCCTCGTTTTCTAATTCCTCCCAAGACAACTGTGAATTAATGATGCAATCGTTTAATTTTGTAGACAAATGTATCTTGTGAAATTATCCAACGGCTACTAGAAAAAGTAATTAATGCGATTTTAAATCACTGG
This sequence comes from Schoenoplectus tabernaemontani, assembly GCA_037127355.1. NCBI lineage: Eukaryota > Viridiplantae > Streptophyta > Magnoliopsida > Poales > Cyperaceae > Schoenoplectus > Schoenoplectus tabernaemontani. Next base: position 3,250,891 of record CM073738.1, read on the forward strand.
AATAAAAAACATGGAAAATTTGAACCCAACAAATAAAATTCTGAAATAGGAAGAAGCTTGGAGATGAAAGTATAATTGACAATATATTTTGCAACAAAAATACCGTTAAGACGTCTACTCCCCTCTCCTTCAATGGTTTTTCATAATACTAGCTATATACCCGCGCGTTGCAGCAGATTTTTTTATTTAAACATTAAAATATTATAAGATAAAAAATTCACATTGATGAGATTTTTTACAAAGTATGAGTTAATGATTCATGGGTTTATGGTAAGAAAAGTGAATTATTTCAATATATATTATCACCATTATTTTTTTACCAAACATGCATAAGGTTGTTAAATAAAAAAACTATATTATGAAAATAACATCATAGATGAGAAAGAAATGGAGAGAAAAATGGATCAATGGACGCGATTACATACGTTCGATCAACCAAAAATAAATATTATCCGTCTAATTGAGGAATAAAATTGGTATAACAAAAAAAATATCATGACAAAAAATAGACCCTCCAATTCTTAGATGTTTTATATAATAGTATAGATTCCTCAATACCGGTATAATATTTTTTTGCTAATGAAAATTAAAAAAAAAATTACTACAAAATTAGGGGAATTGGGGTTGACTACTTACCGTAATATGTTAATAAAAAGCGTTACGAACCAAAGAAGAAACAAGTCATGAATCACTTTACAGAGATCAAACGGTTGTACAGCAAATTTCCATTGCAAAAGTTCGTTGCCGACACATATCATCTCCTACTCGAAGGCGATATATATAGCCTTGAGAGGGTTGAATACTCAAACATCTTCTTCTTTGTAATATGATATGAAAGAATACGAGTGGAACTTTATAGCGTTTAATCAAATTAATTGATGTTTAAATCGGATTAAGGGTGTCTGACAATGAGCGATCTTGGGCAAGATCTCAAAACATCCAAGCTCAAGTAATACCAAATCCACTATAATTTTTTTTTTTTTTTTTTTTACGATGCTCTTATAGTTAATATTTATACCATATTAAATAGTAGTTTGGTCGAGTTGGCTCTGGTGAAGCTTCTAGTTATACATGTCAAATGAATTCTGGGCTGTAGTAGTAAGATGTGTGGTTTATTTGTAAAACCGATTTGGCTAACTATTAGTAACAAGGGGAGGAAATGATGATTCTTATTATACGGAAACAATTGTACAATTAATTTCTTTCATGATCGTGACTTGAAGAGACAACATGTCTCAAAGAAAATTAATTCCATAAACTAAAACAGTTGTTGACTGTGGATTTAGATTTAGTTATTTCTAGACTATTTTTGCTTTTATATTTTTGGGAATTGTTTATTGTTGATTTTTTTTAAGGAATTATTTTTTTTTCAGTTCATGACCGTATGAGTTTTGTTGTGCGGAATAACATTTTTTTCTTTCATTACACAATTTAAAATTTGCAATAATTGTTTTTAATCTTCATTGATGAAATTTGACTAATATTCGAAGAAAGAAAATTAATGCATCCAATTTATGAAGTACTGTAATTAGTCTGTTGGAAAAACTATGCGGATCCTGTGAAAGTGAGTATTGCTGATGGGTCGTTTCCTCAACGTCACCTAAGAGAATAACTAATTTATCTCAACCAACCATAAACTCAACAATAGAGAGGAACTGAAATACATGATTTCTATACTGAATTTTGGATTGTGTCATTGTGCTAGTGCGATGTTTGTAGCCTAAGGAAACTCTTCTTTATTTGAAAACAAAATGAGTGAACCAAGAATTTTTACATGATCAATGATCATCACCAAGCGAGGATATTCTTAAACTCGTATGGGTTTGTTTGATACTCCATAGAATAGTAAAAAATAAGAATATAATTGTTATTTTAATGAATTAGTTTGCCAAACAAATTTTAGACTAAGTAGAAGAGTGCGGAAGAGTACTAATCCGGTATATCAAGTTATAGGTGGTATACCGGATTAGCTCTCGTCGGAATAGCGGTTATTGTTTGATTATGTTGTATTATATTATTATATTATGATTATGATTATAATTTATTATTATATTAATATTATGATTATATTATTTAATATTATTATTATTATTATTATATTAAATTATGATTATTATTATTATTATATTATCATCACTATTAGTATTATATTATTATTATATTATTATATTATTATAATGATTGTTACTATTATTAGTATTATAATATATTTTTTGCTATTTATTATTATTATAGTATGAATATAAATATGGTTATTTTATTATTATATTATTATGATTATGATTATTTATTATTATTATATTATTATGATTAAGATAATAATTTTATTACTGTTATATTATATTATAATTATAGTTATATTATTATAATTATGATTATTTATTATTATTATATTATTATATTTTGATTATGATTATATTATTATGATTATGATTATTATTATTTTTTTATTTTCTTATATTGTATTATATTATTATATTATTATGATTATAATTATTTATTATTATTATGATTATGATTATATTTTTTTATTATTATATTATGATTATGATTATATTATTATATTATTATGATTACGACTATGATTATTAATATCATGACTATGATTATAATTATTCTTTAATTATATTGTATTGTATTATTATATTATGATTATATCATAATTATATTATATTATTAAAATTAAAATTATTTATTATTATGATTATGATTATGATTATAATTATATTTTTTTCTTATTATATTACTATATTATGATTATGTTTATATTTTTTATTATATTATTTTAATTATAACTATGAATATTATTATTTATTATGATTATGATTATGGATTATGATAATATTATTATTATTACTATTACTATTATTATTATTATTATTGTACTATTATTTTTATTATCATCATCATTAGTATCATAATTTTCCATATTTTAACTATTCTAATTAACAACTGCCAAATAATATTTTCGCTCTTCCGAATAGTCAAGAATACCACTCTTCTACCACTCTTTCAAAAAGAAACTGTTTTATCACTCTTTCAAAATTATCACTCTTCCGGAACTATTCTTTGATTTGCTAAATGAACCCATAGTGGACACTAACACGAATAAATATTAGATGCTCACTTTCTTAAGAATTAATAAATTTGAACATTTTCATTTCTCATTAAAAAAAATCTTTTCATCTCATCCAAAATCTCTCAAATCTGTATCCTCAATTGTTTTCTTTTTCAGTTTTTTTTATTTTCATTAATATTTTTATTTTCAAATTTGTCCTCCGACTATTTTCTCGGCCAACTTTTCATTTTTAGCAACATTTTTATTTTTTATATTTTTATATTTCACGATATGAATTAACAAGTAAGAATACATTATTGATTAGATATGAATACTATCATTTCAAGTATGAACACTCATATCAATATTTTCATATTTTTTGAATGAGGGGCTAGATGCGTAGGATGTAGTGCGCTCATCATTATTTAAAATAAATTTTATACTGCTCGAGATGTTCATATATTTTATTATGGATGTTCATATCTATTATCATCAATATTTATATATGTTATCATTAGTATTTATACTGAAAGTGAAACCTATTTATAATTACTCTGTGTATTAAAAAACTGAAGGATTTTAACACGTGTTTAATATCAAAATATCACTAGATTAACTTGTATATTTTTATTTGGCGGGTGATTGCGAGAAAGGTGATGTTCGAGAATGATTTTTCGTACACTCGAAGTGTTCATATAGAAACTTAAAAGTGTTCATATGTACATATTAAAAAATTAGTGGATTTTTGTGGGAGAATTTTATAGAAGGCAGTTAGAAGGCCCCATAAAAAAATAAGAATCCAAACAACCGAATTTAAATGTGCAAAGAAGTTTTCTCCATGTGAATTCGAATATATGATCTTCCGCATAGAGATGATTTGTGGTCAAACTGTTCTTTGGTATCGCACTTTAATTTTTAGTGCCCTAACAAATTGATAACAATTAATGAAATTTTGCTAACATGCTTTTCTTTATATTTATGCGAGTACCTCCATAAATTCTTTGTATCAATTGTACTTCTTATTCTAAAGAGCAATATTTTTAAAGTCTAATTTAAAGATTTTTTGTAACATTCTTTTAAAAGGAACTGGTGGAGTTCCCAAGCCCTTATGATCAATTTTGGTTCTAAGGATTGTTTCAGCTGTTGGATCATCATCGAGATTGAAACAAAGTATAAAAATAAAAATGATTTTCATTAAGATTGATGATTAGATGTTGATCCAACGGTTGAAACAACCCTTAAAACCAAAATTGATCTTAAAGGCTTGGGAACTCCATCGGTTCCCTTTTAAAAAACTATAGTTAGTTTTCTTCTAATTTAAATTGGTGAATTCAATTTAATAAATATCAAAAAAATGTTATGAATTTCCCGACTTCGTTACTAATTCTAAAATATATCGATACAAAGATTTTTATTGAGTTAATCGGATTAACATTTAGCAAATGACAAATCAAAATTCAAACAATCGGTATTTCGACCCGGAATACAATAAAGTACATCAAACAAGACTCCAATTAAAATAGTTTGAATGCAAATTGATATAATTTCGCACTGCATTATTACTAAAAAAAAAAAATTCCGTACTTCACTAATACTAATATGGGCCGCTTGATCAACTTGAAATTATGTGTGTACTGTGTAGTGTATGGAGAAATTTCAATTTTTTTTATTTGGAAGGGTCCACCTCCTGCATCTCCGATGACAATGGGTTGCTTTGCACTTTGCAGTATGAAAAATCAAAAATGTAGCACACTCCAAAGAAAGATCAACCACCCCTGCACCGCTGCACGTTCTACAGTTCACATTTCGAACCTTCACCTAATGTCCTAATCCCACTTCTGCAAGGCGCTCCCGTGTAGGTCTCTTTCTTTAAATCAACAAACATGTCGCTGATAGGTCTCTTTCTTTATTTAAAAGTCTAAGTAAATGAATCTAAGTATCGAGATTTCTCTCTTATTTCTTGAATAAATACACTAAAGATCGTTATTAACTTCATTTTCTCTTGACGTGCTATTAAATAGGACTGTCAAAGGTTTTTGAAGAGGTGTGATTACAAAACTATTTCAGTTTTTATACGCGAATAAAAAGAAACGCGTTCCATTCGTAAAATTCGCGAATATTCGCTGGATCAAAAACGAATGAAACACGTATAATTCGCGCATGTAATGTAATCCATATGGGGCCACTGGCCAAGCCAACGGAAGCGTGACCTCACAATACTAAACAGAGGAGGAGCCACGTAAAAGCCAGCGACCAGCGACCAGCGTCAAGCCGTCAACACTCAACACAGAGACGGACAGAGGGGGTACCCACTTTCCAGTCTCACTCCAGTAACCACTTACCAGTTACCAGTGCCCACTAACAAAGAAAGAACGAAGGAAGGACAAGGCATCAGAAAATAACCTCCCTGCTTCCGGTCCCCATCCCCATCCCCATTTCACCTCTCCCCTCTCAAAAAGCAGCATCGCACCTCTATCGAAAACTCGAAATCTCACCTCCCCTCCCTCTTTTCTCTCTCAGCTACTCCAACCTAAGCAATCCAATCTCATCTAATCTCATATTCCCATACAATGGGACCTCCTCACGCCCATCCCCATCCCCATCCCCATCCCCAACCCCAACCCCAACCACAACCCCGACCTCAACCCCATCCACAACCGAACTACATCCATCAGAACCCGCGTTACCAGCACCGCCACCGCCGATCCAACCTCGCCTCCTGCGCCGCCGCCGCCGCCTTCCTCCTCCTTCTCGTCCTCGCCGCTCTCGTCTCTCTCTTTGCCGTCTTTCGTCCCCATGACCCAACCATCGCCGTCTCTGCTGTCCAGCTGCCTGGATTCGCCTCTGCCAATGGCACCGCCAGCTTCACCTTCGCTCAGCTTGCGGCTGTCAGAAACCCCAATCGAAATATGTTCTCCCATTATGATAGCTCCCTTGTTGTTCTTTCCAGGCCTCAGAACCAGGTTGGCAATTTAAAGATCCTTATGTTGTTACTGCTCTAACAATTCCACCTGTTATTTTGCTCTATGATAATGTGTTTTATTCGAGAAGCCTAATCAGTAAAGACAAATGTTATAATTGAGGTCGATTCGTGATCAAGTCAAGTAAATATAATTAAGGTTAAATTTCGGTTGGAATCCTCTTGCTAAATCAAGTAAATATATGCATGAAGGGATTATACGAATTCTGAATTGAGTGTTGATTGTCCAGATTTAGATCAATTAAGGGCTTAGCAGAGAGAGCATCCTTATTAAATAATTTTATTTTTAAGGTGGCGGCCGAAAACGACCTCATTTGATGGAATTGCATCTTTCCCAAAACAGATCTGACAGGGACTGTTGGTTGCAATTTTTTTTAAAATGCTGGGTGTCTGCTGCAAAAATGGAAAATCATTAAATCGGTATCAGTTATGTGCTCAGTTAAATTGGGAACTGTACATTGTTAATCATTTGCCTGTTTTACTCATGCCTGAGTTTGACTGATCTGAATTGAAAGACAGGTTGCTGGATTCATGTTCATACCAGCCGGCCAGATTGAAGGGGGAAGAACACAGTACATGTCGGCTAGTTTCAATGTTGCTGGGTTTCCAGTGAGTGGAAATGCAGAGGTGGTGGAAGTGGAGTCCAGGATGAAGGTCAAGGGGAGGGTTGAGGTTTTGAAATTCTTCACCCACCATGTTGAGACCACTAAATTGTGCACAGTTGCTGTGTCATCTAGAGATGGTGCGGTGTTGACATTTCGGTGCTGAGGTTGTGTGATTTCGGATAAATCAGTAGATAAATAGGCTGAAAAAGGGAAAATTGTACAAATGTGATCAATTCAATATTTGTATTCGAATTCAATTGACTTCAGATTTGGGTAATAGTTTTTGTCTTATAGACGTGAGTTTGTGTACTAGTACTGACTTTATTTTTGATAGATTATACCTCAGTACCTAAAGCTGATATTCTGGGTTTAATAGTTCCTCAGTAATAGTTTCAACACCCAACTTATGTATGATATATTGAGATTATGAAATGTAATAATACATGGTTGCACAAGTTTTTGACAGTATCGACGATCATAAGATGCTATTCTGACGAAAATGAAAAGCTGGGCAGAGTATTTGATACATTTGTATATAGAAGGCAATGTGAAACTTCATTAATTTATCTGTGCATAATCCCAGAACCAAGTGACCAGAATAACTGCGGAACAGCGGAAGTATATTGTTCAATAATATGGAATTATTATTATTAAAGTTGTCAAATTAGTTGATTAGTTATGTTCTCAAAGGATCTCATATTTTTGTTATATACATATACATTCATAAAAACATATTATCATGTTTATTAATGGAGTTAATCTATGAACACACTTAGCAAGTAACATCATATGTTATATGCGGATGTACATCTTTTCTGCCAGGTTTCTTTAAAAAAAAATTGGATTAGACAGAAAATTAATTTTGCAATAGCTTATTTTATTTTAAAATTAAAATTAAATAGAACTCATACAAATTTTTACATATATTATTTTGTATATATTTCTTTCGAAATTTAAATCTACCTAAGCGTCGGAATCTATTACCACATTACTGGTAGTAAGTCTGCGGTTTTTGTAATAGCTGATTAGCTTAACCATTTAACGACCATACAGCTATGGTATGGACGCTGGATTTAATAGAGGAGGACGAACAGCACGTATCTTGACATATAAACGGACGGTCCGATCTGGTCTTCTAATCACTGACAAGTTCTAATTCGGGTCTTTTAACATTTGACAAAAGCAACGCTCCAGTCTCAGCATCTACTCTGTCCCTCTCTTTTTCCAATGGCGGGGGTCTACGCGCCTCTCCGGCCAGGCGCCGCCGCATCCACCTCCGCCACCGCCGCCTTCGCCATACGCCTCCTCCTCCTCCTCCTCACTCTCCTCCCCCTCCTCCTCGCCGCCTTCGCCTTCGTCCTCCAATGGCGCGGTGGCGTCAATGAATCCCACTTCCACCGCCTGGCCCACTGATCGACAGAGCTTCCCTGGCATGGATAACAGTTCACTCGGGTCCTCTCGTTCTTTCTTCGAGACTATCCACTCACACCAGCTCCAGCTCCAGCTCTGATTGCTCTGAGATCCTAAGCCGAGGCTCTTCGACTTCTTTCCCCTTCTTTCGGGGGTGGAATTTCGATCTCGAGACTGAAGGTTCACCGAAGGTAAGCCCAGTTGATTTGATTTCTGTTTCGGTTGGTGGGCTGGGATTCGCTAGATCCGGATTTGGTTGGTAGGTCACTTAAGTTGGGCACAGGAAGTGATCTGGCACTTTTGGGTGCTAATTTTTCAGTAAAGAATTTTCTTATAGTGAAGGATTTATCGTCAATTCAATGTGCATTATTTCCCAGCAACTCAAATGGATATATCTACTTCGAATGGGTGAATCACCAAAGTTAGGTTCATTTCTTCTTAATTTATATTCTAATGGGTCTCCGGTGCTCATGGAAATCTAGATCTCATTCTTTACCATAGGTGATCACGTTGGGCAGATGCAAGATTTTGGTCAGTAGATAATTATCGGATTATAATAGTTTATCGGGTTCAAACTCATTAACTAATCGAGTACTAAATAAAATAATAATAATTTAATATATATTCTTATCTAATAAAAAATATTAAAATAATAACATTTGATATATTAAAAATAACAACAAAATAAATCTCAAAGTAATAGATAATTAAGTTGATGAAGAAAGTTTTCGTCTACGTAACTTTATATTTTGATATCTTTACATAATTATTTAATTATGCACGATATTAAATATTTTTTTCTCAATAAAAATAATCAAACAATTCAGAAAGAAATAAATTACCGAAAAACATTATTGGATCCGCCCCCGTCCCTGTGACCACTTGTGTTTCCTACTCCAGTTGTGATGATCACCCCCAGAGAGTGATTTATGCGCAAATCAATTACAGGCTTGAGTAACTTGATTGTTTTCACCTCTGTAGTGCATAACAACAGGCATCATTTTTTTTTTGTCATGCACTATTTTGATTGGATTTTAGATATGCATAACATTGAGCACATCTGCTGGCCTACAACAAATTCTTCCCTGGTTGTACTACCACAAGGTGATTGGTGTTTCTAGATTCTTCCTTTTTGTGGAGGGAGAGGCTGCAAAGCCCAGTGTTTCTTCAGTTCTGGAATCCATTCGTGTAAGCACATATTTTCTTAGAGTCATTTCACATTATTTCCATTTCTCTTGATATGGCATATGAGGTGATTACAAATTAATCTCTGGACAGGGTGTCAAAGTTATTTATAGAACCAGAGAGCTTGAAGAGAAACAAACAAGAAGGTTAGTCTAGTTTTCCATCATAGGAAAGAAACTAGTGAATTTTTTTGAAAAAAGTGGAATACTTACACCAGTTTCACTGAGGAGAAACTAGTGAAATTAATTTGTATAATTTTAACTTTTCCACATTTAAATTAGGTTTATCTTTTCTAACTTTGCATATTGATCATGTGCAGTCGCATATGGAATGAGACATGGTTAGCTGGATTCTTTTACAAGCCCTGCAACTATGAACTATTTGTTAAGCAATCACTTAACATGGAGATGGCTATTGTTATGGCAAGGGTATGATTTGTTCTAAAGGAATAACTCCTATTATTAAAAAAGAAGTTAAGATTTATATATCTGTAGATAACAAAATTAAAAATCTTATATTGATGTTGCTTTACATCTGTTAAAGATGGCTTTCCTTTAGACACTTTGAGATTATAAAATTTAAATATTCTTCTGCAAATAACAGTACCTAGAAAAATTTCCTGATGTGTTAATATTTCTTCTACTAATTTTATTTGCAAAATTACCTTTCATTGACAAAGAATGTTGGCATGGATTGGATTATACATCTTGACACTGATGAGCTAATACACCCAGCTGGGGCCCAGGAGTACTCCTTGAGGCGGTTGCTTTCTGATGTCCCTGAAAATGTTAACATGGTTATTTTTCCAAACTATGTAAGTGTTTTACAATTGTTATACAATCATTGCATCAAATTTGGGCATGGCAATGTCTTATCTGATGTTGTTGTGCTGATTCAGGAAAGCAGCATTGAACGAGACAACATTAAAGATCCTTTCACTGAGGTAAATATAGTATTTACTTGGATACTTCCAATTTAATATTTCTGGTTTGGATCTACTCAGGGTGTATTTGTAATTTTTGGATCAAATTGTTTCTGGTTTGGATCTTCTCGGGTATGTTTGGAATTTTGGGATCAAATTGTGTATTACATTGGGTAATGCCATCCAAATTAGTCAAAGTTCTACTATTATTTTGTGTTTAAAGTTGAAATATAAGCATTTTGGCTCTTCTTTCTAACTTTCAGGCATCATACTTATATCATTTTAGGTGTCAATGTTTAAGAAAAATTATGATCACTTCCCAAAAGATACATACTTTGGTTTGTACAAGGAAGCCACACGTAACAATCCAAATTATTTTCTGATTTACGGGAATGGAAAAGCTGCTGCTCGGGTTCAAGATCACCTCAGACCCAATGGAGCCCACAGATGGCATAATTACATGAAGACACCAAAGTAAGATGCTCTAACTTCAAAAAAATTTTGTTGTTGTTTAATTATACTATGTAGCCTAGGTAATATGGTCTGGGTCTTGTATAATTGGGATTCTGTGTTTCTGATATATATTGCTTTTGTGTCATCTGGGAAACAATGAAACAAACATCAGTTTTCTTCAGCTAGCAACTTCTCAATTTTATTTCACCTTGCATCTTATTCAAATGTTGAAATCTATTTCTATTTTTTTTAGTGAGATTAAATTGGAAGAGGCAGCAATATTGCATTATACATATACAAAGTTCTCAGACTTGACGTCAAGGCGAGACCGATGTGGTTGCAAACCGACAAAAGATGATGTCAAGAGATGCTTTATCTTAGAATTTGACAGATTGGTAAGTGTTTTCTGTCCTCCTTGCAAGTCTAGAGGTACCTTTTATTCAGTGAGCAATAATTTTAATTTGGTAATTTTTCATTACTAGCAATTTTTAATAATATTCCTATTTGTTCCAATTAGCACCAGCAGACTATTTCTGGAGTTCTTTTTTTTCATCTTACCTGTCTTTTTTTCTTTGGGATTTTTGAGTTAAATTAAAGTTGGGCTTCACCATGCAGTTGCTTAAATTAATTAAAAAAATAGATAACTTTTGAGTTGGCATTTTACTTGTATTGAAAATTCAACATTTAACAATTGTCTGCGTGACAGGCTTTCATTGTTGCATCAACTGCCACCGAGGAGGAAATGCATAACTGGTATTGCAACTTCTCATGCTTTATCAATTGCTTTTAAATAATTATTAAAAAAATTAGAGATTTGTTCTACATATCTAAACATTATCACTTACTGTCAGGTACAATAAGCATGTTGTATGGACTGACGGACAAACCAACCTAAAACTCCTAAGAAAGGGCATTTTAACCCGTATTTATGCACCAATGGTAAGTTTTATCTCCTATTACTTGAAACTATTTTCTTTAGCCTTTCTCCTACGCTCATATCCTTCTCTTTCCTTATTCTGCAGTCTATAATCCGGGGTTTAAGAGAATCAGGTGTCTTCACATCAGCAATTACAAATGCTAGACGACTTTCCAAACAGAAGTCTGCAGTAGGAAACCCTAGTAACAGTACAATAACTAATACTGGAGATGACACAACTAAACATTCAGCAGAAGGCAGTGAATCTCAAGCAACTAGAAGAAAAATATTGGAGTCCAGTATTGTACATGAGGAAGCAATTCCACCAGTGTCGCCACCTGGCTTGTTTAAAGATATGCTAATGAGAACATAACATGTAAAAACCATCATCTCTTGTATGAAATTTATTTGTGAACGTAGTTGTAAATATTTCACTTAGTTTACATTTTCACACGTAGTTTTGTTGTAGTATTTGTAGTGTATATGAATTGGCTTATTTGGAAAATCCACATAGCATGATAATGTATTTTGAAAAGTGAAAAAGGGGAAAACGATTGCGTCATGTATTTGGGATATCAAAACAAAAGCAAATTCTGCTATGAATTGGAGAGAGTTCCGTTCATTTATCGTCCAATGATTTTGATTTTTCACTGATCAACCTTCCTTCTCTACTCACGTTAAGTCATGTTAAATAAATTGTATCTTAATCATTCATTACACAAAATTGTTACGATCTATGACATAATCTCTCTTAAAAGAATATTTAAAGGGAAGAAAATTGATGGCTCTCTACCATTCAGCATCAAAGTAGACTAGTGTGGTACGTGAATAAAATAAAGATATGTAACTTTAACTTTATATATTTTGGGTAAATTTATGGGGAGATCACTCACTTTATATGAAATTTATTTTTGATGACTGAATTTTAAATTATCTATTTTTAGTCACTAAATTCCAACATATATTCAGTTATAGTCACTCTGTTAATTTTTTCGATTAAAATTCTAACAATACTGATGTGGCATCCTATGTGGACTATGTAATATTGCCAATAAAAATTAACAACACTCATAAATGATTAAATGACATAAAAAGGAAGAAAATATTTATTTTTTATCACTAGGAGTACAATTTTATTGTACCCGATTTGAATAAAAATTTTTATTATAGTATAATTATAAAATATAGTCCACGTAGGATGCAATGTCAATACTATTAGATATTAGATATGAGTGCAAATAAATCGGATATTATTTGATCGTATCTAGATATATTTAGTTATGAATCTGGATACGGATAATTTTTTTGTCAAATATGAATTTGGATACAGTTTTCAATTCAAAACCGGATAAGGATACAAAAATGACTAAGTATTTGAATCTAGATGGTTCAATAATTTGGATATTTAAATAAAAAATTCATTTTCTGAAGGCAGAGACAACACAAAATTAATAAAGTGTATTGTTATGTAACGATACATGTGAAGCGTTATCGCTTCATAACGTTTAACGATTATGTAAATCGTTATAATATCTAACGTTTAACGTTTAACGAAGACTTTGTCAGAGTATGGTCAAACTAGTCAAACCGTTGTCAACATTTTGTAAAATGTTCAACGATTCCTCATATGATATAACGATTCAATTCATATATTTTTGAATCGTTATAATGATACAAAGAAGATCTGATAAGGGGTATTCTCGTAAACTCAAATTCAAGACAAGAAAACATTATAACGTCTCCAAAAACGTTATAACGATTTCCTGCGCAAGAATACTAATTATTTTTTGTTATAGGCTCCATTTTAAGGAGTTATTTTGAGACTGCTCAAATTAATCATTCTCTTACAATCTCTAGTATTTTGATCACTCAATCAAAACACTAACAGAGTCCTTACTATATTCTCTTCTAAAAATAAAAAAAAATAGAGATCTTGAATTCAACCATATTAGAAATTTATTGTAATATTTTTCTGAGCGGTGTTTAAGCTCTAATCTTTGAGCTTTTACTCAATTTTTCTTTTCAGCTTTAAGCTGATATTTCTGACTCTTGAGTGCTCATTATTGTTCTTTGCTTGTTAGATATTTTTAGTCTTCTTGCACTTATTCTTGTGAAGAAGCTAAAGTTTCTAATTATAAAAAGATTTTTAAGTAATATAGCGGCGTTCTGTTAGTGAAACGAGACCCGAAAACGTAGATTTCTATAATCAAACTATGTTAATATTTTACATCTTCTTTAAAATTCAGCATTTGCATCTTGTTTACTTCACATTTTATATTTCTATAAAGTTATATTTTTTGACGAAAGTTGTAGTATATTATTTTACATCAATTGCTCTTTTTGATAATTGATATTCGACTGAATTCTCATAATATATTTTCATTATATTTGTATCAAGTATTCAAAATTGTCTAAACTAGTGTAAACCTATGTTTTTGATAAATACAATTACATACTACCTAGGATTATCAGTTTCTTATACATTTTAATTAATATTTTACTTTTTATATTTTTTGGGTCAAATTTATAATGATAGTTATTGATTAAATTATTAATGTATTTTACTTTTTATATTTTATCCATTATTTCAGTATTTTTTTAATGACTGAAATGCCCCTAATAAAATGGTGCAGATCAATATTATAAAAACTAACGGTTTAGATTTTGATCAATGTTATTTTTTCTCTCTATTTTATTTTTATTTTTATCATACATTAATAGTAATGTAGGAGGTCTAAAAAAAGAAGTTATTCATTGAATAAATTAATAATCAACTATTTTTTACGTTGCTTAAAAAAGAAAACTAACTACTATATAACTTTATTTAAAAAGTAAAAATTATTATGTTTACAAATAGTATTTATACTATATTATAAAGAGCATATAAATTAGATTTGTCCATTATTTTTATAATGATCGAAATATTTATATTTTAATTTAGATTTAGATTGATTCATTTTATAACAGCGACGATTGAGATCTCAGTCAAACCCATTTTTCTCTGCATTATGTTTGTTATTTTTATCATATATCTATAGGAGGTCTAAAAAAGTTGTAGATCAAATAAATTAAGCAACTATTGATAAATTAGAAAAAAATATTATATTCCATTAAATAATGAAATAATTTTATTTAAAAATGTAAACGTCTTTATAGTTGATTTAGATATAAATTATATATAAGTAAAATATAATATTTATTTATAATAAAATTAATGTTGAATATAATTATTTTGTAAAAAAGAAGTTGTATATCAAATAAATTAAATATCAACTATTATTAAGTTTTATTATAAAAAAACTAAACATTGTATAATCATACTCAGAAATTAACGTTGTATACAAATATTTTTAAAATAAAAAAAGATCCGCACAATTAAAGATAGCGTGATTCATACTTGTTAATTTAATTAAGTGATATAGGAAATGTATTAGAGATGGAATCAGATGGTGATGATGTTCTAATTGCACTTGTTCATGTCACGTGCAAGGGCTATGATCCTGTGACCTACGATGGAGCTAGGCTTTGGAGTTTGGACTCATTGTGCGCACTTCATTAAATTGAAGATTGTCATAATTAATAATTAATGATCGATCATGAAAAATATTATGTAAATATTTTTTAATTATTTTGGTGATATTTTAATTTAGTATCCGAAATCATATTCGTATATTTTCCTATTTGTATTTGTATCTGGAACTATTCATATTCATTTTCGGAACTAACTGTATTCATATTTGAAAAATTAAAATGGATGCATATACAGTTTTGTCCACTATTTGTTCATATTTGTACCATTTGCATCTTTAATGTTGGATGAAAATATGACAAAAGTGACTAAAACTAAATATATGTTGAAATTTAGTGATTATAAATGAATAATTTAAATTTTAGTAATTAAATATGAATTTTATATAAAATTGAGGAAATCTACCCATATATTTTTATATTCTGATATGTGCATGTTCCTAGTAGTTCTTAGTCTCGAATTCCCACAAACAAAATTTTAAATATGTAGTAAGAAACGAGGACATCGTTGTATTTTCGCATTATACACTCATCTCTGCATCCACAGTAAAGGTTATACCCCAATTCGGTCCAAGTTACCATGTTATTCGCATTGATGATAGATGTGCTTTCAAAATATATATATATATATATATATATATATATATATATATTATGGTACTTCGCAAAATAAAAAAGTATTTTATTTCGATCTAAAAAATCTCACAAAATTAAAATTTAAATTGTCAATCTAATTCATCTATCATAAATAACATATTTAAATCTTATGAAATATCAAATTTGATTACATTTGGAGCTTTCTATCTATTTTTTTCGGATTTTTAAAAACTGCCCCAAAAATAATAATATGTGCACCTAAAAAGTTATCATCTTTCAAAAATCAAAAAAATAGTTACAAACTTCAAAAATAGAAAATTTGGTATTCAATAAGTTTTCAATATCTAGATTATCATGGACAAATTAGATTGATATTTTGAGCTTTCGATGTATGAGATTTGAAACTGAAGCAAAACGTCTCTTTACTTCGCGAAGCACCGTAAGGTCTCCCTCTCTCTCTCTATATATATATATAGTATATCTAGCGTGTTCTTAAACTCACGAAGATCTTCCGTGAGCTCAACTCAAAAAGTATATCAAATCATCTTCAAATTTTGATTTATTAAATATTACATATGAAAATCTTGTGGGATGAAAAAATTTGAGGTGTTTCGAGTTTTCTGAGTCATCATTTTTAATTTTTGAAAATAATGTACAAATGTTAAATATTTTATTATTATTTTTAGAACTGATTTTCAAAAATAAAAAATAAAGACTTAGAAAACTCAAAACACCTTAATTTTTTGTATCCCACAAGATTTTCATATGAAGAATTTAATGAGCATGATAAATCAAAATTTAAAGATAATTTGATATAATTTTTGAGATGATAAATCTAACTTAAGAACACACTAGATTTACTCTCTCTCTATATATATATATAGAGAGAGAGAGTAAACATACCGTGAGCTTAACTCAAAAAGTACATCAAATCAGCTCTGAATTTTAATTTATCATGCTCTTTAAATTATTTATATGAAAATCTTATGGAATGCAAAAATTTTAAGTGTTTTGAACTTTTTATGTCATGGTTTTTAATTTTTAAAAATTAGGTCTAAAAATAATAATAAAATATTTAATGTTTGAACATCATTTTTTAAAATTAAAAATGGTGATTTAAAAAACTAAAACACTTCAAATTTTTGCGTCCCACAAGATTTTCATGTAAAGAATTTAATGACATGATAAATTAAAATACGGAGATGTTTTGATTACTTTTTGAGTTAAACTCATGATATCTTTACTCTTTCTCTCTCTCTCTCTCTCTCTATATATATATATATATATATATATATATATATATGTATGAGATCTTACGGTGCTTCGCGAAGCAAAGAGGCGTTTTATTTCGGCCTAAAAAATCTCATAAAATTAAAATTCATATTGCTAATCTAATTCACCCAACATAAACTATATATTTAATTCTTATGGAATATCAAATTTGATTACATTTGAAACTTTCTAACTATTTTTTTGAATTTTTGAAAAATGTCTAAAAATAATAATATATGCACCTAAAAATTTATCATCTTTCAAAAATTCAAAAAAAATAGTTATAAATCTTCAAAAATAGTAAAATCTGGTATCTAATAAGTTTTTAAGATTTCGGTATATGAGATTTAAAACTGAAGCAAAATATCTCTTTACTTTGCGAAGCACCGTAAGGTCTCCCTATATATATAGGCTAGGGTGCTCCATGGAGCACCAAACCTCCCGTGCTTTGCGTCCGTATCTCGAATTTAAAAGTCCAAATGACCAATCCAAATTGTTAAGCATGACCTTCATATTGAAAATCTTTCGAGATCAAAATTTATATTTTTTTTGAATTTTTTTGCTCTTTTTTAGATGAGTACAAAATCACTAGTTTTGGATGGTGCAGAAATTATTAGATCAATAAATTTCGTACCCATCTAAAAAATAGCAAAAAAATTAAAAAAATATATATAATTTGATCTCGAAAGATATTTTAATATGAATATCGTGTTCAACGTGTGGATCGACCGTTTAAACTTTTAAATTTGAGATATAGATGCGAAGCACGGGAGGTTTAATGATCTATGGAGCACCTAAGCCTATCTCTCGCTCTCTCTATATATATATATGTATACATCTTTTGGACAAACCTGTAGGCACTTTCAACAGTTATGTATTCTTTTATGGGAAGGGATCTCTTGACAATGGGTTATCTTGACAATCTTGATAATAGATCTTCAAATAAATATTAAAAATTAAAAATAAAAAAATCTTATAAATATGTTGTTCTAATTATATATTGATTGTGATTCAAATTTTCATGCGATTTTATTATCATTTGCTAGTCCATTAAAGATCAATAATTTATGTAATTTGTAACAATTTAATTTAATGGTCTTTGATTGACTATCAAATAATAATGAAATTATATAAAATTTGAATCACTATTAATCTATAAGTAGAAAAACATATCTATAAGATTTTTCTATTTTAAGATTTTTTTCATTTTTATTTGATGATTCATTGTCAAGATTATCATGATAGTCATTGTCAAGTTATCATTTCCCTTCTTTTATATTTGCTAGCATAGAATTCGTGTGTTGTACGAAAATATCTTAATTTAAAAAATATATGTATATAACACTAATTTTATTATAATTAAATGATACATTTTATTTAAATATAATTTATATCTAAATCAATTATAAAGGCTCTTAAATTTTTAAATAAAATTAATTTATTATCTAATAAAATAATGTATAAAATATAATATTTTTTTGAATGAGGTTTATATCATAGTAACAAGATTCGTGAGTTATTCGCGAATAATAATAGTTAATGTTTATAGAATAGTTTCATTTGATATATAATTTTTTAGACCTCTTATAAATACATGGTAAAAAATAGCAAATGAAATGAAGAGGGAAATGGGTTGGACTGAAATAATAGTTGATGTTTAATTTACTTGATATATA
Organism: Schoenoplectus tabernaemontani; assembly: GCA_037127355.1. Lineage (NCBI taxonomy): Eukaryota > Viridiplantae > Streptophyta > Magnoliopsida > Poales > Cyperaceae > Schoenoplectus > Schoenoplectus tabernaemontani. The sequence goes on from CM073738.1 coordinate 3,269,493, forward strand.
ATTTTTATTTTTAAATCTCTTATAAATGTATGATAAAAAAATAGCAAATAAAATGAAAAGAAAAATGAGTTGGACTAAAATTTAAATCGTCATTTTTATAAAATCAATCAATCTCAATCATAAATTAAATATGAGTATTTAGGCCATTATATATTATTTGATAATATTAATGTACGTCTCCAATACATATATTCTTTATAATATAGTATAGATAAAAATAGTAATTCTATAATGTTCCACGGAGAAGGATTAAAGCTTTCAACCATAGTTAACCTCTAAGTTAATTTTTACTCGTCACTTTCAAGTTATTGCTGGTTAAAGCAAGAGAGATGTGTATTTTAGCATATAATATTTAAACCCTAACCATACCTTTTTTTTTTTAACTTTAAGACCTTTGGGCGATTTATTAAGAACTTGAGGGTTGCAAAGAAAAGTTACATCTTTTTTTCATATAATAACCGCCCGAAACCTCACTTCAACTCCAGCCGCCTTTCAAACCTAGAAACCCTAGACTAGATCGAGTAGCACCATTTGAGTGTACCACCCAGCACTTTTGCTTCTTTAGATCGGCAACAGTAGTGCCTTTCCTGACTTGAACTCGCGAGGTCGAGAGCGAATCCAGCATGGAGAAGGGGAAGGCCTGCTTAAGACCATCTCAACCCGGATCTATATTGCCCGCTTCCTACAAACACACGTTCTCACTCTCTCTTCCTCACCATTTGTCGAACTTGGATCCGAGATTGATCTGCCTAAACTACTCCCCTCGGGTTACTTCGAGTCCGAACTCGTGGACCGTCTTGACGTAGGAAGTCGCGCCACCTCGCGAATGGTACATCGTGGCCGCCTCTTACTCCTTCCGTCTCCCTTCTGCCTCACTCGATGAGTGCCCTCCCCCTCGGGTTGGAGCAATCTGACCTCCGCCTCGCGACAACCACACAAACAGCGTGAGATGCGGAATCCGAGGCAGGATAGCGTGCTCGCTGGTTGATTCTCGCTGCGGGTTGTACTCCCCTTTGCAGGTACAGTTTTGACCTCTATCCCTTTCCCTCTTCGGCCTTGCGTGTTAGTTGTTCTGTAGAGGGATGAACCCCGTGCCATGTGCTGATTCATCTTACCCTCGTTGACTCGTTGTTGTTGCTTGTAGTGTACCAAATTGCTAGGTGTTGGAGGTACATGTTCTGTTTGATATTCTCTTGTTGTTGGAGGGTATTGTTTCCCTTAATCTGATCTTTGTTGGCCCAATGGATGGTAATGTAAATTATTGTTTGCTGGTTCCTGTGTTGATTGTTCCGTGGTACCTGTATTTCCTTTTTATGTGTATACTTGCAAAGCTAAAATAAGATGAAGGGTCTAAACAAAATATTAACTAAATTCACTTAATAGGAGAATTGATGTGCAAATGGTTGAACAATTGTGAAGTTGAGTTTTTCATTTCTGTTATGGACAGGGAGTGTGCAAGAGAAAATGGGATGAGTTCACCAAACAAAACAGGCAGAGCATGATTCAATTTATTGCTCTGATTTCTCAGCAGTCATGCCTTGGAATCATTCCTTGAGTTTAATGACACACCGGTCAAGCAAGCCTTGCTGATTTCCAAATGCTTATGTGGAACTTGCCAAAACTATACATCGAGGTATTGAAGCAAGTGAAGACTTAAATTGGTTTGAAGGATCCTTTTTAAAATATGTTTTTACCTGTTTTGCAGTTTCCCAGATCAATCGAATGCAGGACCATGTGCACATTTGGTGCACAAAGGAGTAATGTTTGTAAAATAAGATAATCTTAGTCATAACTTGGAACCATAGCTTGGCAGTGTATTCTTTTGCATTGGTGGTGATAATATATATATAATTGAACTGGCACAAATTGGTAATGATCAAAATGTTATAGATTGGAAACTTCAGAGAATTGATGCTTTAATAATGAGGACCAATTAGGAAGTAGGTATTACTTCAGGGAGTGTTATGCACAGATTACTTGCGGAAATTGTTCCTCAGAACATATGGCTGCAAAAACAATGCAGACAGCAATACATGCAAGCATGCGCTGCAAGGAATACCTATTATTAAGGAAAGCGGCTATAGACATTCAATCTCTATGTAGATGTAAAAATCTAATTAAAAGGCACAATTTCAATTTGTTGCAGGCCTTTATCTGCAAAAACATGTAGCTATCCTGGTTTGACTCTGCTCAACTTCTTTGTATCCTCTACAGGATTTTAGCTTGTAAGATAAAGAAATGGCAGACAAAAGACCACTTACTTTGGAAGTAGATTTTGAGGACAGACAAAAGACCACTTAGTTTGGAAGTAGATTTTGAGGACAGAAACTGAAGAAGCTAACCGATTCTAGGTACTCTCTTCTCTCCTTGTGCATAATGCGGCTTGGGTTATCTTTTGGTTAAAAATTGAAGCTTTATGTAGGATCTCTTGACAATGGGTTATTTTGACAATCTTGATAACAGATTTTTAAATAAATATGAAAAAAAATCTTAAAAAAAGTTTATAGATATGTTTTTTTCCTTATAGATTTGTATTATTTTAAATTTCATGCAATTTCATTATAGTGATGCGCTCTTAGCGACGCGTCATATTGTAACCCGGATATAGTGATAAAAGAACAAGGGTCGGGTCGTCATCGCTTTAGTGGCGCATCATATCAGAACTCAGATTTGGTGATAAACGAGCGAGGTTGGATCGTCATCACCTTAGTGACGTGCTACATTGGCACCCGGATGTAGTGTTAAATGAACAAGGATCTTCGGGGAAAGTAAGATTCGTTTAGGTAGTTGGAATGTAGAGTTCTTGACAGGTTGGCTAAGATAGTTAGTTGATACTGTGATTAGGAGATATGTGAATATCTTAAGCGTTCAGGAGACTAAATGGATGAGTCAGAAGGTCAAGGAGGTGGAGGATACGGGTTTCAAATTGTGGTATACAGGAAAAGAACGAAATATAAATGATATAGGCATTTTAATTGATAAGTCTTAAGAATGAAGTTGTCGCTCTTAGAAGACAAGAGGATAGGATCATCATGATTAAATTGGTTATTGGAGATTTGATTTTGAACGTCATCAGTGTGTATGCTCCACGAGTAGGTTTGAGCGATGATGTCAAGAAGCAATTCTGGGAATACTTAGAGGACATGGTTAGATAAATGCTAAGTAGTGAAAATTTTTTATTGGAGGAGATCTTAACGGTCATGTTGGCACAATTAGAAAGGGGTTTAAGAGGATATATGGAGGTTTTGGATATGGAGAACAAACCAAGAGGGAGAAGAAATCTTGAACTTCGTTGTAGCTTATGAGTTCATGGTAGCAAACACTTTCTTTAGAAAGAAAAAATCGTATTTAATTACTTTCAATAGTGGTCACCACTCGAGCCAGCTTGATTTTATCCTTACTAGAAGAGAAGAGAGATCAAACTGCATGGATTGTAAGATTATATTTGGCGTGTGTTGTCACACAATACAAGCTTTTGATAGTTGACTTTCATTTTCAGGTACACGTCCAGCGAGATAGAGTTTTTGTAGAAGGATCGTGGAACGCAAAAGATGTGGATAATATGTGGGATGAGATGTCGACTCACATGCAGAAGGTAGAGGTGTTTGGAGTAACCAGAGGAAATAAATGTGAACCTAAAAATACTTGATGGTGAAATGATGATATACAAAAGACGATCAGTGAGAAGAAATAATGCTACAAACGTTTACATCACCGCAGGAGTGATGAAAACATACAGAGGTACAAAGAAGCTAGAAGAAACGCAAAGCAAAGCAAGTTGTGAGCGTAGCAAGGGGTCAGGCATATGTCGAGCTGTATTGAAAATTAGATATGAAAGAGAACGAAAATGACGTCTACAATATGGCTAGGCTTCGAGAAAGAAATAAAAGATTTTAACAAGTTAAATGTATTAAGGATGAGACTGATAAGTTGTTGGTGAATGATGATGAGATTAAGAACAAATAGAGAGAATAGTTTGACAAAGTGTTCAATAAAGAGAAAATCGCGAATTGGACGACTCATTTGTCGACATAAATAGGCGATATGTTTGAAGAATTGAAGAGTCTGAGGTAAAAAAAGGTTTAAAAATGATAAAAATAGGTAAGCCGTTAGAATCTGATGACATCTCAATTGAGGTATGGACATTATCGGAGATGTAACAATAGTGTAGCTCATTAAGCAATTTAATATTATTTTTTGGTCTAATGAGATGCTTAATGAGTGGAGAAGAAGTATATTAGTACTAATCTTCAAGAATAAAGGAGATATTCAAAGTTGTATTAATTACAAAGGAATTAAGCTCATGAGTCATATCATGAAGTTTTGGGAGAATGATTGAGTATCGTTTAAGAAAAATTGACAACTATCTTCAAAAATCAGTTTGGTTTTATGCTTGGGAGGTCCATTATGGAGGCGATTTTCTTGATAAAATAGCTCATGGAGAGATTGGGAACAGGACCTGTATATGATATTTATTGATTTGGAGAAAGCGTATGATAAAATACTAGAAATATCATATGGTAGTCATTTGAAAAGAAATGAGTCTCAACAAATTACGTTATCTTTATTAATGATATGTATACAAATGTTGTGACTTGTGTCAGAGCATGTGATAGCGAGTCTCAACAAATTACGTTACCTTTATTAATGATATGTATACATATGGTAGGCATTTGAAAAGAAATGAGTCTCAACAAATTACGTTACCTTTATTAATGATATGTATACAAATGTTGTGACTTGTGTCAGAGCATGTGATAGTGAGTTCGATGCATTTCCTATTAAGATCGAATTACATTAAGGGTTATCATTGAGTCAATATATTTTCACCTTAATGATGGATGAGATCACAAATGACATACAAGACGATATTCCTTGGTTCATGTTCTTTGCTGATAATGTGGTGCTGATTGATGAGAGCATTATTGAAGTCGATCAGAACTAGAGTTTTGGAGATAAACTCTAAAATCGAAATGTTTTAGACTTAGGAATAAAATTGAATATATGAGGTGTCAGTTCAGCGGGGATAACTCAGATGATGGAAATGTTAGTTTGGACGGACAAGTAGTACTTATGAATGATACATTTTGATATTTAAGGTTGATGTTGTAGAGTGATAGAGGGATCGATGAAGATGTTAGTCATAGAATAAGAGTCGAATGGATGAAATGGAAACAAATATTTGGTATTTTCTATGATAAGGTCCTAAATAAATTAAAAGATAAGTTTTACATGATGGCGGTTGGGCCTGTGATGATGTATGACGCAGAATACTGGGCTACGAAAGGACCACATCCAAAAGATGAGTATAGATTTAAAGAGCTCGTTTTGGATAGGAGTGCTTGGAAGATTGTGATTCATGTATCAGAATCATAATTTAGGAGTTAGAATCTAATAGTAGAGCTAGAGATTTCATTTTTTTAATTTTTCATATTTTAGGATTTTAGAATTTAGAAATATATTTTATAATGTAGAGCTATTATATTATTATTATTATTATTATCATATTGTTATCGTCATTATCATTATTATTTTTATTTATGTATTTATTATTTTTATTAGTATTTGTTTCCATCATCATTATTATCATTGGTGTTTAAGATTTCTGATCTTATGTTTTCAGATTGGATTTTATGTCATTAAATGCTTTGTTATTGTTGTTGTTGTTGTTAATAGTCCATCAAAGATCATTAAAATTTTATACAATTTGCAACGGTTCTAAATTAACGATGTTTGATGGACTACAAACGTTAATGAAATAAAATTAGGAATACTTTTAGTCTATTAAATAAAAAATATATCTATAAATTTTTTTTCTATTTTTAACGGTTTTTCATATTTATTTAACGGTCCATTATTAAGATTGTCAAAATAACCCATTGTCAAGGTATCCTGCCCCTTCATGTAATTTCAGGTTTTTTTTAGGGATATGCCTGCATTGAGAAATATTGTAATTTTTATCATCATCATTATATTACCCCTTGGCCAATAGTTTAGCACCTTTGTTTTGTCCTATTTGACAGTGTATGTCACATAGTATGGGGTTTTCGAGTGGGTGGGCCAGTAGCAGCATGCATGTTACACAAGCGTCTCTTACACAGAATTTTCTGAGGCTGAAAAGACTCAGATTTGTAACCAAATAATTGAAAACATTTCCACTTCCATAGAGGTAGTTACAGTTAAGGCAACCTGTTAACAACTTTTAAGATATACTTACAGAAGAGTAATCTGAGTGATATTTCCATTTTTCCAGATATACATTGCTTCATGGAAAAATTTCCAGCATGCTGTTGTTGGCTGGTAATATAACATGATAATGAAACTTTAAATGAAAAGGTTCAACTATTGGAGCAAAAGCTGAGAACTTTGCTTAAGAAGATATATGGCATGATCAGAGAAGACAATGATATATCCCCATTATTTGCTCTTTGCTTTCCTATTCATTTAGGATATTTGGTTTTTATTTTTTATTTTGATTCTTCTCTCTTATACTATGTAAATAAATACTCTTAGACTGGGAACATTCTAAAATTGTGAAAAAGTGCTTCATTTCAAGAAAATCTCGTGCAAGCAGACTGAAGGGGTGGCTCAGGACGGAAATCATGTGGCGAATCATAATGTTATGGTGCACTTGAAAGCCAATCGTGCATGCTTCGAACTCTCTATTAAAACAATACCCTTATGTCATCTATAATTTATTAATTGCATTGAAAAAGGTAATAGAACTTTCTGCTTTGCAGGTACCTTCGGTATCACTGAGCAAGTTGGTCCATCTTTTAATTTAGAGAACTGGAGAATGATGTCCTGAGTGCATTAGCTGTTCAAGCTTTTGGCTTGAGTATGGGATTCTTCCTACGTGCCTCGTCTACATTCTTATCTTTTGTTCTTCTTATAGGAAAAGGAAGTATTGCTATCATAAAAGTGCTTTTTACAACAGAAAAATTAAAAAACAATAAATGTGATATTCTTCGATATAGTAGGTAATGCGACTCATCTGGCCCCAAGAGGGAAAGAGCATCTCTTAGTACTATTTTGAAATTCACATTTGCTATCACGTTATTTTAGTTGTCAGCAGAATATCATAGATTTTGTACGGCAGCAAACTACCATAGGATGAAACTAATTTTTTATGACAGTAAATGGCCATCCGGTTTTGTAGGTTGCATCTTCACCAGCTAGGTTTCTGAATGAGCATAGGTCCAGAATATCTAATTTTTTCGAATCGCCCATATTGAAAAGATCCTAATATTTCGACGTTATACGGCCTGCTTAGTCTACTAATGGGCCTGAAAATTTAAAAATTATGGCCCGATTAACTCTTAATGAGCCTGAAAATTTAAAAATTATGGCCCGATTAACTCTTAATGAGCCTGAAAATTTAAAAATTATGGCCCGATTAACTCTTAATGGGCCTGAAAATTTAAAAATTACCTATTAATGGGCCTGAAAATTTAAACATTACGGCCCAATTAGACTATTCATGGGCATTTAACCTGATCTATATCTTTCAGTAAGCCATTTGTTCTATTGATGGGCCCCATTTTAAACATTACGACATTTGTTGTCCTGTGTATTTTAAACACAACGGCCGTCTTCAATATTAATGGGCCCGAATCATTTAATCTTTTCAGGCCTTTTTTCTAAATGCGTTCATTTCAGTTGTACAGCTCGCTATTTTTAATAGGTTGATATAATTCATACGACCGTTAATTGCTTCATTAATTTGGGCTCGAATTTTATTTTCTGCCTGTTAATCTTTTTAGTAGGACCAAACACTTTGTCAGCATGATGTCAGTAAAACTCGTACATTTCCTCCACAGAACTCATAGAATTTTTATGATCCTATCAACAAATAAGCCACCCAACCCAAGACACCCCAGCTTATTTCTTTTATCCAAATGCACCCTCACCACACATAGCCAGCAAGATGACCACAAAAAAAGGAACTAAAACACATGCACCCACATAACCATAAACCACGCATACAAACCAACAAGATGGAAAAACATAACATACAAGCAACAAAATGATTAAATATTACATCTTGCACAACCTCTGCACTTAGATATTTTTAAATTAGAAACGGATTTGTTGAGAGGCGTCTAAAACACTAAAAAGGACACGAATTAACTTACATATGTTATTTGATATCATATCAGAAAAAAAACGTGCTTAAATTTATGACTATGCATTCAGGATTATAAAAATTAGGCACAGTGTTTGCATCAATATCAAGATAACTAAAAAGTAAAAGTATGAACATACCTTAAGCATGAAGGGAATTCTGCTATTAATCTCTTCAATTCTGAAGAAAACGAAAAACAAGACGAGCAGTAGTATTAAAAATTTACTCTGGAACTTTTTTGGGTCACATTCTCTTTTCAAGATGTGTATAAATATATCAAAATGACATCTATTTTCTTGATGAGTACAAACAATATATCATAAGGTAAATGCAGCTGCTTCATAGCCTCTTGAATCTTGAAATAGTGATATGAAATTGGGGTCAGGCACCAGAATGGACATCTCATTGGACTGGTCCAAAGGGAATGCCAAAATAGATGCAAACAAACTGTGTGACAGGAAAATGTTACATTTGAATTGTATTAAAAGTGTTAAAAAAAACATACTATTATTCCAGCAATTACTTTTCATTATTGTTGCAAGCTGCAAATTTTAATATGCCCATTTATCTAGTACTAAAGAAATAATGGAACATCCGAATGCTTGCAGAGCATATTAGAAATTACAAGTAACAAACCACCCAAAAAGGTTTAGTACCTCATTATTTCAAGACCCTCAACTTCATGATAGCTTTCTAGTTCTGTATTCTGTTTCTTCATTGTTATGCTTCTACATCTATAAAAAATGAACACAAAAATAATAAACTACAAACTGTGCTATATCAGCCCATCATGCATAATGCAAGCGAACAACGATGCTCAACATTTACACATCAATTTCTTTTTTAGAAAAAAAAATCAAAGTATACCATATAAATCAATATTAAAAACAAGGGTGGGGATCACTTGAGAATGGGTTATTTTGACAATCATGACAGTGGACTCTTAAATAAACATCACCAAAATCTTAAAACTAGAAAAAAGTTTATTGATATGTTTTTTTACTTATAAATTGATAGTCATTCAAATTTCATGCAATTTCATTACCATTTGATACTCCTTCAAAGACGATCAAATTTTTATACAATTTGCAATGGTTACAATTTAACGGTCTTTGATGGAGTATCAAATGATAATGAAATTATATGAAATTTGAATTACTATTGATCTATAAGTAAAAAAAAAACATATCTATAAACTTTTTTTTCTATTTTTAAGATTTTCTTTCTGATATTTATTTAAGAGCCCATTGTCAAGATTGTCAAAATAACCCATTCTCAAGTGATCCCCACCCTAAAAACAATAGCTTTCATCTGCAATTTTATATAAATTTACTAAGGTAAATGCTACACAAAAAGTGAAGAGAAGTTATGGCAGCAGAGGATCTAGATGCAGAATTACCATGCTTGTGGCGGCAGAGGATCTAGATGCAGAATTACCATGCTTGTGGCAGCAGAGGATCTAGCAATCACTATGGATTGCTAGGTTGCAAATGCGCAAAAGAACACTCTAGTCTTGCCGGTGGAATGAGTTTTGCATGACCCACATGTGCTTCACCTAGAGTGAAAAATAAACACTTCTGTTACAGATCAAATTGGTAATGTGTGATGTCAATTGATGTTATCTTGCCCTGACAACATTGAAGGATGAACCACAACTTCAGTACAATCAATAGTCTAGAAGGATTATTCCTACAGTTGTTACAATCTTTTTCCAAATATTTACAGAAATAATTATTTTAATTGAGGTTTTTTTTGCAAATTTAAAATTGGTAACCAAATCAAACTCTGTCTATGCCTGATAAGTGATAATTAACGAACTTATTACTCTGTGCACTGAATTTTGTAAGAGATATTGAATTAGAAAAGAAAGACATTATATAAGAGATCTAGCAATGCCACTAGCAACAAAATTCCTCCTACAAATTATTCCTATGACCCGTCTAACAGCTTCTCCACTCACTCTTATATTAATTTATATTTATATTACTGGCTTTAGAGGGGTTACCTATAAAAATGTTATATGCTGCATTGCGTTTGAAAGCACATCAATGTAAAATGAAAATCCTTCATGAAAATAGGTACACATATATGGAAGTCAATAAAGTAATTGGGATATTTTACTTATATATGTCTGTCCGTCTGCCCCCGAATTTAGAAACAATCTAGCAATAGTGTAAATATAATATTTTTACCATTTCCCACAAAATAGATGCAGATCTTTAGGTCTTTGCAAGCCGTACAACGTGGGAAGCCAAATACAACTATGCAAGTAGTCTAAATTATGAAAGGTTGAGATGTAAGCCGTTCAAGGTTTGTACATCAAAAAATCTTGCAGCATAACTAATTTTGGCATGTAACAATTATTTTACTATTCTTTTGGGTTTTTTTTTACGGACATGATCTCAAAATAAAAATGCATCTACATTAAATAGGACCATCCTCCAAACATCCAAAAGATAGTACAAAAATTCTAAAAATAAAATTTCTGTTTCCAACAAGATTTTATTATGTAAACCAAATTAAGCAGCTTGGATCAAAAGCCTACTAATTTGAACAAGCCAAATTTCAGACCAAAAAGAAAAAAATTATGTGTATAATAGCTTAATTCTTGTCAGCATTATCTAACCAAAGATTAACAATTGTTCAACTACAAGCCAGTACAAAAGTTCTAAAAATAAAATTTTGGTTTCCAACAAGATTTTATTATGTAAACCAAATTATGCAGCTTGCATCAAAAGCCAACTAATTTCAACCAACCATGTTTCAGATAAAAAAGAAAAAGAAAATGTGTATAATAGCTTAATTCTTGTCAACATTATCTAACCAAAGATTAGCAATTGTTCAACTAATAAGAAATAAGTATCTGAAAGCACGGTAAATATAACAAAATGTCTCTGCATGCTCACCAAAGTAGATCATGTTTCAACTAATGCAAGACTAATGCTTTCAGTAAATTCCACCATCATTATCTTCTTATCACTTGTGTGATGGCCAACTATTCTACAACCTTTGTAAAAATCTAATAACAACTGCATCACTAAAAAGAAAGAATATTTGACATAGCATGTCAACTAATTGGAAAAGATAAAATGTATAGTTTTAGTCCCAACCTAAAAGCTTTAGAAAAGAGAACTTCTTATGAGAAAATTGCTTTTAGTTTTGCCTTTACTACTAATGGATCATATCAAGTTTGTATTAGAATGATCATCGCAATAGATGACTAAAAAAAGCATTTCCTTTCAGCTCACCACGTAAATCACAATGGCATCAATACTTGGGTGGATTCCCATCCCCTTTCTAGACAAAAATATAGCAAACGGACAAACGGTAAACAGCGGATCAAACTGAAAACTTTTAAATTACCAGGAAATCAAGAGAAAAACTAAAAGATAGCACACTGGTTAACATAGATTCTAAGAAGACTTTGCAAATTAAGATATTTTGAAAATTTGAAGAATTTAGGGGGGAAACTTGAACATATTTCCAAAATCTTCCACCATGTGATCTGACTTCAAATTCCAACTATTTAATAAAAAATACAATTACAACACTTTGCAGCCCAACAATTAACATGTTACATGACTACTCGATAAGATAAAAGTGACCCACAAATTATTTTCCAACCCAACAATTAACATGCGACAATCACTATTATGTAACACGACTACTTGGTATGATAAAAGTGACCCAAAAATTATTTTGCAAGATCCAACAACTCCAAAAGCTAAACCAAAATTGAGTCAGACTGATCTACCTGGATGCCAATTTGTTTTGTGGGCACCGTCAAATCAGCACATCTCTCCTAATTATTTCTTTGTTTCTGTTGTACTCCTTAGGTCCTGCCCTCCTCGACTTGATCCAATTCTCAACCATTCTTAGACAAAAAGAAAAAAAGTCCTATTTAAAAAATACAATAAGAAAATTTTAAATTTTCAAAACAACTATATATGTCATGATAGCACACATGTTTTTGTTTAACATATGATTATAAAATTTAAAAAACATTGGATTTATCTTAAATCATCGAGCAAATTACATTCCATCAGCAGAGCATTTAAACCAGCTACATGCCTACATCCATTCGTATTTCCACCTCACAATACCACACTTAACTCCTCCCTCCCAACTCTTACACTTGCCTTTTTTTTGCTAATTCTGTTAACTCCATCCTCTCAAAACATCATAAGTCATTCACCTAAAATTGGCACGTAGGATAGAAAAAAATGGCACATAGGGACTTTAGAAAGTTAGAAAAAAAACAATTGGGACAACTAGAGGGGTTGGTTGTAGCATATATTGGAATAGGTACAAGCTGGCACCATAAGTAAAAATCATTAGCTTATCTATTGCCAACTTCAATCATAAATTACCATATATTTACTTACCTAATATACAAACTTAGTAATAACAATTTAGTAGACAAGTTTAGTATTATAAATAAATATTATTAAAAACCTTGTGTAGGAACCATAATTAATAATATCAATAATGTAGTAAAAAATCAAAGGCCTCTTCGAGTTATAGAAATGGAACAAAGAAGGTATACACATTTCACCCTTAACATAAAAATCATGTTATCCACAATTCGTTCATATAGGAAAACCCTTCCATCAAACCCCCAAGGAATGTTTAGAAAGGCATTAGTCAATAAATAAAAGATCCATAGAAAATAGAGGGTGCCTGAGTACCTAGGTGTCATGCAGAAGTTTCTCATAGCTGACCTATGTCTTAGGTATGATTTTCTGAACACCATCACTATGTTCATCATTGTGAAGGTTTTGCATGCTACATGTGTGTTCACCGTCTTAACAGCTTGTTTAGCATTTTGCTTTTAAACATAACGAAACACGCTGCCTGCATATAACAGTCAACAGTCAAGAATATCAATATAAGAATCAACAAAATAGTTGCAGCATGTGGTCAAAGATTCAGTATTAACATGGACAATAACAGCAACGTCCAATCTTAACTTATGAGAGAATGTTGATTGATAGAGATACCATCATTGACAAGCTTAAAGAGATTAATAAACAAGTAAATTAACAAAATTACAGGTATGAGCACACGTACAAGCAGGTCAGTAGCTGGCATAGTGACAAGTTCATGATTCGGAAAACGTTCGGCGAGATCAAAAATTCAACGTTCGGGTATAATACGGATATAATTTAGGGATAGTTCGTTTCATATAATATAAATATAAATAAAATATATATTATAATGATAAAATATTAAAAATATATTAAAAACTATAAAATTCCATATAAAATAATATATAATGTGTTTTTTTGCCGAATAATTCACGAATAAAACGTTTTTTTTATCAAAAAAACGCACTGTATATTAAACTGACGAATTATTCGTGAAACATCCAGCTATGGGTGAAAAACGAATAATTCGCGAATCTTGTTACTATGGTAGCTGGTATAGGAAATGATGCAAAAAATGGAGAAAAATGTACCCTTGAGTTGGGATCATCAGTGAGGTAAAGTACATACAAAAATGGTTGCACGGTTCATCAAGGCGACAAGTTCAGAAATCCTGAGGTATGAAGTATCCGCCTCTACATTTCTTATTCTTCCTTCTTGACCTGTAAATGGATGTTTCACAACTATTGTTTAATCATGTTTACTCCCAAAATGATAATAGCATAGACTTCACACAAGGAAACATTTTCATAAGCATATGTAGTAGGGCAATTCTGTCATGCAGTGCACATTATGAAAAACTTACTGCAGAATGCCTTATTATTGACATACAATTGGATTGTACCAATAATGACTTACGTTTCATAAATGAATAAAATATCCTAAATTGATGTTTGGCTAGCAACACATCTCAACTAGAAAGAACAGAAGTGCACAAATTCTGCCATAAAAGGAAAAAGAAAGAAAGTGCCATTTTTACAATGAAGTCCTTTTGAAAATTTTAAAATATGAAGGAAGTACTGTACATCATGCGTACTTTACAGTGCTGAGAATTGGCGATTTGCGGAAGAACAGTTTGTGGAGCGAATTCCATATAAACATTGTGTGCTTTTCATTGCATTTTTCTCATTTAGATATCTTTCCCTTTTAGGACAATCATTTTCTGGTAAACTAAAACAAGTGATGCTGGTGTACCTTATTTCTAAAAAAGGGCCTCAGATCTACCGGTATACCTTATTGCATCAAGTCACAAAAGAAAGGTAAAGCAAAAGATCTTGGCATAACCTATTATACGAAACAGGAGACCTCGGATTTACTTCTCCGACGAGTTGGACCTGCTCTCTTGCAGAATGTGGCCACGACCGTGATGAAATGTAGTTCTATGGCGTCATCTCGTATGCGCTACTCTCGGCTTGTTCTTCTTGTTCTGGTAACTGGTAAGCCACATAAAACCATATTTGTCTAGCCTGGAGAGCTAGTACTAGACGGCGTCGCGAGCTGGATATCAACCATGGTTTTGTTTCTCTTCTTCTTCGAGAACTTTTCTAGGTTTTCACAAAAATACGGCTGTCGAAGAAAGAAAACGGGGTCGGCGGGATAAGAAACCCTAAGGGACGGAAAAATAGAATTCGTAGAGGCTGGGGTTGAGCAGAGATTTGCCTGCTAGACTTCGTTCTTTTCCTTTGCCTACTGACGTGCGGGACCCTGAGTTGCATCTTCTCCTTTTCATATACGGGCTTTCATACCGCGCTGGTCCCGGCTCGTGGGATAGACCAAAAGATCGGCCCTTAAGATATTTTTTTTAAGCATAATTATAATCATTCTTCATGAATTTTTTTGTTAATATTTATATTTGAGAAGGGATCGGTTGACAATGGAGTTATTTTGACAATCTTGATAATGAACTTCTAAAAAAATAAAAGAGAAATCTTAAAAATGAAAAAAAAATTATAAATTTGTTTTTCTATCTATGGATTGATGTTTTTTATTTATAGATGTGTTCTTCAATCTTTAATGAACTATCAAACGATAATAAAATTGTATGAAATTTAAATGACCATCAATCCATAGGTAGAAGAATATATTTATAAATTTTTTTTTATTTTTAAGATTTTTTTATATTTATTTAAAGGTTCATTGTTAAGATTATCAAAATAACTCATTGTCAACCGATCCCTTCTCATTGGAATATCTAGAGATTTTATTCAGTGACATTGAAAAATGTCACTATTGTAGTTTAAAGCGACAAAAATAATAATATTTTAGGAGTTAGATACTAATGAATTGTTGGACTAGCTAATTAGCCATATTTTTAACTGTTATTTTGCCTTTGAAATTGCTGTGTGTACTATTATAAATTAACACCACAACTTTATTCATCAATAATTGTATGAAGTTTTTGTAATATATGAAATAACGGTTGTATGATGGAAAAAAATATCTTTTTCTAATTTAATTCGCTAAGGTTTCTATGATGAAAAAAAAATCTCATACGAGTTCCCACATACTATAACATATTTCATATTTGGAACTTGGAAGCAAAAAAAAAAAAAAAGTACCTCTGAATAAAGCGTGGAGGACGCTGTCTGTCAATTATCGAACTCTCGCGTTATGTATTTATACTTGGTGACGAAGCCAGTCATTTTGATAGGGGGCTAAATTTATTTTAAAACAGCATCATCGGTTAAATTAAATAAATTTAAATTTAAATTAAGTTTGATCTCACTGCAAATCTATAAAAAGATGCATGCCACAAGTCTCTTGATTTCTAGATTTAAAAAAAAAAATCAAAATAACCAAACTTGATTTAAAGGGGGCCAGCCCCCCTATAAATTACATATTGCATTTTTCATCCTTTAAATTTTATATATTTTTAAATATAAATATTCTTTGGCCCCCTTATAAAAATGATATTGTACTATAGTTATGATTTAGCCCCCTCTAATTCTAATTTCTGATTCCGTCCTGATCACAGTAGTAATTTAGGAATTTACAAAACATATATACAGGGGGCGTATAAGGGAATAAATTGATGTCATTATGTAGTAGAACTAACCGCCCTGATTGAGAATTGAGATCAGTTCAGACAACAGCCTTGCAATTATATCTTTTTTTACTGATTTAATTATTGCTCAATATATTGTAATCCAAGATATTTCAGAGGGCAGTGTTAAGGCTTTACAGTTCATGAAATCTTCCCACGTTTGTGTATCAATTTCTTTTCCGGAATTAATTGGAACCAACTCAGTTTTTATAAGCTTTATTTCCAAAGCAGAAATCAATAACTGGAGCATTGAGAATGATTGTGAGCACCTGAAATTGCACAGGTGTTGTCCCTAAAAGTAACACCTAGGTGAGATTAGGGCGTTATTGGATGGTCTTTTTATTGTGCCAATCATTTCATGTGAGATTTGGTTCCATAATTCTCAACGTCACAAAATCAAAAAGAAAAAAATTGAACCCAGATAATAAATTTTCAAAATGAAACCCTCTAACAAGACTCCAAAAATCAAATAATAGAAACCGACTTAAACCCTAAACCTTCGAAGAAATAAAAAAAAATAAAAAAGACATACAAAAAAAGGCAAAACTATTGTGTACACACCATCCATAACCAGTAAACACAGTCCAAACAAACAAATCCAGACTGATTAGACCTTGCCTCGGCCTTTGAATGGGTATTACTGAGGAAACAAAGTACTGTATGCTATGTACGCTTTACAATACTGCATGTGCTTTTAATTTAAATAGGCCTTGTGATTCTAAATACCCTGATTGTCTCTCTCTCCTTTAGTCTTTGTTGCCCACTTTACGCAATATAATACTATAAAAGATATACATCACTTGCCCACTTTACGCAATATAATACTATAAAAGATATACATCACTTGCCCACTTTACGCAATATAATACTATAAAAGATATACATCACTGACTGAGAACCTAAAATTTACAATGATCTTGTCTTAAATGAAGAAATGGAAATCCAGGATCATGTAGTGACATGCAATGATTAATGCCATTCTCGCACACCTTGCAACGAGCAGGAGAAAGACCTACACGAACCTTGATGTACGTGGCTCTCTCACATATGAGGTCCGAGCAATCAAATAACTTTAATGTCGGGCCACTCGGAGTGAATAGTTATTATTGATTGACAATTTCTTTAATTTTATTGTTTTATAAAACATTATCGAATTTAACAAGTTTTTTTTTTAAATTTGATTGCAAGATTCTAAGAAGCTTCAAGGGAATGAAAAAGAAATTATCGATATCGATTCAGAGACTTCTATGAAGATATAATATCATATTCAATGTATTGGTATAATTCAAAATCTTATATTCTTCATAATTATATAAGGAAGAACTCTCTGTCGCAGAGAACCGTTATAACGATTCCTTAATCGTTATAATGATTCAATACACATCTAAAAAATATTCTAAATTCTCTGTGCATAGAAACGAGCCAAAATTATCATAGTGTATTGTTATGTAACGTTTCATAAAGCGTTATAACGATTCAATACACATACTCAAAAATATTCTAAGTTCTTTGTGAGCAGAAATAAGCCAAAATTAACAAAGTGTATCGTTATGTAAAGCTTCATAAAGCGTTCAATGATTCATGAAATGTATAATGATTCATTGAATCGTTATAACGTTTCTAAAGATCACTAGACTTGTCAGAATGTTGGTCAAACAAGTCAAAGCGTTGAAACGTTTCTGTAAAACGTTCAACGTTTCTCTATATCGTTATAACGATTCATCATATTCATTTTTGAACCGTTATAACGTTTCTATACAATTCTGACAAGGGGTATTCTTGAAAACTCAAGACTCTCAATACAGAAACGTTATAACGATTGATGAAATGTTATAACGTTTCCCATCGTAAGAATATCATTTATCTGTTAATGGTTTATAAAAAGTGATGTTCTGGATGCAGAAATATCAAGAAAAATAATCAACATTTTTATCAACCCAGAGCACTCAACTGCAACAAAAAAGAACCCATTTTCTTTCCTTGCAAGTTACAAGGATAATAGATATTGAATTAGCCAAATCAAAAGGAATTCTTGTGAAATCTTCAGTTCAACACTTCTTTGAGTTTTGTCTCAAATCTTTTCTCAGCAATTATACTGCAGTTTTTTTGAACTTTGAGTGCTTTTTTGTTGTTCTCTTTTTACAGTTTTTAGTCTTCTTGCACTTGTATTGTGAAGAAGCTAAATATTCTTGTTTGTAACTGAATTTTAAATAATAAAGCGGCATCCTATTATTGGGTGAGACCCGGAAACATAGGTATTTTAAGCTGAACTCCGTTAACATTTTCAATATTCTTTATAATTTTTGTACCTTGACTAAAATTATTATTTTTGATAAAAACCATCAACCATTCTTTTTTAAAATATCATTGATCTAAGAACCGCAAAGCACAACTTGAATGTTGTAAGATGATAGTTTTCTCCAATATCTAATTAGCATCATATTCGGAAACAAGTAAATTGTTTATGAGTTTGTCTACAATAAAACCGGCTTTTCTATATTACTTATTTATTTGGGGGCACATTGGCAACATTTAAAGATGAGTCATGTCCATGTACAATGGATGTTCATGCGTGCTTTATGATGGCATCATTTAAATTTGGCTCCGATTTAATAATAGCGGTATAATAACATTAATTAGCATTCCTTGAGAAATGATAAGCTATGTGTGACCAATGATTTAAAGTCGGACTAAATGTTTGCTTGATCACACGATCTCTAATTCAGAAATTAGCAATGTCAATCGACAGTTCGACACCAAATAGATCTGTACTTGGGCTATGTTCGTAACAAACTAACAGATATATATTGGACCCATGCTGTCAGTTGTCCTTACATTGTGAGACCAGGAATTTGACAAAAGAAATCGACAAATGACAACGCAAATGGTTTTAGTATACTTTTGATCGGACCCATCGGATTTCCATTTCTCAACATACATAAAACTTAAAAATGCAATTAATACTCTATGCCTTAGCTAGAGCGTCTTTTTTTAGACTATAATTCTATAACTAGAAAATTATAAATTAGTTGAGTTGATTATCTCTTGTATGAGTATGAAAAATATATATGTACATCAAGGATAACGTAAGAGCAGTGAGCACCAATTGTTTAATTAAATCCAAAAGCTTATTGTTCATTTGTACCTCACAATTTTTTGCATTTTCATATGATGAACGAAGTGCGCAACATTCCAAACAAAAAAGTTGGCAAAATTAATTTTTGGTACTTATCGGAACACTTCCTTTTGATATTAATTACTTATCATATAGTTGACAAATTAATTATTGTATTATGAAAGATATAATAAATTTTAATATAATATATATATTTATTTATTTAGTTCATAGAGAATATTCATTTTTTTTATAAAACATTGGTCTTTATATTGGCTTAGATTCTACATCACTGAGGGTCATGTCAATTGGAGGTTTTATCCACTAATCAGTCACCTGTTTGGCCACATGTATACTTAGACGGTAATATCACATAAATTTATTTGTGGATCATTAATTTCTTCTTCTGGACATGGACGCAATTCAAACGTAATTCGATATACAATATATAATGAATAAACTAAAGCATACATGGCTACAATTCAAATCTCAAAATAGATCTCTTCTCCAGTGGATTCATCAGTTCATAATCGAAAATTGTTATTTTGGAGAGATGCATACACTCTTGTTTGGTGGAAGTCTTTGCTCAATTCTCCCGTTGAACTCTGCAATATTGGTAATGGATCTATTGGTTCTATTTTGATCCTTTTGATAATTTGATAATAAGATCATCTGAGGTCTCACTTGCAAATTGGTTATATCCATACTGAATTCTCTGCTTATTTGCTTATTCTCTGCTTATTTGCTTATTGATAAGGAGAGAAGTTAGAAACGTAACATTGCCAATTGTCCCCCCGTCTACCTTTTCTTTGTACCTTAGCCAACAAAAAACCAGTTTCTGATTCTTCCCTAGATATTTTTGCAATGGAATACATTTTGCTTTAGTAGTCACAACAATGAAGGTATCAACAAAGAAGCACTCAAACACTTGATACAAACTTTTTTTTATATTTTTAGTGGAGATATATATATATATATATATATAATATATCATTCTCATTAAATTCTTTATGCAAAAATCTTGTGGAATGCAAAAAGAGTGTTTTGAGTTTTTTAAGTCACCGTTTTTATTTTTAATTTAAAGTTAGAATATATTATTATTTTTAAGCTGATTTTCAATTAAAAATCTTAATAAAAAATCAAATTAGTAAACCAAATTTTATATTTTTAAGAATTTTTGAGAAGAAAATTAAAATTTAATGATTTGATATATTTTGGTTCATCCAAAAATGATGGTTTCTACTCTATATAATATATAGCAAATAAATTTCAAAAATATGAAATAAAATTTAATTTTACTATTAAATTTTGATATGAAAATCTTTAGCCAAAATTTAGAGTGTTTTGAGTTTTTTAAGTTCATTTTAGATTTAAATTTTTTAAAATGATGTTCAAGTATTAAATATATTATTAATTTTTTAGAGCTGATTTTTAAAAATTAAAAACCCTGACTTAAAAAGTTCAAAACACTCTAAATTTTTGCATTCTCTCTATATATATATATATATATTCTATAAATGATAAATTAAAATTTGGAATAGTTTATCTATCTATCTATCTATCTATATATCTATATATATATATATATATATATATTTGTTTTGCAAATGAATTTTTCTTGAGAAAGTTCTGCTTAGGTGGATACCTTCTCTACTAGATTCAAGGAAAAAAGAATATTGACAATATCAGACAATCTCCTGACTTTTTCTGCGGTGTTAAATAATTTAACTAGTGAGTGACTATAATTTAAAAAGATTAAGCATTATAAAAGAAATAAGAATTTTAAGGAGAAAGGGTTATGCGATAATACTATTCATGAGGCCAAAAGTTTGTCTCTTCAAACATTTTAACCGCCATCTCGCCTAGTGAGATTGCATCAGTCTAAATAAAAATATTATAAGAAATAAAATTAGTTGAAAATTGAATTGTACATCGTTGCTCTGGTACTGGTATAATAAACACAAAATTGAATCCTACGGGTGTGTTTAATGACTTCCCTGATGACTAATTCGTTGCAAAAAGAGCATCATGCCGGCCAGTTTATTAAAAGATAACACATATTGGAGATGCATTCAAATAAGTTTATGGTTTTTAATAGGAGGCGATACACATTGTTCTGTATAAGATGTGCTCTGGGATGCAGAGGCAGATTTAATAGGAAAGAATGGGGTCAATTGACCTTTTTTTAAAAAAATTTGGCTATTTATACTATTTTTTTAATTATAATTTGAGAAAATAATGTTCAATATATCATTTTAATATACATTTTTTTTCTTAAAGTTTCTTAACATACTTATAAAACAATTAATAACTATTGAACTAATATTTATTCTCAATAATTAACCCCCCATAAGCATTTCCAACTCCGCCTCTGTTTGGATGTACAGATAGGGAGTACAAATATTGGTGCATTTTATTTGTTTTGTTAGGAATGTATGGGTAGGGATTGAACAACTTGCATATTGAACTATTGTACCAATGTCAACTTAAATAGAATCTTTTTCCTCAAAAAAATGTAAATAGCCACTAGAGACTTCAGAACTACCTTATCACCCAATGAATGGAGAGAATATAAGTATGCTGAACAATTTTTAGAAAATGCTTCATCCTTTGTTTAAGAATATTTTGAGAGACATCAACGTCACAATGTGATCGAGATATCATATATAGGCCAACAATGAGCTTTCAATACAGCAAAATACGGTTGGGTAATTCAATTTTTTGACAAGAGATTGATCAAAACATGTATTTGCATTGACTAGGTTTTTTCCATATTCTATCAAACACTTAGTTTTCTCCAACATCTAACTCATACACATATTGATTACAAATTGTTTTGTCAATTTATCTCGATGAACAACGTTTTCTTTGTTTACATTTTATTTATATATAGGAGAGGTTTTCCAATCTTGATAACAGTTGGTTCATGCAACATATGAGTTGCATAACATATACAATTGATGATCAATAACAGCACAAAACTGATACACGCGCAATTGTGATAACATCATTACATAAAACTATATTTTAATATGTTCTACAGTTAGGAGGCTTTATGCAATTATTTGGGCTTATTATAAGGCCGTGTAAATTGGGCCCAAGCGATAACTACTCGGACTGGGATTCTGAACCCGATAAGGAAGAGGAGGAGGTGGCGCACGGTGCAGTGGGGAAAGGAGATGAGGAGCCTGGGGAATTGAAAGGGGGTGATGTTTGAATGGGGTTATGGGGATGAGGATGAGCATCCTCCTGCACAGCAAGAACAGGAAGAGGAAAACAAGTAGAGAGTATTGACCAAGTAACTTGTTTCTCTTGTTTTGCTTGATATGTAATTTAGTTGTCTTGATTATGATTGCGTTTGATGAAGAATGTTGGTCTACCTTGCGTTTGATGAAGAATGAGTTGACATGGAGTAACAAGGTTGGTGGCCTTAATAGCAATGGTCTAGAGTTAGTACTTGAGAATGGCTGCATTGAGAGAGGATGATGAAAATTCAAGGTTTGTGGAGAAATGATTGTTCTTGGAGTATAATGTAAGTTGCTTTTAAGATATTTGTTGAAATGAGACCATATAAGATAAACAACACAGAGGGAAGGCATGCCAGGCAGTGTATAGAATTTAGTTTACACATTTCGCTTCCTTCAATCATTAATTGCCACAAACATCATCAATCTGGGCGTCTATATTTGCTGTTATTCCAACTGAAATATAATTAAAACATTTTTCAAATGCATTCTTGTTGGTATCTTACACGTAAAACGTGTCATATCTATTTTATTTTATTTTATTTTGATAAATTCTTAATGGATGCGCAGCAGCGCAGGCACGTAAAACGGTATGCTCAATGTACCAATACCTTCAAAACTATCAGTGGTTTTCTTATAAGAAGTCTATAAATCAAAGCTATACAAAACCAAGTAGTTCTTTCACAAAATGTGAGGTTTTGCTTAACCCACAAATGAATCAGTGTTATAGTAAAAATAAATTTTGAATTGAAAGAGAAGTTTGGAAATAAGGGACGATTGACATTGAAGCAAAGATGGGAAAGAGGCCTTTTATTGCTCAATTCAGAGACGCATGCAGGAATATAATCAGGGAGGTCGATAATAATAATTTATGGAGTTAAAATTTATTAGCTAATTATATATTAAATAAAAAAATAAATAATTCAATATACATTCTTACATAATAAATTCAGAGGATCGAAAACTAAATCTAGCTACAAAAAAAAATTCAAAATCCAAAAAACCAGTTGACCCCTTTGAATCCGTATGGATCCGCCCCTTGAATCTCATTCTCAATCCCACCTAAAATGTGCAATGGAACCCGGGCAAAAGAGAGCTAGAAAACACTGATCTTTATATCAGATAGCTTCTAAGAGAACAGTTTTAAATGCTCAAATCCAACATGGTCCACCAATAACTGCACACCAGACGTTCCATAGACCTAATTACCTTCATAAATAACACACCACTTGCAGGTATTACAGCCGAAAAACAGATACCAACTACAGAAATAAAAAAAAAAGAAGCACAATCAAAACTATATCGCGAAACAGGCTTTATATACCATGACAAGGGGCCGACAAATGTAAGCACCACAAGAAAATGGTCGCTAATCATAATTATTTAAATTACTGTCTGACGAGTGCTCGTCATACTCCTACAAAAGACCTACTGCCTATATAAACCCATCACTTTAGTTAGCTAGATATGAAACTCCTATATCCCCTTGTTATCGGCTTAACAAACCCAAACTAACCACTCCCTTTCCAAAGCAAAATCTGTACACTTAATTTCCTTTTAGTCAATTTCTCTATATAGCTCGGGTGGAAGATGCTGCTGCTTGCCTCTCTCTACGCTTCTCGGCTAAAAACTTGTCGGTATCGGCGCCTTTGACAGTGAACTCCATGAGGAGGTCTTCATATAATTTTGAAAGAGAGGTTTTAAAGACATTTGAAGTTTTGAAGCCATATGGTGCCGGGAGCTGTTCCTCGGATTCCTTTGCTTCCATCTGTTTCTTTACTTCACTCTCCTCTTCTTCGTCTGGGATTTTGGAGCCAATCATGACACCTTTAATGTACGCTTTGCACGCTCGTAAAATCGTGCTGCCATGCTCTTGGAAATGACCCGCCACATAGTCCTCAAAATGCTAAAACATACAGATAGGATGGAACTGATTATGCATGGTTGATAACAATTCTGAAAGCTCACAACTGTTTCAACAATTTTCAAGGCACATGCTATTCGCACCATTTCAACATGTAGTTACCCAAAAAAAGCACCTTTTTGGTTCACAATTGGAGAATCTCAGAACAATTTGAAAGAGTACCCAGCCAACAAAACAAGGAAAAATATATGGTGCCCCATGCTTTGCACCTCAGGTGGTGGGGGCACTCTGGGGGCCAAAGCACAGCAACTGTATCAGTGCACATAAAACAAAGTCTAACCAAAGTAAACCAAAGTGACAAAGCTTCCCTAAAAAAGAAGATGAAGAGTTTGCTGGGAAGAAGGGAAAAACTATTAGCACTTCAAAAACGAAGGTACCTTGGGGGGGTTACGGAGGGAGTATAGCATGGTCTTGCAGGAGTAGATGAAGGTATTCTCATTGTAGTGGAGGGAGTTAAGCTCACCAGCTGGAGTGTTTGCACTATTGGCATAGCCGGGTTCATTGAAGTACGGCTTCTCATTCAGCACCAGAGCCTGGATCGATACCAGCACCTGGAGCATGGTCGAGGTCTTGCTGTTCCACTTCTCACACCCGCTTCCTGACCAGGTGTTCAGCAAACTCAGGCACACCTTCCCACACTGATACAGGTTTGGGTTCAAGCGCAGCCCACCTGAGTGATAGTGTGCTTTCTGCACATGACATTGTATCAAATTTAAGTTCGTTGTTTAAATGATGGGAATGTATAATGTGGCAAAGCACAAGCAATTCATTTCACAGTGGTTCAGAATCTAAATCCCTTTAGTGCTTGAGCATTTCAGCATTTCCCAAAGTGCATTTAATTTACTTCTATTAGAACACAAGAAAGTTGGTGATAGATTTGCAGAAAGATTAATCCCCGTGACTTTTTATTTGCACCTTGTCTCAAGTTTTTATGAAGAGAAGTAATAGGAGACAAAAAGAAAAAAAAGTGGTCTGAAGAGAAATTTAGATTTATTTGGATCCAAATGAGAATATATGTAGTATTAGAAGTTTTAAACCCATTAAGTCCATTAGATCTATCATGCATTATATGTAAAAAGATAAAATGTGAAAATCACCCCAATGTTAACATCCACTACTAAAGTTAGTTTTGCAGCAAATGACAACATCAGGATCACCCCAATGTTAAAATCCACTACTAAAGTTAGTTTTGCAGCAAATGACAACATCAGGATCACCACCACCAAAAACGGATCATGGTTTGGTATAAGAAGGGTGTGGGTAAACAACACCAGAAGGGTGTGGACAAACAGATCCTAACCTTTTTGGTACAGTAGAGAAATTAAATACTAGTCAAGAACAATGCTTACAGGAGGACTATGTGGGTAATCAGCTGGAAACTGGATGTCGAAGAAGAAGAGCCCATTATGGTAAGGAGTCCCATTAGGACCAACAATGGCAGCTCGTAATAGATCTATCCTGTCTTCACATGCTCTCACCATTATTGTATCTGCAAAGAACAGATAATTTCACAGTTCACTAACTTGATTAATTTCCAAGGTTTCACATTGTGTGCTTCACTGGAAATTTTGTACCTGGTAGGTCTTTCTCCAGAAGCTTCCAGTCCTGCTGTACCCTTTTGACCCATTCCTTTGAAGGCTGGTTTTAAATGATGAAAAAGAAAGCATTAACTTAAAACTAAAGTTCGGTGAACAAGCTGAAAAGTCTCATTACAAATGAGTAAAGGTGTTCACAATCTTGTCTTGGAAGATGTATTCTACATTCTAATATTAACACACATGCAGAAACATGATGCTTACTCCAGAATGGATAACTGAGCATATGCGACCTGAAAAGGACTTTTATCTTTCTATATCCAATATACTTGTTCTTTGAAGATGAAACATATAATATTTGTAGATTGATGAAACAAATAGGTTTTTAGAGAGTGGCTAGGATTAGGTTTAACAAGTGAAAGGGAGGTAAAGGTGAGAGAAATAATGAAAAACTAACATCACAAACAGGGAATAGATGCAATATTTACACATTAGACAAGAAAGGGGTTTCATGGGGTGGTTACGGTTAGGTTTCATCAAGAAAAATGCAGGTAAGCGATAAAACAAAGAATGAAGAATTATAGGCACACGGGTTTCCACCAAGAAAGACATTCTAATAATTCATCATGACTTGTTCAACTACAAGTAAAATACTCTCCAAAAATTAATAAAATTTAGCAATGAAAAAGCTACAGAAATTCAGAATTTAAAATAAAACTAAATCACTAGGCAATAAAAAAGCTACAGGATTGGCCAAATACACAAATGCAAACACCATTCTCACCCCCACCCCACCACTTTACCATCAAGATCAAAATCTTTGTTGGAACGCAATTATTTGTTGATGTAAACATGCATATACATATTTCTCCAAAATCTTGAGAGAACACTATGAAAAGCACTTATGAAACAATTTAATCCAAAAAATAAAGCAAAGCAACTTATGCAATATAACTATACCTTCTTGCCAACAGAGTTCTTTCCTGTGAAGTGGTGATCTGGGAAGTCAGGTACGGTATCAAACTGCTTGAATGCCTTGAACTTCCTCTCTATGACATGCTCGATCTCATTCTTAGGCCGGTAGGCCACTGGCATCTCAGGCTGGGGACACTCTGACTCCTTCGGGGCGAGCCATGGCACAGTTGCCTCAACACCAGGTGGCAGGTCCATGATGTCAAACTTTGCTGCCAAGAACTGGTCATATGCTATGCTATCCATCACCCCGTACTCATCATCATCATCATTGCCATCACCGTCATCATCATCACAGTAGTCATCATACATGAGGTCATCTTCATCCATCATCTCACAATCTTCAGGATCAGAGGTTTCCATGTCCTTTCCTGAATCCTGCAGAGAATTGTTCATACAAGAATAACTGAGCGATTGATTTTTTTTCCTATTATTTTCACTCTCTGAGCATAAATCAGGATATCACTTCTGGATACAGATCAGAAATATCATACGCCAACTACCTGAATTCCTCATAATTCTAGTTGAATAAAAATGTCATCAAGTTCACCTCACATCTCCTGTTGGTGTTGAGGAGGAAAAATAATGAGTAAGGAGGTAATCTTGCCATCTTCATTGAGTAATGGAGAGGGATGCAATTGAAAATTTAACCAAGTTGTCATCACTTTCCTGTACTTATCCGGTAAGCAACGACTGAACAATGCTGGCTAATTTCAACTACTTTGAAGGCATACATAAGAAAGGAAACCACATATATTTTATGTTTTATAGCCTTGAGTGTTCAAGCATAAATTAAGTATTAATCATGTCTAAAAATGGTAAATCAAATTAAGCATGCCTTTTCTTGCCACTCCATATCATAATCAACCACCTCCTTGTTTTTCTGATTAGAGGAGCTTTGACCAATTGAGAGTTCTGATCCTGAATAAGTACTGGCTTCAAGCTGAAAACAGAGGCAACAAAAGCTTCAGAGGCTTGTTTGTTTGTGTAGAAAGAATAGGATAAATTATATATATGGAAACAACAGAGTTAAAATACGAAGCTCTATCTTTACCTGCTCTAATAGTTTAACCAAACCATTCAATTTACCATTACAGTTCAGCCAAATAAAACCTCTAATACAAAGGTCCAACATAGATGGCCACACCATAAACCCTAGCCCTATATTAGTGCCTTAGGATCCTACAAAAGATTTGGATTGGATCCATTCCCAAACTTCTAAAGTCAAAAAATTAAATCCAAAAAGTCACCAGGACCGACAACAAACAATTGATTGTCTTGACTTGAACCAAGCTGTCTATCAGCAATAATCTCGAAATAGAAGAGAGAGGAGAAGTAAGAACAAGGGTACCTGACAACGCTGTAGTTTCCACGAGTTGCCTCCAGCAAGCACTCTAAAAGAAAAGTAAGAATCGGATTTAAAACGAGGAAAAATCCGGCTTCACATTTAAACAATTTGACATACCAGGAATTATGGCCCATTAATATAATTAAAAAATTATGACCAATTAGTCAATTACCAGCTCTCTTCTGAAACTGTACTCCCTAAAAATTTTAGCTACATAAAAAACCTCAATGAAATGAACCAAATCTCCAGAAAAAAAAACTTATTTAGAAAAGATCTTTTCTATAATGAATACTCCAAACTTTAACAAAATGTAGGTGCCCTTTACAATATCAAGAAAAGCAAAGAACCAGAAGCAAATTCCGCAATAATATCCACTGCGCGAAGCTAATTTACCAGGATCGCATCTCGATCAAAACGATCAAGGGTTTCTTTTCCGATATAGCGACTATTTTCTTGGTGTTTGAAGAAAAGTTAAACACAAACGAAAACAAAAATCAAGAGCAATCTAAGCTATAAACCCTAAATATGAGGAGAAAGCTACATACTTTGAATCCATCGAGCTGTAATGCTAGTACGAGAAAGGAGAGAAACGACAGATAGAAGAGAGAGAGACAGAGACAGAGACACAGAGGCGGGGGTTAGAGGTAGAGGGAACGACGAAAAATAGAGAGAGAAAGGGAAAATAAAAATAGGACAGTAATTTGTTTCGCCAGTGATGGAAATACTATTTTTTGTGGGGGTCCCGCTTTGTTTATATGCAATATGCGAAGGGTTTGTTTGACATTTGTCAGAATAGTAAAAAAATTAGAATAAAATAGCTATTTTGATGAGTTAATTTATCAAACGAATTTTAAATTAAATAAAAAATACGGAAGAGTGCTAATTCGGTATATCGGATTAGTTCTTATTGGAATAACGATTATTGTTTGATTATATTGTATTATATTATAATATTATGATTATAATTATGATTTATTATTATATTATTATATTATGATTATGATTTATTATTATTATATTATTATTTAATATTATGATTATTATTATATTATTAAATAATGATTATTATCATTATTATTATATTATTATCATCATTAGTATTATTATATTATATTATTACAATGATTATTATTATACATTATCATCATAGTTAGTATTATAATATTATTTATTATTATTATTATATTATAATAAATATGATTTTATTATTGTATTATTATATTATGATATAAATATGATTATTTTATTATTTTATTATTATGATTATGATTATTTATTATTATTATTATATTATTATGATTATGATTATTTATTATTATTATTATATTATTATGATTATGATTATGATTATAATTTGATTATTATAATTATATTATATTATGATTATTATTATATTATTATTATATTATTATGATTATGACTATGTTTATTATTACTTATTATTATTATTATTATTATTATTATTATTTTATTATTTATATTATATTATTATGATTATGATTATAATTATTTATTATTATGATTATGATTATAATTTTTATTCTTATATTCTTATATTATGATTATGGTTATATTATTATATTATTATGATTACGACTATGATTATTATTATCATGATTATGATTATGATTATTATTTGATTATGTTGTATTATATTTGTCACACCCCAGAAATAATAAATCGGATTAGGGGTGCTTAATCCCGTCACGTACGCATGACAAGACGTGCGTACGAAAGACTAAATGAATAAAATAAATCAAACACATAATAAACAAAACAATAACAGTCCAGAATATACAGTAAAGTACAATGCCCGACACCGGCGGGGCTAACTCCATCGGAATGGGTAGCAAAATCTCTCAAATAAAACCCAAAGAAAGAAACAAAAACCCGATACCCGAGAAGTCCTAATCATCTACCAGCCTCACTGTGCTGATGCGGCGAAGCACCTCTGATATCACGCAGGACTGCACCTAGCACTCTCATCAAAAATCAATCCTGCACCTGTAAATCTGGATCCCACAACCACCGTGGAATGTGAGTAATTTTAAAAATTACTCAGTACGGATTTAGATCCAGCCTTAAGATTTGATCTTCTTCCCTAGACTGGACCCAAATACCGATACTGACTTCCTAAATGCAGTAATTATCTATTTACAAGTAAATATATAGTTTAATGCATCTCTTTAACAATTCGTTGTGATGCAATGACATGCAATGACAGATAAACCCGAAATATAAAAATCTGTGGATAATAATATAATATAATATATAATAAATATATATAAGGTACGAGATTTAAAGCACCCGTATATATATAACCCGATTTGAGATCATCAGTCCATCCACAAGCGGGCACGTGGTGGGGCCCACGATCTCGTCAACCATCTCATCTTGTGTACATTTGATTGTCAGCTCGTCAATGTATTTTTGAGAACCTATAGAGTCAAAATAAATTAAATTGGCGAGTATCTTATTCACGTTGGGTTTGGTTAGGTCATGGTACACCGAACTCGGAGACGTGAGCGTTATTATTTAAAGTTTATAATTAACTTATATCTATTTTGATAAATATAATTAACTAAATTTTATTTAGATTTATTAAGTTATCTTAACATTATCACTTAATTATTTTAACTATAATTAGAAAATTCAATTATTTAGAAATAGATAAATTAATTAATATATGTTTATCATTATTGTTTCTATTTTCATTCTTAATAATAGAGAAATTGATTAATACATATAATTTATAATATAATTTTTTATTATATTTTAATTATTGTTTTGTAAATCTTAATTATTTAAATTATGTTCTTTAATTATATTTTATTTTACATACTAATATTATTTTTATAATTTATAGATTTATTATATGAAAATAAAATAGATGTGACAGAAATTAACGAAAGTCGATTAACTTAATTTAATTTAATTAAATATTATTATTTTATTAAGTGTGTTGCTGTTTTGAGATTATATTTATTTCGATTAATATAACTAACTTAATTTATTTAGATTAATTAAGTTAGCTTAATGTTATCACTGAATTATTTTAATTATAATTAGGATAATTAATTATTTAGAAATAGAGAAATTGATTAATATATAATATTATCTAATTAATATTGTTCTTATTAAAAATAGAGAAATTGATTAATACATATTTTATATTATAAAATATTATTATAATTCATTTATTATTTTATAACCCCTAATTATTTATATCATATTCTTTAATTATATCTTATTTCATATATTAATATTATTTTCATTAATTATAAAATATATTATATAAAACTAGAATTAAAAATAAAAAATCAAAATGAAAGAAAAGAAATTCAATTGAACTTAAATTTAATTAATATTTTAATTTAATTTAAACTGTGTTGGTGTTTTAATGTGTTTAAGATCATAGGCTGCCTCCGAAACCACTGTATCTGTTTGGATTTTCATTATTGAGGCAGATCATGTAATTATCTCTCATATTTCACTGTAAGTATTAATTAATTATTTGTTACGCACGTTTTAATTTATGGCACTTACCAATTAATTAATTATACTTTTATCCTGCTTAACCTCTCGGCCCATTTAGTCCAGATCAATTTATTTTTTGAATCCATTTTATCCGTCAAGGTGTTATTTTGTGCTTATAACCCTCTAAGAAGGGTTATTACCACAATTAATTCATTTAGGCCCTTATATTTATTTGATTTTGCACTTCAGTCCGTAATAAGGGAGCACCATACCAGAATCGCAACCCAAGGATTATGAACCACATAAGTAGCAAAACTAAATCACCAACATTAAACCAGTATCGCCATATATATAAGAGTTTATCCTCGCTTCACTGATATCGAATGGTACCAGTGTACCAAGGTACTTAATGCATTAGCACAAGCAATGCTCAGCCGACATTCAACATTGAAAGCAACAATCAACAAGCAATGATGCTCACAAGACTCAGCTAGGAACAACAACAAATCCCCGTACAAGGCAAAAACAACACATTCGACAACCCATAAGGAAACCACAAAAATTAAGACAGAGCCACAAAAGGCCTAACTTCACATAAAAATCAGTACACAACAAAAGCAACCCCTATCGCACTTACTAGTATAGCAACTCAGAAATAAAGAAAATAGCAAACAGTAATTTGGTACAGTAACACAAGGCCGGTACCAGTGTTGTTACAATCATAGATCAGCGCAAGGACAAAGCTCAACACACAAGAGGAAGACAACACAAGTCGAAAACAACAAGAAAATTGTAAAGCACAGGGCTCAGTCCGGCTCACAAAAGGACCCACACAGCCCTAGATAAAGAAAGGTGTTACCCGATTAGGCTCTAGACAACCAGAAGAGGGGTGAGATGGTCGAGACGCTGCCAAGGTGAGAGGCCGAAATAGGGTCGATCTCGCCCAGAGAGGGAGTACATGATTTCGAGTAATGGCAGCGGCTGTGTGACCAGATTAAAGAACGAAAATGAGGTCTAGGTTGTAGACGGAAGGCAGAGGGTGGCTGATTGTAGCGACGCCAAGAGGAAAGGCTAGAGGAGTAGCGTGGTGGCCCATGCGAGGGGAGAGGGTGAGACAACGCCGCCACTGACCGTGCGAGAGTCGGAACGATGGAGCTCGACTCCCGTCGCCTAGCGAGGTTAACAAGGGATAAGAGTAGAGAGGATTGAGTGATCAAGTGAAGGTTGAGGGAAAAGGTCAGTTAGGGGGTTCTTAATCGGTGATTGAGGGAAGCTTTCTGGGAGAGGGGCTGATCGAGAATAAAAGAGGGGAATGGGGTCCGTTAGTTGGGTGATGGGATATGTCGCCCGGGAAGGAAAATAAGGGAGAGGGGGTACGGGGACAGCGATCCAAGTGAGAGGGAGGCGAGTATGTTTTTCTGTGAAGAGGAGAAAGGAGTTAGAGGGCAGTAGCGAAAATGAAAGGGGGAGAAGGGCTCTGGCGTAAGGGGAAGAGAAAGGAAAGAAAAGGGAGAAGGGGGCAGGCCACGGGGGAGAAGAGAGAGAGGAGAAAGGAAAGAAAAGAAAGAAGAGAAAGGAAGAGAGAGATAATTTTGACTTTGGGGTCGGTCAGATTTTCTGTGATCGGATTCGTGCGGTTGTTTGCATGATAGTCATAAATCTTAATTTAATTTATCAATTTATTATTTTATTGATGATTCGATTATCAAAACTTGTCGAAACTAACCAATCTATATTCTTTAAATTTAATCGTTAATTTAGATTTCATTAATCCATAATACTTCTTTTAATTAATTAATATTATTGTTGTTATTGTCAACGTTATTATTATTATTATTATTATTATTATTATTATTATTATTATTATTATATTTTATTTTAAGATATGAGTTTGACTTTAATATTTTAGATTTCGTTATAAATATTATTTCTTTAATTTTAATTAGATCAAAATATTTTGTGTTAGTTATTAAATGTGATATTACTGAATTTATATTTTTATAGCTTTTTGATTTGATCCTTGGGTTTTGTTATTCGATATCTAATCTCATTTATTTTTATTTATTCATTTATCTATTTATTTTATTAATTATGTATATTCCCTTGATTGTTAAATTAAATTGTTCATTAATTTATTTTAATTCATTTTAATTATAATTGTTACTTAATTAAATTTCATGGTTTGACAATATTATTATATTATGATTATATTATTAAAATTATAATTATTTATTATTATTATTTTATTATGGTTATGATTATGATTATAATTATAATACTATATTATGATTATGTTTATATTTTTATCATATAATTATGATTACAACTATGAATATTATTATTTATTATTATTATGATTATAATTATGAATTATGATTATTATGTTTATTATTATATTATTATTATTATTTTACTATTTTTTATTATCATCATCATTGTTAGTATCATAATTATTCATATTTTAAATATTTTGATTAACAACCGTCAAACGATATTTTCGCTCTTCCAAATAGTCAATAATACCACTTTTCTAAAAAAACACTATTCTACCACTTTTTCAAAATCATCACTCTTCCAAAGTTATTCTTTAATTTACCAAACTAACCCGAAATGAATAGGACTGGAGAGGAATAGCATGCACGAGGAATTCTACGTTTGGACCTGGTCTATACGGACAAAGTAAACCAACAGCGACTAAAATGAATGATGAAAAGGTAAAATAATAGGGTTCTCTTGCAAATAGAAATAGATGAATGCAGCCTAATTCCATAATATTTTTCTAATTATAATCAATTACTGTTAGGTTTTATTTATTATTAATATTATGAATAATTTTTTCTACACGTCATTGTTAAAATAGATGATAACATTGTGTATCTCCACTCCTTAATAAACACATAAAGTGTTTTGATTTTGTAATGGTTCAAATTTTTTGTTTGAATTTTTAGAGCTAATATCAGTCATCAGATTGAGTTACTATCTCTATGACTATTTGTGTTTAAGTTATAATTTTCTCTTAATTTTGATTGTTACACGAAATGTTACATAGTTTAGGATTACAATTATTCTACTTTATTTTTTTTAGATTGTTATCATTTATCAATTTTAACTTTTATTAAATTATGAATGTGAACTTTTCTTTTAATTATGTATTTATTTTACATTAATTATGTATTTATGATTAAAATTTGTATTAATTACTAAATAATCTTCATTTTTTCACACGAAATTATGAATTTTTATATTTTTAAAAATATCACCGTAACAATGCACGGATAAGATGCTAATAATGAATTATAAATCTTACTATATAGCCTTAAATAGTATAAATACCTCCATAATCTATATTATTTATTCTTTTTCAAAATTATCAAGTTAAGTCGTTTCAAGAAAGAAATGAAAGGCAACACCTGGATGGAGGTCGAAACCCGAATGAAGTGTGTTTATGAAAAATTATAAAATATGAGAGCTTAATTCTTATCTTTCTAATCAAAAAAGAAAGAAAGAAACGAAATAAATTCATTGTTGCAATAGCTAGACCTCGATATTAGTAGTTCCGTCTATACAACAATCTATATTAGTTAGGTCTATATTAATACATTATAATACAAGTTAATAGTTTGGTGGTTAATCAATCAACATCAATTTTACTATTTTCATGGAATTTAAAAGGCGCTGTTCAAAATTCGCTTATAGTAACGTCACTGAAAAAGACACATGTAGACTATCGATGATGGAGCCACGTGTACACTTGTCTCCTTACAAAATATTTTTCATAGTATATTTTTTTGGACAACATTCTCATACATAAAAATTAGAAAATAACTTTTCATTTTTAAAATATCTTGGTAAATAGTTCTAAGTCGCATATATACATAAAAATAGTATGTTTTGGTTTTCACTACGGTGTTTTACCTTTGTACCCAAAGATTCTGTGGAAATAGAATACCGATAATATTTTGGGGAATAAATAACATCAAGTTTGAGATCCAAAATGAAAGGGAGTTGAAGTGGGGCAACAGATGCATCCAACAATTCATCAAAGTTGAGCTGGTCCCTGCTATGCAAATAGTTTCAGTGTTTTTCATTTTTACTCCACAATGTGATCTCTTTCGTCCATCCTAATTCTGGATGAGTTGGGTTGACAAGTTTCAGGTCTTCATAGGACAGAAAAAAAAATAATAGTAAATAAAAAAGAGAGAGACTGGTTTCAACAATAGTAATATATTTTTTTACATAAAAGTTGCAATTTTACAAGCACAATGCACATAAACATAATAAATCTTTACTTTGCTTATAAAATTGTGTGGGTGTTTTGAGAAATGGTCTTTGATTTAATAATTAAGTTAATATTTGAACGACATGATCTTCATTTTTGTATAAAAAGAATCATGTAATTATTTATTGTTTTTTTTATAATAAGTTATAGTCCAAGTTATTTTCCTTTATCAACATGGATCACGGAAAATAAAATTTTGATACATAAAACTAGTAAAATGACCAGACAAAAAAAAACTCAGTTTGCAGGAGTCTATTAATATCATCTTCAGGAATAAGGGCTAAAGCAAGACATAATACAATAGTTTCAAAGGCAAAGAATTATGATTGTACACCTCAAATTTCTTATATTTCCTTTATTAAGAAAAATTAACGTGCTATTCTCAGTGTTTACAAGGGGTGGATGATATTGCAATTTTTTCACCATGTTTATGAATAGGCGCGATCACTTTTGCGGGACCTAAATTTATAATATTTTGTAAGAGATTCTCCTGTGCGAAATAATTTAAACAGCTTAATTTTGAGTATTTAATAGTTAAAGACAATTATTTTTATATGATTGAAAAAAAAAGTTTATGAATAAATATCACTATCGATAATATAATATTAACGGTACTCTTTCTCAATCCATTTTGCATAATTAGATTCTTTTTTTATATCTCCCGTACTAAGTTGTTTTCTTATCATTTTTTAAATAAAAATGAGCAAAGTGTAGTTGGCTTACTAATGTCGATAATGCATCTAAAGGGGCACGCTCCCAATTACGCTCTATTGAATTTAAAATAACTTCAACTTTGACAAGTGCAGCAATAATAATTTAAAACTTTCAAGTTTTCAAAATCTAAAAGTACAGTTATTTAAGATAAAATAACTATAAATCATTCAATGTGTGTACTGAATTTAGATACAAAAATTTACCATTTTTTTATTTTTAACTTTACTAATTGTTTCATAATATTACATAGTATAATCAATTTTTTTATTATTTTATGTACCCACTAAATTATTAGTTATAACATCAAAAAATGCTCCAAAATTATCTGATATCTAAATCGCCTTAATTTCGCTTTGTTGGTAACTCATTCGATTCCCTACCTTCGACTCGACTCATACTCTGATATAAAGGGCCCGTATAGTTGGTCGAAATTACGCCATTGCCACGTGGTTATAATCCTGGTTGTCTCTTTGCAAACTAGTCTTCGTTTCCCATTGGCAAAGACTGATGAAAGAGAAAGACCTAGGCTAAGACTTGATTTCTTCTAGTTCTTAGTAGGGTGGCAACCGGATCGGATAATCCAGATCGGAATCAGAATTTGATTTTAACGGATACGGATATTCAGATATTTTTAGATGCGAATACGGATACATATATTTTTTTACAGATACAAATATAGATATGATATGAAATTTAAAACCGGATACGGATACGGATACAGATAATTATTTGGATCCGAAAGTTTTAAAATTTCAGATATCCGTAACTTTAAAATATATATAGATAGCCAAAGTATTGATCCATTACAAAATTAAATATTAATGGACATGACTCATAAATAATATAAATATTATATTAACTATATTAAACATTAGATATTAATGAACATGATCCATAAATAATATAAATATTATATTGACTATATTAAACAATGTGATGCCTTCAGATAAAATTTTATTGGCTCAGTACCAATAATGTTTTATTACAATTTTTAGGATGACTTATTTTACACGAATATTATATATAAGAAAAATTCTTAAATTTTATGATCGAATCATGATATGTCAAAGTTATTATTTTTTATGATAAATTATTTTATTTAGTTATCCGAATTATATCCATATCCGCATTTCGTATCCGATAATATCCGATCTGTATCCGTATTCGTTTATTATCCGATCCGTATCCGTATCCGTATCCGAAACTATCCGTATCCGTATCCGAAAAATGATAACGATATGGATACGATTTTGCTATTATCCGTCCGTATCCGATCAGTTTGCATCCCTAGTTCTTAGTGATTGCTTGTGCATTTTTTTTTGTTAAATTGCCCTTATAACCATTTCAATGTTCAGATTGTTCGGTATTCTGTCTTTTTCTTTTCTTTTCTTTTCTTTTTTTACCTAAGAACTTTTCGGGTGCAACTTATAATATCTTTCATTTTTGATATATATATATATTTATCCCATCTGTTTTCATATTTTAACATAAAAAAATGGTGTTTGCTTCTTTGTTGAGGAGATTTGCGTGTACACTCTTCTACTATTTCGAAAAGAAAATGTATCTTTACATCATTCTAAAGTAAAACAATTGTATATTTTGTCCTTCAAATTACAAGTAACTTTATCTACTCTTCTAAAACGTAAATTTTTAATACTAAAATCTTCTACAATTTTAAAATTCTATACATATATATGCATGGAAAACAAAAGGTAGGAATGATGCATCAGAAATCCAGAACTTTCTCCACCTTTTCTTTGTTCTTAGTTCTTAATTATTTTGCAGATCCTCATGTGGATTGTTTATTTCTCTGGTCTTGTGCAGATATATATTATATATAGCGCATTATAGAAAAAGACTCCAAACACCTTACTGATGTTATATTATGACCAGTCTCAGATTTACGAGTCCAGATTTTCCCGTGATTTTATTTAATATCTTACTTAATCAAATTATTAAAAATAAAAATTTAAAAATTTAATTAATTTTAATATTAAAAATGATAGCGCTAATGACGGTGGCATTTTAAAAATACGACAGTCCTACTGACATATTTGCACAAAAATGTCATTGTCACTGATATCTTTCATTTTTCCTTTTTTATTCAAATTTAAAGTTGTGATATTCAAACATAGCAAACAAAGTTGTTTGTTAGTGGGAGTGCGTCTCTCCCACTTGCGTGATTCTTTTTTTAATTTAAAAGTAACCCTTATCGATTTTCAAACATTACTTTTATATATATATATATATATTATATATATATATATATATATATATATATATATATATATATATATTCTATATCCATATAAATATGGTTACCCTTTAGTAACGATTGCCAGTCATTGCTATTGGGTAACCATATTTATATGGATATAGTAAACAACTCCTTATAGTATATATTCTATATCAAATAAATATAGAACCTCAAATCACTGTCATTTTTAATATTAAAATTAAAATAGTTTAAATTTTATTATCAATAATTCAATTAATCAAATTATTAAATAAAAAAATCGCGGCAGATTTTCTATCGC
This sequence comes from Schoenoplectus tabernaemontani, assembly GCA_037127355.1. Classification (NCBI taxonomy): domain Eukaryota; kingdom Viridiplantae; phylum Streptophyta; class Magnoliopsida; order Poales; family Cyperaceae; genus Schoenoplectus; species Schoenoplectus tabernaemontani. Next base: position 3,308,732 of record CM073738.1, read on the forward strand.
ATAGCTCTTGGACAGCAAAGGATGTTGAATTTCACAGATTTATAGATCAGTACAATGGGAACTTCTATATCCAGTGAAAAATCTAACAACTCTTCAATTTCTTATTTCTATTTAATCCTACGTGGATGCTGAATAGAGAAACACGACAAACAAATTCCTTTTTTCTTTTTATCACGTTGAAATCATTATTAACGAACTTAGAACAGATAAACGAGGACTTCTTGTCTAAATCAGATAAAAAACCAATTTCTATTTTTTTTTTTCCGTGCAAGAATTTTAGGGAGTTCTACCTGGCCCTCTGAAAAATCTCATGACTTTTTTAGCACATATTGATATATATATTAATATCTTTAAGTTTTTATATGAACATATATTTATAGTAAGTATAAACAATAATGTACAAAAAATATTTCTGAATATCACCTTTCAGTGATCACTCCAATCATCAATTAAGAACGTACAAATTAATTTAGCGATATTTTAAAATTAAATATATGTTAAAATCCTCTAGTTTTTTTAACACGCGATAGTTATGAATGTTGGGTTCATGATATACATGAGATACGAAATTTCAAAACTTTTCATGCAACCCAATTGAAAATAAAGGATCATGTGTATAAAATTTGAATCTAACAAATAAATTTGTGAATAATATGTATCGTAACCAAACGTATGACTTCTTTTGGATGGTGGTTGCGTGCGTCTTCACCAATCACCGCAAGGACGTCAGTGTTGATCTCGTCTCTCGAAAGCTTCCCAAGCGTGAAACCTCTACCGCGTGCACTCCTTGACGCATCGAAGCAAGGTTGCTAGACCTTCTCAATAGAACAACAATATCAAATCTCTTTTGATTCTCAACACATGAGAGCCATTGATCAATTGAATTGGATTGGGTGAGAAAAAAAATCAATTTTGATTTTTCTTTCGGATAAAAAAATGGCAGCACACCCTTTTTTTTCTTCTTCGGCAGAGAGAGAATCATTAGTTTTTATTTTAATAAAACCAAAATTTTCTTATAACCAACACATTTGTTGGTTATTATCTTGTCTGCCGAAAAAAAGAAAAACCAACCTCATTTGCGCAATCCTTTTTTAATCAATTATTTTTCTGATAAAAAAATAAAAACCAACTTTATGTCAGTTATACGCAAGTGAGTTGATTTACCGAATATTTAAGGGCTTAGACTCAATTCGAGCTCAAATACATCTCATCCATAATTTGAGGCTCACCCAAATTGATCTAATCCAAATTTAATTTAATTAATTATGCCTCACAAAATTAATTAATTGTTTTATGCTTCAACTTATCAAATAGAGTGATCCAGTAGGATTCATGTCTTGATCAGCAATAAATTAATATACATTAATTTATAAATCATAATTGACATCTAGCAATGTATTATGATTATCCGACTAAACACAAATAAATCAGGATCCTTTAATTCTTTTATCACGTGATATCTATTAATTAATGTCAAGCGTCGGAATGTGTCATTCTTGGCCATTAATTATTTTCTTGATCGTCAGTGCATAATTATTTATATGTGATCATCCCATAATCATAAATTACATGTATAATAATTATTACTACATCAAGGGGCCCAGAGATATCACTAATCTCATAAGAAATGAGACAGACAAAATATCCTATTGACTATCCATAATTCATAGCATAATTCATGTATATCCGAAAATTATCTTTATAGCACTCGGTTAAAAACAGTGTTTGATAATCGCATAAAATATACATTAATTATCTAGAATTATGAATATCTCAGATAATAGAATTAATACTAATTTATGATCTTGTTGATGATACAAACACAATCCATACAGCAAGTCAAAGTGGGTCAGGTCCAATATCATGCATCCCATACATGTATATTTATGTGATTAAATAGATATCCGTATCAGTGATCTGTGAAACATGATCACGTATTAATCCACACAATAGTCCATATTATCATTCAGTGTTTCATGCTAATGATATGAGACTAGAGATAATTCAGAGTTTTAATAACGATTATAGAGTTTCACAATTTAAGTCATCAACTCAAATAATCTATAAAATATTAAAACTCAAGGAACAAAATGATACAAATCATCCAATACATAAAAATAAAATAAAAACACCATCATAAATGATTGGTCCTCTAAGTCACTTAACTAACAATATCCGTACCTACTTTGCACATTTTAATATCTATATTCTCAACGAAATCAAGAATAACGTGATACTTGCGCTTGATGTGCATAGTCTGTTTGTTGGACCTATGATCCTTTGCATTGATGATAGCTCACGTGTTGTCACAATAGAATTGCACATAGTCTATAATGCTAGGAACAACACCAAGCTCATCGATGAACTCCCATATCCAGACCCTCATTTTGCCTGCCTCGCAAGCAGCCATATACTCAGCCTCTATGGTGGAGTCAGCCTTACTGTCTTATTTGGAACTCTTCCAACAGACAACTCCACCATTGATCATGTACATGTACCCTGTTTGTGATTTTGAATCATCGCGGATGGTTTGGGAACTAGCATCGTGATATCTCGTAACTGCGAGATATTTCTCATCACCGTAGATCATAATCAGATCCTTAGTCCTTCTCAATTACTTAAGGATATTCTTGACAGATGTCCAATGATCCTCCCCGGGATCCTTTTGATATTTGCTAGTCATGCTGAGTGCATAAGACATATCTGGACGTGTACATAACATGACATACATAATGGATCCAACAGCCGAAGCATATGGAACCATTCTCATCTTCTCTCTCTGCTCACGTATCCTAGGACACTGAGACTCACTAAGAGATATACTATACGACATATGTAGAAAACCTCTCTTTGAATCCTACATGTTGAACCTCTCCAACACTTTCCCTATGTATGTACTTTGACTCAAACTTATGAGTCTCTTGGACCTTTCACGAAAGATCCGGATACCTATAATATAGGTAGCTTTGTCCAAGTCTTTCATTGAGAAAATCCTACTCAATGATGACTTCACAGAATCAAGCATCGAAATGTCATTTCCAATCAAAAGAATATCATCAACATATAATACTAAGAATATGACTAAACTCCTACTCACTTTCTTATAAACACAAGGTTCTTTTGGGTTTCGCATGAAATCCAATTTTTCGATCTCATCATCGAACCTTATGTTCCAACTCCGAGATGCTTGCTTTAATCTATAAATGAATCTCTTAAGCTTGCATACCTTTCTAGCCCTTTTAGGATCGACAAAACCATCAGGTTGTACCATATACACATCCTCATCCAGAACCCCGTTCAAGAATGTAATTTTGACATCCATTTACCAAATTTCATAATCATAAAATGTGGCAATCACTAGAAAGATCTGAATTGACTGAAACTTGGCTACTGGTGAAAAAATCTCATCATAGTCAATCCCCTCGACTTGAGTGAACCATTTCGCCACTAGACGTGCCTTGTATACAGTCAAGTTGCCATCCATGTCAGTCATCATCTTGAAGACCCATTTGTTTTTGACGGGTTTTATCCAATCAGGTAGATCAATTAGGTCCCACACTTGGTTATCTTCCATGGATTGCAATTCGAATTTTATGGCCTCAAGCCATTCTCTGGAGTCTTCTCTTGACATTGCCTCATGATATGTTAGAGGATCAATATCACCAAAAAGTAATATCTCATATAGTTCGAAGTACCTCTCAGGTGCATGGACTACTCTTCCTGACCTTCTAATACGCGGTGCCTATTGAACTTGTTCCACAGCCTCGCTTGGAACTTGTTCCACTTTGGTTTGACCCGAAGCATCAGGAAGTGGGTCTTGAATTTCTTCAAGTTTTGCCTTGCTCCCACTATGTTCCTTGGAGAGAAAATCATCCTCCAGGAACACATCATGTCGGACAACAAACACTTTGTTATCCGACTTGTGATAGAAGTATTAATCTTTGGTTTCCCTCGGGTAACCGATAAAGAAGTATTTGTCAGATTTAGGACCAATCTTATCGGGCATCAATCACCTCACAAAAGTCTCGCAACCTTAAATCTTGAGAAAAAATAAGTTGGGGACTCTCCCCGTCCACACCTCGTATGGAGTCTTGTCTACAAATTTGGTGGGCACTCTATTCAGGGTAAAAATAATAGTCTCAAGAGAATATCCCCAAAAAGATAAATATAGTTCTTTCTGACTCATCATCGATCGTACCATATCCAATAGCGTACGATTCCTCCGCTCAGACACACCATTCCACTGTGGTGTTCCATGTGGAGTCAGTTGTGAAATGATTCCACATTGCTTTAGATGATCATGAAATTCGATACTCAGGTACTCACCACCACGATCTGATCGTAATGCTTTAATTTTCTTCTCAAGTTGATTCTCGACTTCATTCTGAAACTCCTTGAACCTTTCTAAGGATTCCGACTTATGTCTCATCAGAAACACATAGTCATATCTACTGAAATCATCAATATATATAATGAAATACGAATACCCTCATCTTGCACTAGTGCCAATAGGACCACACACGTTCGTATGCATAAGAGCTAAAAGTTGTGTGGCTCTTTCATTCACCTTGTTAAAAGGTGCTTTAGTCATCTTCCCAAGTAAACAAGACTCACATCGATCAATTGACTCCCAGTCAAATTGATTTAGAAGTCCATCATCTTGGAGCTTCTTGATGCATTTCTCATTTATATGACCTAAGCGATAATATCACAGGAAGCTCAAATTAGTGTTACTTGTTTTGAGCCGTTTGATACTTATGCTGTTGTGCGACCCTTTTTCGCGCGCTCCGCACCGCCGCCGGGCGATGGGTTGCGGAAGAAGGACACGGAGATCCCTCCCGAGCGTGCATCTCCGGGGTGTCGGCCGATTCTCGCCGTTTAGAGATATTTGATGCACATTCGGGGGTTTTTTAGTGATTGTGAGTTCTTGTAGATTCCGGTGGGCGCAAGCCCCCACCGTTAATTACCCTGGGCTACGAACCTCGAGGCACCTCTGGATCTTTAAAAGAGAGAAGCAAATAGTATAGTTTAAAAGATGGTCAAGTGGTCGTCTAGGTTTATAAAACGGGGTCTACGAGAAGATGAACCTACAAACAGACGGTTCAATCTATGAAAGACAAACCTACAAACAGATCGGTTTTGTCCTATGGGGACGAACCTACAAACAGATCGGTTCGAATCCATGCCACCTCGAGATGTAACCTTACCAATGAGACTGTGTTAATCTCTTCATAGGGGCTTGAGGTGAGTCTACATACAGACCGACTCGACCTCCGTTGATCTAGAAGATAAACCTACAAACAGACCGGTTCAATCTTAACTAGTCAACAACCAATCACACAAAATACAACTCGAAGCACTGAGCCGGTTGATCTTGAGGTTGGTGAATCAGGAGAAGGGTGGCTATGGCCCACGTATTTCTTCTCACCGATCTTCTAGATCATGAATTCGTAGCACTAGGCCGATTCATAAACCTAGGAAACACAATTGCACACAATGTCAAACATGAAGCGCCGGGGCCGAGTTCAACATTGAGGCATGTGTTAGTGAAGGAACCTACCTACGTAACGGTTCGCATTCATCGTTTTGTGGATGAATCTACCAATGACCGATTCAATCTCACATTCTCGGGAAATGAGCCAGAGACAAACTCATCGACGGACGAGTTCAGTCTTGCCAGCTCAAATGGTCATGAATTACTTGTTCATGACACCGAGTCATTAAGATGTCACTTCGCTAGGACATCGTAATGTTCTTCATCTTCAAAGTCGACATATCTCTCCATGCTGATGTCGTAGCTTTGGTCAATCTTCAACGAACGTCAAGATGTTCTTGTCTCGACTAATCATCCTACGTGTTGCATTACTTGTGCAAAATTACTATGTAGCCCTACACCCCTTGTGTGAGCGTATTCAATCATGAGTTACTTGCTCATGGCAAACGAGTCATTAAGATGTCACCTATCTAGGACATCATAATGTTCTTCCTCTTCGAGTCGACATATATCTCCATGTTAGTATCGTAGCTCGGTTATTCTTCATCAAAGTGTCAAGATGTTCCCTGTCTCGACATACTTTTTTTGCTATCAAAGCCTTATCTATCACGTCAAGCCTTATATCATCTCACGTCAAGATGTTCTTGTCTCGACGTATCATTCTAAATGTTATATCATGATGTGCAAACTTTAAATGTCATGTCATGTGTGCAAATTCTTACGTGGCTCTACACTCCTTATGTGAGCATTTTTATTCATTTTACAAAGTCCATTATAATATCTTCTATTATTATAAGGATGCATTTATTATTATTATTATTATTACTATTATTATTATTATTATTATTACAATTATTATATTACTATTATTATTTTTTATTATTATTATTTTTATTTCTTAAACCCTATTTGTCTATGTAGAAAATTATTTACAAAAATAAGAAAAGGGGTAGCTATTAATATTTTTGGGATTTTTTATAATGGCTAAAATAGTAGAATTTTATTTTTATTATTTCTAAACTCTATTTATTTTGTAGAAAATCACTTACAAAAATAATAGAAAGTAAGATAGCTATGTTTTATTTATATTTTTAAAAATGCTTATAATAGCTAAAGTAATAGAATTTTGTTATTATATTCTATTATATTGTAATACTATTCATTATGTAAGAATTATTTACAAAATCAAAAGATGGTTAGCTATACTATTTTACTATTATCATTATTATTATTATTATTATTATTTTATTATTATATTTATTTATTTTTTATATCTATAATAGCTAAAAGAAATCATTACTAATATTCTATTCTATTTATTATACTATTCATTATATCTATTTTTATTATCTCTATTTATTATCTATAGAAAAGTATAAGATTTTTATTATTAGTCATAAGGGATGAAATTCATTATGTTTTTATTAAAACTATTATTTTTATCACATTTTATTCATCAAAAGTATATTTTTGTATATTTGTATAGAAATAACAAAAGAAATACAATTCATATTATAAAACTATATTATCATTCTTTATTATAAAGAAAATGCATTTTACTATTTATTACCATAGTAGTATATTTTTGTTTATTTTGTGCTATTTATTTTTATTATTATTTTTTTTTTACAGAAAATATCAATATAATATCTATTATTATTATTATTATTATATTTTTATTTTTTTTTATTTATCAAAGAATATAGCTAATCTCATCATTTATTATAGTATATTACTATCACTATTATTATTTCATAGAAAATCACTTTGAAAAATCACTAAAATATATCTAGTTGTTATTTATGATTTTTATTTGTATTTTTGGAATTTTTATAGTATTTAAAATGACAAGTCAAAGCTAAGTCAAATATACCAATATATGTGATGTATTTTGCTTTTAAATTGTTTTATCATGATTATATTTCTAAAACTGGAATATTATTGTATAGAAAAATAGTATGAAAAATAAGAAAATTTTAGAAACAAATTTGAATTAATTTGGAGTTCAGGAGCATTTTCAAATCATTTATTTACTCCATATTATTACTATTCTGGTTATTATTTAATTAATGGGCCTAATCTGGGCCGCCAGATCTGTATCAAGATTAACAACTATCTTTCATTTAACTCTGTTCTTATTTGGGCCGCCGGATATGCCTCAAGATTGATTCGTATTAGATGGACGGCCCAGATCCATATCCGCATTTTTATTTAATACAGCGCTTTATTTCACACGTTCGATCTCTTCAAGATTCACACACGCGCGTCAATATCCGTGCTGCCGCGATTCTCTGACTCCCCAGTCAACATGAGTTCCAAGATTCGTGCTATTGGCGACGCGCGGCGATCGCGCCATCTCCTCCGATCGTGAGATCGCTCGTGGTCGTCTTGCGCGTGAGGGTCGATCTACGCGTTTGATTAATGATCGTGCGGTGAATCGCATGGTATGCCAATGCCGATGGGTTGATTTGGTACCAATCGGCACCGAATCTCAATTCTTAGAAATTCAATGGAATTGATCAATACTTTGTACAATTAGATGCCCCGTTTACATCGTTTATGTATGTTGACATGAATTAACATGATTATCAGTAGCTCTAATTGACTCAATGAATCATACTTGACAAATGCTACTCTGGTACAAGATGAGCTTCGTAAGAAGGTATAGACACGAATTGTAACCAAATTTAACGATGTTTTTGGCAATTCGTAGTTGATAATGCATCGTTTAACATGTCTATAGGAATCTAATTCGACATTACGTATCTAATTTGTATGATAATTACATTATGAGCTAATGAAATTGACACAAGTGCAAAGATCGCCCGATACCGATCGTCTTTCACTCAAAATTCGACTATTCATCCACTCTCAATGCGACTTATGCACCTAATATGCTTTATAATGACAATTATGATCGAGCTATATCCAATTATGCATGCAATCTTCCCTAATCTCAAGTCCGGAACTAGATTGAACCGGTACGACGCGCAACATGCGTAAAATCATGAATTCAGTCGAGTTCTCAAGTTGAAACTGAGATCAATCGACTTTGAACAACACTACAACCTTGAATACATAAGATACAAACACAAACTGAGGTGAATTTGACGTTTAAACAAAGAATCAAACCAAGAATCTTCACTGGTATCGAGTTCTCAGGTTTTAACCGAGATCAATCGATTTAACCAGCTCAATTACAACCCCTGTGATCAAAATTCATTCAAGAAATGAAGCAAATACAAGGATCAAATCAAGAAATTCACAAAGAAAAGAATAGAAAGGTGAAACAATAGAAAATTCACTGGAAATTACACTGTTATTCCAATAGAAGCTTGAATTACATACCTTTCCTTTGAATTACCACAAATCAAGCTTCCAAATCACTAATTGACTGTGATCCAAGAGTGACAGAGCTCTCTTCTTGAAGGATTGAAGAAATTCAATCGAGTTCTCAAGTTTGCAACTGAGATCAATCGATTCTATTACTTCTTCTTCCTATTCTTGCTCTCTTTCTCTCTGTCTCTCCCTATTAGCTCTCAAATGGGTGTTTATATGCTCTATGCTTGCGTGTGTATTGTCTGTTGTCTTGTTCTCCATGGTTTAGGGGTTTATATAGCAATTAAAGGGTGTACCAAAGGGATTAGAGCTATACACCACTCATGCACCAGCAATTGGACTCCCTTGGCCTATGAACATGGTCTTTTGATTCTGTTATTCATTCTGTTGAGATGTGGGTCCCATTCAAAGAATCCAAAGCTTTGATCTTTGACCTTTGACTTGATTTAGTTATCTCCACTCCAGATCACTCACAGAACCTTCTAGCATCTTCAACATGCTATATATACCCATTTGAATGCACCCAAGCGCCTCTCTTCTCTCGCCATTGTAATTCATCTCTTCAAGTTCCAATTCACTCACCCGAGCTCACACCTTGGCCATTATCATAGCTCCTCCATTCAATTGCCAAACTTCACCATTTCAACATCATCGTGTGAGTGCATAGAAGCCATAAATGCTGCCAATTCGAGTTTATAGCGCAAGGTTCTAACTTTCCTCAATTTACCCGATCTTGTCGTCTCATCTCAATTGCTCTTATTCAACGTTTAATTGCGCTTTTTCTTTCATTTACAAAGATCGCCTAGGTGAATTAGAAGGTTTGCATCATCAATTTTGGATTAGAAGTAGGAATCAAAGTGCTTCATTAATCGCCCGAGGTATTCATCTCTCTCAATCACCTTATTCACTTGTTGTTTTTCAATTTCGATCAATTGCACATACTCTCCTATGTATAGGCTAACTCGGGTGAAAGGAAGAGTTCGAGCTTGGAGAGCTTGATCACCTCAATGAAGTTAATGGCGCCATCATCGTCGCAAGAAGAAGGAAGAAAGAGAGGGAGGGAGAAGGAGAGAGAGAGAAAGAGGAGGTGCGCCGGCGCACAAAGTCCACAACTAGGTGGGACCCACAATCGAGGCGCAATATAAGTGAGCCGGTACACATCGCTTCTTTCTTTTGATTTAAATTCTCGATTAGATCGCATATGGACTAGTGTATGATTGCCTCGTGTGAGCTATACATTCATAAACCCGACAAATGGGCCCCACATGTAAGTATATGAATCTCGGCCCATTAGTCCAAATTGTGGATTAGTTAACTCCCGCTTAGATTTAATTAATCCGACTTGGCACACTCGATAGGTCCACTTGTTTAATCAATCTATTAATTATCTCGTTATAGTGTGCCGAGGTGGCTCTCGTAGTGTAGTGCCATGTGGCTCAGTCGGGGTCCGTGTGATGTGGCACCAATGGTTAGCCCATGTGGCATATGGCACTTGGAGTGTTCGCCGAGGGTGTGATGCCATGGTGTTGCCAGTGAGGTGTGGCCGTGGTGCCGCCATGTGGAGGGTGAGAGTGGCCCTGTGGTGTAGAGCCATGTGGCACCTGGGGTAGTGAGATGGCCTCCTCTCGGGCGTGCCACGTGGCATGTGGCATGTGGTTGGGTTAAGTGGACCTCGGTGTGGTGCCATGTGGCACTAGGGTGGTGAGGTGGCCCACCGGTCGTCCGCCACGTGGCACTAAGGTGGGGCCCACATGTCTGACTCATAGGGGTGTGGGGCCCACATGGCCGAGGTGGACCAATGGGGTGCCGACACGTGGCACGAGGTGGCCCAATGAAACGCCGACACGTGTCACACACCCCTCTCTCTTCCCGATTTTAGGTGTGCTTAGGATCCCCGCACCCAGCTTGTACCCGATGTGTCGTTATCCCCAACTTGCACCCAGATCGCTTCCGATCAAATCTCGCCCTTGATCTTTCATTTTTATTCTGCTTTATCTTCCCCGAATTTATTTTGATAGCTCCACTCATCCAAAAATTATGAAATTTTCACCAAAAATCCCTAAATTTATGATGGTCATCCCTGTAATTTTTAATTCCATTTTTACCCCTCCTTCTCTGAATTAAAAATTCTTTTGTCCATAAAACCCTATTATTTCTTATGAATTAATCCCGATCTCAATTATAGCTCGTGTCTCTCGCCAATCATCTCCTCTTGCAGAAACCACCCTAACTAAATACCAATTAGACTTATATTGATATTTATTAGGGCTTGATTTGATCAAATGCCGACTACTTATCAAGAATTAATACAAATCTAGACTCGATCGATGGTTGTCTCCCAACTTTGGCACTGATCGCCTTGTGAAATTGACTTTCAATCCCTTATCATGAGGGTGACTTGGTCAAAGAACCGACTACTTATCGTAATTGACACAAATCAAAGCATAGTTAGGTGGTTGCTCGCAGCCTTTGGCACCAGGTCACCTTGAAAGCAAAATCACATTTGGAATTTCTTATAACTAGCTGCATCAAAATGCTAACTTGGCATTGACATCATTTCATGTAGCATAGGGATTATACTGCTTCAGCCTCCTTTCTAGGGTTAGCTTCAAAGGCGATTTTTAGGGTTCAATTTCGACCCTCTTCAATAGGTCATCGAGGTGTGGGGCCCATTGTCGTTGAAAATGGTCACATGGGTGACTTATCGATAGGCTATGCTATTAGGTTCATCTGCAAGGGACCGCCAAAGTGGGTCCCACTTGTCGAGAAAATATAATCAAATGGTCGACCCATCAAGAGATTTTTCTCTCCTAAATCTCCCGAGGTCGCCCACCTCGAATGAGTAGGAGGTGGTGGAGTATTTATATCCTCGTCTTTCACCATATTATTCCATTGTGGGATTAATGCTTAACCTCTCGTTCCGGTTGGTTAGCTCTCTTAGCAAAATAGGCTAGGTCCATATCGTTGGAGTCGCTCATAAGGGACCGCCATGTGGGTCCCACTTGTCGAAAAAGATATAATCACATGGTGACACCCAAGAGGTCTCCTCTCTCCCTCGATCTTCTTGGGTGTCACTCATGCCGAGTGGATAGAGAATAGCGGGTATTTATACTCTTCACTTCATGCCCAACATTCCATCGTGGGACTAATGGATTTGTTCGGGGTTAGGCGCAATGACCTCTCCTGATCAGTGGGCCACCTTTCCACTGCTCTCTCTCTTCTTCCCCTTTCTTATGATTTTATCATCAATTTATTTCATTTATTCATCCATTCATCCTTGAAATTTTTCAAGGGTAAACAAAGAGCCACCCACCAAGACGAGCCTTGAATGCTCGAAAGGCTTGTCTTGGTGCATTATCCCTTATTATTCATCACTTCATTTCTCATGACGTCTTCTTTTCTTCGGGTATTGTAGTTTCATCTCATGACGCCATTCCGCGTCGCCCTCGAGTCATTATCATTCTTTCTACGAGGATCCTAGCGATTGGACTCCTCTCGTCTCGCCCATCCGAGCGACCCTCGTCTACCCGCGAGGCGGCGGTTTATTCTTCGGGGATGATCGCCTCATGACATCATGCCCCTTCGGCCCTTAGGCGTTGCTTTCTGCCTCCTTTGACACATCTCCCGGGCAAGGAGATTATCGACGGGAGGCTCGCGGATGGACCATCGCCCCTTTCATCACTCCCTTAGAGTGCCATGGATATCAGCTAGAGTGGACCCGGTATGTGCTCATGCGGGAGGGGACCCTGCTTAGGCGAGCCGGGATATATGACTTGATTTTCTTGTCGATGTTTCATTATCATATCGACACACCCTGGCTACGGGCCTTTTGTGAGCGGTGGAACTATTCCACCAACACTCTATTCATCGATGATCGGGAGCTGACTCCGACCCTCCTAGAGAGATACAAAGCAGTTGACCGGCCGCCGATCTTCGGTCATTTCTATGACGAGTTCATGGTCTCGCCCGCCGACTCTGGGGACTTCACTCGATTTCCACCTTCTTTGTATAGGATTTATGAGATTTACCATCATCATTTACGGAGGGGGCATCCCGAGTTCCGTTCGTACATTGGATCGCCTATTTCACCGATCGGTCCACACTCGCCCTACGGTCCGGCTTCCACCGAGATCCATTTGGTACAGGTCGGCTCGAGATTCATCATGACGGCCCTATCCCATCTCAGGATACCCTGTGTTCACATGACGTGGATCGGGAGACTTATCTGACCGCCTTCATCTCTTGGTGGATTTGCTATTTCTTATTACCTAGCTCCCCCGCATACACCATTCGACCCGGTGTTCGTTATGGCGAGCCCGATCGCGCGTGGCGACAGGATTTCTTTGGCCGTGCCTCGTACCGGCCAACATTTATAGGTGCCTCCGTGGTCCGACTTCATCTCGTAGTCCTTCACAAAGGCGGAGCCGATCCCATGGCATCCGATTAGTGGATGGCTTCATTTACACCGGTCCGGCTCATATGATCCCGCATGGCGGCCACGCTACGAGATCGTCTACCCTTATTGAGTGACTTAGGCCGGGGTGCAGCCGGCACTTCATTGACTCCGAGGTCGCCCAAGTATAGATTCTTCAGAGTCGAGACCATCTACGCTTCTCCCGAGACAGATCGCTGGCCCGTGGGACATCTAGGGTTGCCGACGGGATGGTGATCGATTGAGCAGAGTTCCCTCTTCCGACTCTTCTAGCATTCGAGCCGTGCCTATTGATTTGGAGCACCGATCGCATTCGTCGTGGCTTTCTTCCTCTCGATTGGGCGATTATATGTTCATCGAGCCCTATTCGCCACATAGATGTGCACATCGTTCGGCTTGGATCGGGATATTCGGCGCCTCTTCTCCGCCCTATATCATCGGCGGCCGATTTGGAGGGTATCGGATGGTGTTACACTCACCTCTTCCGACTAGGCACGGCACTCGCTATCGATGGTATCCACCTCTAGGACTTCCACCTTCACGAGGCGTTATCGCAGTGGTATTATGAGACCATTCGCTCTTACCGTCGTATACTCCCTCCGGTGGTCGTCCGAGTACATGTCCGCGAGATGGTCGCCTCTATTAGATGGCACCGTCTCGCGTGATCGCAGCCCTTTCCCGCCATTGCCGCAGAGCCCGTCGACTTTCGTGGTTTAGATGCCGATTTTCTCGTGTTCCCGTTAGGACCATTCTTATGTGTACACTTCATTATCCCTTTAGGTTATTTTCTCTTGATAAGCCCTATCTCATTTCGACCAATTCTCTTTTGATTCGTAGTTGGCTTACGAGTATGATCACGCGGAGCCGGGTTCTCGGTCCCTCGTCCACGAGTAGTTGGCGTTCATTCTCGCCCACACGTCGAGCCACCGCTCCGCCTACTATGGGAGAGATCGAGACGGCGCCTCTCACCGTCTTCTCCATCTTCTTTTCCTTCTCCCATTCTCGGGTGATTTTCTTTACCGACTCGCCTATCCTTATTCGGCGCACTTCATTTACATATCGATTAAGGTTTATTTTTCAGCTCATGGGACATCTCCCGTGGAGGCTACCCGAGACGACATTATAGCGCATTCATCGGCGCTCGCGTGCACCGCCATTTCGGGGTTTTGCACCGACCTTTCGTCGTCGCAGTTCGTGTGCTTCATTTAATACTTAGTTGCCGCATGCACTAGTATTTTCATTCTTACATGTAGATTTTACTGCACCCCGAGGCCGATGACATGGCGTCTCCTCACCGCTCGGAGTCTTTCTTTTATGACGGTCTGCCCCGCTTCACCGTCGATCTTTTGTCGGTACCCACCGGAGATGGTGACTCATTCGATGTGGTTTTGGGGCCCGTGCTCACTCTTGCACGATCGAGGAGGCTTCTTTAGAGCAGGGAGTCCATGGTCGTCGAGCCCGCAGCGACGAGCCATTACCGATCGAGGGAGGTCCATCTCATGCTTCTTCATCTCTCGACGGGCAGCCTCTCATGGCCACGATGATAGCGAGTCTCGACCGAGCGGGTTGCCGATTATGACTCGTAGTTGGATGAGAGCCGGGCCGGTGGAGCAGCCTATTCCACGGCCCCGAGACGAGGTTCCGGTTAGCGAGGGTCTCGCCGAGCCTCATGCTTCTTCCGTATCTTTATATTTCTTTATCATTCGCCCGTATTTTATTTTTCATGTATTTATGCTTTCCATTTTATTTTGTAATGGGTCTAGTGCACCTGCGGTCCTCCCGAGGCGACCGACATCCCTATTCCCGACTCGGTCCCGCCTCGTCTCAAAGCGACGAGGCGATAGGTTAGATCTTTTCTTCCTTTCTATTTCTTCTTTGGTTATAACAATTTGTCTAACCCATTTATTTTACTTGCAGATGTTTCATCGAGGGATGTGCGCTCGCCTTGGCCGCGTTGGCGGATGCACTCCGGATACCTTCTTCGGAGGCTATCCGCTAGATTTCGAGGTCCTTGGACTCTCTCGCCCGCCGGTTTCTCTTTCGATCGGTATGGGGCCGATGCGGGATACCATCGCGCCGCTCTACTCATTGCACCTCGTCTCGAGAGCACTTTCATTTCAGGAGGTGCGAGGAGCCGCTCGGGCTTACCAGATGCGAGCTCTCTCGTTTATCGCACGAGTTGGAGATTCATGAGCTACGCAGCATTTGGAGGCCGCTCGACTCCGCTATCTTCAGCGCTCTCTTCTTGTGCCACTCTCCGCTCCATGGGAGTTAGTGGTGGGCCCGCTCGACCGCTCGTGCAGAGCTAGAGGACCACGATCATCGGTGGAGGGCTTCTCCCGACATCTAGCGGACGTCTCCCGTAGCCGTGCATTCACACGAGCGTCCGGATAGTGCCTTCGCTCGTTCTTGGATTTCGAGACGGCTTCGGAGGAGGATAGCACTCCCTCCATGATTATTAGAGACTATTAGTACCGTGCTATTAGAGTTGGAGTCCCGCTTTTTGGGCCCATAGATCGTACTTTTCATTTCTTCTTTTCTCCTTTTCTTTTACTATACTTGATATAGGATGTATTGACATTTATCATTTTGATCTCTTGTTGTGGATGATGCTTGCCTCTATTATTATCCTTTTATCGCTTCCTCTGCAGCGCGAGGAAATATTTCATTCATTCATGCTGTGCACCTCCAATCTTATTTGCAAAAGCGCCCTATTACAACCGCTTCATTCTTTCGCAAGTAGCGTCTAAACATAATAAAGAAAAATCTTACAACATCCTATTACATTCATTCTATACATGTTCATCTTTATTTATGCAATACAAAACTCAAGTAACCGTGGTATTTTACTTGATACCGAACTCCGTCCGTATCGACCTCTAGGTCGGCAGAATAAACCCGTTTATCCCTTTATTACCGATGGATAAACTTACCAAGTATCAATTGATTATGGATGCAATTGATAACACCATTTTGTGGATGCTCCTTGTATATTTAATTGACATTTATTTGTGGAAGCTCACCCACTCTCCCCTCATTTGTGCACCGTTGCGTGCTAAAGTGGAAACTCACATTCACTCATCTCCACTCAATTTGTTTTGTGGGGGTACTACCCTCAAACATCCATCACGCATCCCCGCGAGACAAGCTTTCATCGGTAGGTCCGCTCTCCATGACCTGAGTCACTTCTTTAAGCGAATTACTTTATTTGACACTGAATGTCGGGCAAAAGCATAAACCCTTAATCTGACCCCTCCATGATCTATTTTGGGATTAGAAACAGATCACCTCCTTGGGCGTGTGGTACTTTTGCGGATGAATGTACCCAACCTGGTTTTTTATATTTTAGCTACCCTCAAACATCCATCACGCATCCCCGCGAGACAAGCTTTCATCGGTAGGTCCGCTCTCCATGACCCGAGTCACTTCTTTAAGCGAGCCGCTTTGTTTAACATGAAATGTCGGGTACAAGCGTAAACCCTTGATCTGACCCCTCCATGATATGTCGTGGGATTATGACACACCATTTCTTCGGGCGTGTGGTGCTTTTACGGATGAATGCACCCAACCCGGCTTTGTATAACACTCGTGGTGTCGGGGACAAAGGTGGCAACCCCTTATTGAAAAGATTTTATTATTTTTATTATCATTTTTTTTTTATGAGTAGGAAAGTAGGTTTTTATTGTTTTACATATATATCCTTTTATTTTTATTAGAAGAAGGCAATTTTTGGTTATTAGTGATACATGTTACTAATAATACGAGAGTTATTTATTTATATGCCCTCGGAAGCGACTATTTACTAGCCACCAATTTGCTCGACCTATCCCTTGGCTCGCGCGCGGGCGACCAATATGAGCAACTTTCGTCATTGGGCAATGATAGTTTGAGGGACAAACCGCAAACCCCGCCCATTTTTGTGTTTATTCTCGTATCAAATGGACAAACCCAAAGTGGTATTTGTATTATGAGCCCAAACACCAAAGCTCTCGCTTACATTCTCGCGTGGTTTTGGCGTTGTATTCTCTTATTCTATATTTTTTATTTTTTATAGGGCTAAATGTATTTGTGTGGTTTTGGATTTTTGGATGCATTCTATTTACGATGCACAAGTAGGGTTTTTGGGATTTTATGCAAAAGTGGAGGTTAGACATGGGTTTGTGTTTCGTGCACGTGTGTGTAAGCGAACACTTATTCCCTCCTTATTTATTTACAATAGATACTACTCGGTTGGCCCCGCTCCGGCTATGTGTAGTACTTCTTCGATATCGCCCATTAATCGGTGGCATGGGCCTTTCACCTTCATGGTCTATGAGTTGGTATGCGCCGCCCCGTATACCTTCTCAATTACGTATGGCCCTTCCCGATTCGGAGAGAATTTTGGGCCGATGTGCGCCAATGATCGGCCTCTTGAGGACAAGAACAAGCTCCCCTTGTTGAAATGCCCCGACTCGCGCCATTTTATCATATGCCCTTGCCATTTTTGCCTGATATATTTCAAGGTTCTGCTGGGCTATCAATCTCTTTTCGTCCATGGCATCCAACTCGTCCAGCCTAAGTTGTTGGCATTCATCCATGGTCATATCGTTTTGCATAGCCACCCGCAATGACGGTAATTCCACCTCAAGAGGGAGGACTCGCTTCAACCCCAAAAGCCAAAGAATACGGGGTAGCTTGCGTAGGTGTTCGGTACGTAGTTCGATAAGCCCATAATGCCTCCCGTAGACGATTATCCTGGGGCCTCGTTGGTTGCCGTCCACGTCTTTTTCATGATATTGATTAGGGTTTTGTTAAAGGCTTCGGCGTGCAAAGCCGTTGGCTCTCGGACGGGTTATAAATGGACGAGAATCTCCAATCAATGTTAAATTGCTCCGCCAGGGCATAGACTTTGGAGCTCTTGAAGGCCGTTCCGTTATCGATATTATCCGTTGTGGTGTGCCGAATCGGTAGAGGATGTGCGTCTTGAAGAACTTAACCACATCGGATGCTTTAACTTCTTTGTGGGATGGCTTCGCCCATTTTGTAAAATAATCTGTCGCCGC
Organism: Schoenoplectus tabernaemontani; assembly: GCA_037127355.1. Classification (NCBI taxonomy): domain Eukaryota; kingdom Viridiplantae; phylum Streptophyta; class Magnoliopsida; order Poales; family Cyperaceae; genus Schoenoplectus; species Schoenoplectus tabernaemontani. Next base: position 3,327,039 of record CM073738.1, read on the forward strand.
CAGATGAACCGGTGACCTCTCGACGTAGGAGGGTCTATGGGCCCCACTATATCCGTGCCCCACATATTAAATGGCCAGGATGCTACCGTGGGGTGCAACGGGTTTGGCGCTTGATGTATAAAAGGGCCATGTATCCGGCACATGCGCACTTCTTCGCGTGCTCTTCACAATCGCCCACCATCGTGGGCCAATAATACCCCATTCGCTTGATCTTTAGCTTCATTTTTGGCCCAGACTCGATGTGCTCCGCATAGTCCGAATGAACTTCTTTCATAACTCGCCCGCTTCAGCCCCGATACACACTCTTAGCCATAATCGATCATAAGACCTACGTATAGCGTATTGCCCACATATGCATACCGTAGTACCCGTTTTCTTAGTTGATCGCCATCCTTTTATCTTGGGGAGGGTGCCATGCCGGAAATATTCAATGAACGGTTGTCTCCAATCATCGTCTTCTTCGATTATCATTGTTTCTTGGCATTCTATCTTTTCTAGCCAAAGCATTTTCATTATTCACATTGTCCGTTGTTTGACACAATGATAATGGCCTCTATTGCGGACGATGATGTGGATTTCCGCCGTTGGTTCACCCGCCTCCTTGGCGAGTTTGGCCAACGCATCCGCTTCACCGTTCACGCCCTCGTGACCTTCTCGATGGACACGTACGGGATTTTCTTCATTAATTCCATGGCCTTTTGGTGATATTGTATTAGTTCCGCTTCAAGACCTTGTATTCGCCAATTATTTGATTTATTATCAACCGTGAATCCCCAAAGATACGCATAGCCTTGATCTCTAGTTCCAAATGATAGCTCTAGTCCGGCGATGAGTGCCTCATACTCGCTTCATTATTTTGTACATGGTTCGGTTAAAGCCGAGAATGTCGTATTATCCCGCCTTCCGGGTTACGAAGACTAGTCCCGCGCCGCCGCCGCACATTGGGACTCCCGGCCCGCGATCGGCTTGATCGACGAGGCACCATCAAAGTACATCTCCCATATAGGACTTCCTTCTTCAACATGTAGGGTTTCCTCATCGTGGAAGTCACATTTTAATGGGGAGTCATCTTGGATCGGGTGTGCACCAGAAATCGCTAGCGCCGCCCCTTTATCGCCTTTTGCGTGTATAGGTGATGTCGAACTCGGTGAGAATGATAGCCCACTTGGCCACCCCCCCGTTAGCATTGGCCGAGTCATCGATATTTGAGAGGGTCCACCTTGGATATTAATATGATTTTGTGGGCTAGCATGTAATGCCTCAATTTCTTCACCGCGAAGATTAGGGCTAGACAATGCTTCTCGATCGGTGAATACCCATGTTCGCCCCTACCATCATGCGACTTAAGTAATATAGCGCATTTTGATTACCATCCCGGTTTTCTTGTGCCAATAGGGCTCCCAAGGATCCATCCAGGGCAGTTGTATATAGGATAAGTTCCTTCCGGTATGGGCGCCGCCAACACCGGAGGGTTGAGTAGATATGCCTTGATTTCTTCAAAGGCTCATTCGGGCACTCGCCATCCCATTTAAACGGGATATTCTTCTTAGTCACCGGGTGAAGGGTTGGATTTTACCCGATAGGTTGGCTATGAACCGCCCGATGTACGCCAATTGCCCTTGCAAAGATCGCAACCTGTTTTAAATTCTTTGGCGGGGATAGTTCGGCTTATTGCTTTGATCTTGCCCGGTCTATCTCAATGCCCCCGTGGCGTACCACAAACCCCAGTAAATTTACCGATGATACCATAAATGCGCATTTCAACGGTTTAGTTTGAGCGCATGTTCTCTCGTGCGGTTGAAAACGACCTCGAGGTATGAAGGTGTTCTTCATATGACATGGCTTTGATGACTAGGTCGTCCACATAGCACTCTACTATCTTGTGGATCAGATCGTCGAATATTTTCGTCATTGCCCGTTGGTAAGTGGCTCCCGCATTTTTGAGCCCAAACGGCATGACTTTATAACAATATATGCCAATCGGCGTGCGAATGCCGTGTGCCTCTCATCTTCGGCGCCATCTTAATTTGATTATAGCCCGCGTAACCGTCCATGAAGGAGAAGACTTCATAGGAGGATGTATGGTCGATTATGATTTCTAATATCGGGAGCGGAAATCATCCTTAGGGCACGCCTTGTTTAGGTCCCGAAAATCTACGCAAATGCGGATTTGCCCATTTTTCTTCTTAACCGGGACAATGCTAGCCACCCATTCTCGCGTCTCTTCTTCCCGTATGAAACCCGCGTCGATGAGTTTCTTTGTCTCTTCCACGACCTTTTCTTCGAGCTCTATTCTCATTCGTCTCGCGCTTGTTTAATCGGCTTGAAGGTTGGATCGATTTTTAAGTAATGGACCGCCACGTTGGGATCTAATCCAGTGCATCTCTTTATAACTCCAAGCGAAGCGCTAGCCCATATAGCTTTTAAGGAATGTCTTCAACCCGTCGCCCACCTCTTCCGGCAACGACGCGCTTATGAAAGTTGGTCGTGGGTCTTCTTCCGTCCCCAAATTGATTTCGCTAACTCATCGACCGTATTAGGTTCCTTTTCTAGCCGCTTCAAAGCATTTTTCAGACCGGGTATTGTCCTTCTCGTTTCATTATCCGGCATTTCAACGAAGTCATGCAACATGCCTTTCTTTCATACTGCGGTACTCGTTGAGAGACCCTTCGAAACATGCCGCGTCATCGCAGCTTATACCCTAATCCCCGGTGTATTTTATTTTACCATCCAGGCCCAGGACTTTATTCGCCGCCATTCCGCAGTTCATCAAAGCGCTTGGCCTCGCCTTGGATATGTTTCTTCGACATTTTGCCCTTTTGCCAATTTATATAGCTCCTTTCCAAAGGGATGAGATGCGCGTCATCGCTCGTTGCATTCTCCGATTCTTGTTCTATCACCCACTTCTTCCAAGTGTTGTGATCGTGGTTCTTCGTAGACCGGGTTGAATCGCTCGATAGAAAATTATAGCCTTGTGGATGATAGTTTTCCCTTTGATGCGCTCTACCTTTGCCGCACAACAAAGGTTTTAGGGTTTGTATGTGGTTCACTTCCTTGGCATGAGGTCTTTAAAATGCCTTTCGGGAACCACAAGAATCTCTAGCGCCGCCATCTCTTCTTCTATCTCAATGTTCATGACCGAGTTGGAGCGGTAGATTTCTTTGATCGGCTTACGTCTCGCAACCTTAGGTTTACTAGGTACGGAGTGTGCGAGATCGTATAAGCCACCCCTTTGCCCTTGTTATTCAAGTTATGCGGAGCCGGGTCTTGTTGAAAGCTCTTCGGGAGTTGGATCGTCCCGTTTCTATGCCCTTCTTCTATAAGGTCTTTGAATACCCAACATTCTTCAATAGTATGGCCCAATATGCGATGATAAGGGCGAATTCGCCTTCGCCGCTCTTTCTATGTCGGCGGGTCGTTTGCAAACGGAAGTGTCAATCCGCTTTTTAAGGCCTCGCTCAAATATCCGAGCCGTTTTATTTTTAAGAAAGAGTATGGTTTACTCTTCTTGACCTCGAGGGTTTGCATGACGGTCAATTGCTTAGCTTTTGTTTCTTCCCCTTTGATTCATCTACTATTACAATTACCCGCTTGCCGCTATCGGTGCTTGTCTTTCGGGGTCCCGAACGGGGTTCGCTCGTCACCTCCTTGAGTAGCTCTGAGTTATAGATCGCGGTTGCATGTGTTTTCAATCATTATCATGATTTCATTGTGTTGCACCTTGATATCCCGCATCACTTCCCATTGTTCGTACACCTCTCTTCTATTATTTTCAACTTGGTGCCTTATTTCATCGATCGCATTCCGTACGCGTCCTTCGAAATTTTCCCGCCATGAGCGTTCTTCATTTATAGGCCTTGGCCTAACCGGTTATCCCTTCCACTACCGGTCCCGTGTTGATCATATATGACTCCTCACTTTCATTATCCGTTTCGGGCCCTTTGTATGGCTTCGAGGATGTGATAAATGATCTCTTCGTCGATTCTTCTTCCTGTGGTTGACGATCATGGCCGACTCTTCTCCCGAGGTAATATCGCCCGAGTTGTTAGAATCTTCTGAGTCTTCTCCGAAGTTGCCTCTATGATCCGAATTTGAGGGGTGTTGGCAGGTTTAAAATTGAAAATGACCTCCTCTTCGTAATCACTTGACATTGATTTCGTTCGGTTTTATTTGGGCCTTATACGTAGCCAATTGTTTGAAGCGGAAGGTTGCTTCTTCACCCGACTTTCTTCCGGTCTTTGGGCTCGAACACCTCGGGGTTTAATATTAAATTTGACCTCTTCTTCTTCTCCGACGAGGTATCAAATTTAGGGCCTTTATCAAGGGTTTCGACCCGCTTTTGTTATAGGTCGCTTTGGCGCCACGGCGATTTAGGCAAAAATATTGGGCGTCATTGAATTTAATCTCATGCACCCCGAATGGTTTGACATCTCCGTCAATTCTCTTTTGCTTACCATTCTCGATATATTTCGTGCATGGTGCAGAGAGTAGGTATGACCTCGATTGCCGTGAAGCCACGGCGACCCAAAGAACGCCCGATAAGAGGTTTCACACAATGACATAGAATTTAGTAGGCGCTCTTAGGCTTCCGCATTGCAGTTCGAGTTATAGCTCCTGTGGCCTTTTGGGAGTTTTGGTTGAAGCCATGAATAATCACCTTTTCATCGATAGGTTCTTTACGTCTAAGGTGATGGTCTTCGTGGTTTTGAGCGGCATGATATTGATGAAGACCCGCGTCGACCAAGATGCGCCAATCTTTTGCCCTCCACAGCTTCCGGTAATGTACAACGGGCGGTTGTGGTCGACGGTGCCTATTAGGAGGTCATCGTCTCGTGAAATTTATACAGCGGCCCGCTTGGCGCGTGAATAGGGCTTCTCGCATATTTTGCTCGATGAAATATGACTTGTATTTCTCGGGATCTTGCAAGGCTTGGATTAGCACCTCCCTTAGGTCTTGTGACATCATCAATGCGTCAAATATGCTTAATAGCGCCGGAATCTTACGCAGATGTGCCAACACATTATATTCTTCGCCCGTCGACCGGTCTTTTTCGGGTTCTTGCTTAGGTTCTCGACCTCTTTACCTTTATTCGGACCTTGTCCTTTCCTTTATCGGAATCCTCGGGAGCCCGTCTCTCGGGTATATAAGTCCCGGACCGAGCACGGCTTTGCATTCTTCATTTTTGGTCCCGCAGGTGCTTGCTTCTCCTTCATCATTCGGGAAGAACATCTCCTCTAATGTTGGCATATCTTCGTCGTGAGAAGAATATACCATATTGCACGAAGCACCCCGCATCTCTTCGCTTTCTTCTTTATTTATTTCTTCATTTACATCTTCTTTCTTTTGACTTAGGGTTAACTTCTCCCGCCTTCTTTGGAGATGAAGTGTTGGAGGGTGATCGCCTCGGGACTGCCTTGCTCATACTCTTCAATTTTATTCTTTCTGGACTTGTTATTTCTATGCTTCTTTCTTTTCTTAAGGACCTGGTCTTGGCTCTGGTCCACCTTATAATATACCCTGGGTTTCGGCGGGACCACTGGCGTGATATCGTCTTTCCATTTCATGCCAGGTTCTTTCTTAAGAGCTTTAAGCATTTTAATCGATTTCTTCGATAGGTGCGTAGTCCATTGCTCCTCTTGATCTTCGCTTAGCCGGCCCGGATTTCTCTTCCTCGTGAGAGATCGTATTGGCGTCTGTTCATGGGCCGATGGGCTTTGCAAGAACCCTTTGGTAAAGTAATTTCACCATTTTTATACGCCTTCTCGACCCAATCTTTGAAGACCCAAAGAATCTTCAATTGAGTGCCCTATTATTCGTGGTATGGGCAAAAGTTGGGTTCGTCCGATTTATCGCATCTTCCGGCAAGCATCGTCTAAGCAGGTTAGGCCATTCTTCGTGCCCCTCCGAAGATTTGGGCAACTTTATCTTTCTCAAGGAGTACGGCTTAGATTTCTTTTGTTTAAGGGATTCAAAACTCCGTGAACTCCCTCCGGGTTGGGCCCGGGTCCCTTATTATAATTGTTGCCATTTGTGCCACCGTCGCCGCGCCGGGGTGTCGCGTTGGCAACCATCTTATCTTTTAGCGAGGTGAATGCCACTTTGGTTTCAGCTCGGCCCTCGTTGCGCCTATTATTCATGAAGTTCGCACACGGTGTGTGGTGACATCCTTTCCATATTGGATACCGATCCGAGCAAGTCTTTGAATGTGTTGACCTTTGTCACACCAAGAAGCATGCCCATCCACCCGTCAATGTTCTTCATGATTAGGTTGACGCCTCATCTTCGGTTAATGTGCGGTCGCATTTGATGCCGAGGTTCCGCCATCTATTGATAAAATCGTCATTGACTCCCCTTTCTTGGGTTTAGTGTACTTCGCAGACGGCTATGTTTATTTTGTCGACACCATGACAAATCGCGCCCGAACGAGTCCGCCATCTCGTCCCAGTCCCGATGCCGTTGTTTTCTAATGAATAATACCATTGAAAAGGCGGTTCCCACTAAGCTCGAGGGAATTGTCTCAACAACAAGTGCATCATCGCCGCCCGTGTTGCCGCACGAGGCTACAAAGTGGGCTGTGTTGTTCGGGGTTGTGTCTTTGTTGCCTTCCCTGAGAAGGTCCCGAAACGGGGGATCACATACCCTTTAGGATATTCTTCTAAGTCGTATATGGCAGTGGTATGGATGTCCACGCTTTTAACGGGAGGGATAGCGTATCCACCCCGCCTATTTGCATTTTCGGGCAATCATGGCTTGAATCTCTTTTCCGGATATTCCCGTTGGTTCACCCTCCACTTCTATGGTTCTATGTGGATGACGAGGTTTAGAATCGACGGTTGTTTTCCCTTATGATTGCTTTTGGTACCGTGGACCCCTTCTTGACGGAACTACCACTTTGAAATTGGCGTCTTGTGATTCTTGTAAGGATTTGACCGCCTTAATCAATTCTTCATTTTGTTTCGCATGGTAGCGATTAGCTCCCGTTGCCTAATCGCCTCTTCGTCCCGTGCCTCGATGTGGCCTTTCAATATTTCTATTTCATCGATGGGCATTTCGGGCGTGTTTCAACGTCATCTTCATTGTCAAAGAGATCGTGGTTTTCGTTGTGGTCTTCCCCTTCCTCGCGTTGCCTCGGGGTTGACTCTCTTTGGGGGTCTCCTTTTCTACCATTATTTTTGTTGGTGTTTGTGACGTGAGCTTGATTAGGCGAGAGATCGGTCATCCCGGGTCATATTCACCTCAAAGATCGTTGTCCGGATCGTTGTCGTAGCTTATACTGATGGTGTTGACCGAGAAGTGCTCTTCATAGCGAGCGGTTCTTCTCTTCTTCTTCGTTTGGTCGAGGGCAGTTATTTTTAGACTATTGAGTGGTATTCTCGAGCCTAATCGGCTGAATACACTCTTCTGACCTAGACGGCTGAACACATTCTCGGGCTGAGTGTTAGATCTGCCGGCCTTGCTGGGCTGGGCTTGAGATTGGGACCTTGTTGGCTGGGAACCCTTTGGGACCCACACCTGCTGGGTGCTAGGTGTTGCCTTTGGTATCGACCTTCTTGTGTTCGGAGTGGAGGCAATGGCTTGTGGCTGAGCCATGCCTTGAGAGTGATCGGGGCGGGAGACGTGTCGTCTCGACCTAGCGTTCTTGACGCTCTTCCTCTGCCTGAGGGCCCCGCGAGCCTTGTAGATGGCTTCGCAGGGCTTGAGACTTATCCCCGCGCGCCGAGGCCTTTGAGTTGGGCGAGGTGTGGGCTTAGGCACCTCCCATGCCCGGCGGAGCCGGCCCGTGGCCGAGTTCTTGGCCACTATGCGGAGAGCCGTGAATTTATTGGAGATCGGGATAGCCGGCCTAGCCACCACCGATCTCTCGTATGCATCCGGGCCCTCTTCCCGGATGCTTGAGAGTCGCGGGTAGCTTGGGCCGCCGCCGTTGGGCTTGTCCTCTTGGACGGTCGCCTTCTCCTCTTTGGGGAGGCAAGAGGAGAGGCCATGATGTTGTTCGAGATCCCCTTGGGAGTTAGGGTGATCGACTCTTCCTCCTCGTCCGAATAGAGATCCGGACGGCCGCGGAGTGAAGGCGGCCACCGGAGCCGGGCCGTAGATGGGTAAGTTCTGCGGGATGGTCCCGAAGAATATAAAGAGCTTGCCCTCCGGGCTCGAGCAGGAGTGACGGTGTAGGGAGCGAGGTTGAAATTTCCAAAGAATGCCATTTCGCAAAACAAAAACACTTGAAAATTATTAGTCATTTTAGCACATAGAAGACCACTTGTATCTCTTAAGTATTCTATTTGCCTCTCTCTTTCGAGATAAGAGGAGAATCTAGGTCCCACCGGGCGTGCGATCCCGTGCGACCCTTTTTCGCGCGCTCCGCACCGCCGCCGGCGATGGGTTGCGGAAGAAGGACACGGAGATCCCTCCCGAGCGTGCATCGATGGGGGTCGCCGATTCTCGCCGATTAGAGGATGTTTGGATGCACATTCAGGGGGTTTTTTAGTGATTGTGAGTTCTTGTAGATTCCGGTGGGCGCAAGCCCCCACCGTTAATTACCCTAGGCTACGAACCTCGAGGCACCTCTGGATCTTTGAAAGAGAGAAGCAAATAGTATAGTTAAGAGATGGGCAAGTGGTCGTCTAAGTTTATAAAAAGGGATCTACGGAAGATGAACCTACAAACAGACGGCTCAATCTATGAAAGACAAACCTACAAACAGACGGTTTTATCCTATGGGGACGAACCTACAAACAGATCGGTTCAGCCCATGCCACCTCGAGATGTAACCTTACCAATGCACTGTGTTAATCTCTTCATAGGGGGCTTGAGGTGAGTCTACATACGACCGACTCGACCTCCGTTGATCTAGAAGATAAACCTACAAACAGACCGGTTCAATCTTAACTAGTCAACAACCAATCACACAAAATACAACTCGAAGCACTGAGCCGGTTGATCTTGAGGTTGGTGAATCAGGAGAAGGGTGGCTATAGCTCACGTATTTCTTCTCACTGATCTTCTAGATCATGAATTCGTAGCACTAAGCCGATTCATAAACCTAGGAAACACATTGCACACAATGTCAAACATGAAGCGCCGCCGCTCAACATTGAAGCATGTGTTAGTGAAGGAACCTACCTACGTAACGGTTCGCATTCATCGTTTTGTGGATGAATCTACCAACGACCGATTCAATCTCACATTCTCGGGAAATGAGCCAGAGACAAACTCATCGACGGACGAGTTCGGTCTTGCTACTCAAATGGTCATGAATTACTTGTTCATGACACCGAGTCATTAAGATGTCACTTCGCTCGGACATCTTAATGTTCTTCTTCTTCAAAGTCGACATATCTCTCCATGCCGATGTCGTGGCTTGGTCATTCTTCAACGAACGTCAAGATGTTCTTGTCTCGACTAATCATTCTACGGGTTGCATTACTTGTGCAAAATTACTATGTAGCCCTACACCCCTTGTGTGAGCATATTCAATCATGAGTTACTTGCTCATGGCAAACAGTCATTAAGATGTCACCTCTCTAGGACATCTTAATGTTCTTCTTCTTCAGAGTCAACGTATATCTTCATGTTAGTATCGTAGCTCTGGTTATTCTTCATCAAACATCAAGATGTTCCCTGTCTCGATGTATCTTCTCAAAGTTGCTATCGAAGCCTTAATCTTCTCACGTCAAGATGTTCTTGTCTCAACGCATCTTCTTCATATTGCTATCGAAGCCTTAATCATCCCACGTCAAGATGTTCTTGTCTCAACGTATCTTATTATTCTTCATCAAGTGTCGAGATGTTCTTGTCTCGACGTATCTTTTTAAATGTTGTGCAAATATTCTCATGTGACTCTACACTCCTTGTGTGAGCATTTTTATTCATCTCAAAATACACAAAGCCCATATAATATCTTATTATTATTATAAAGATCATTTATTATTATTATTATTATTCTATTATTATTATTATTAAGATACAATTATTTATTATTATTATTATTATTATTATTATTATTATTTTATTTATTCTATTTATCTATGTAGAAAATTATTTACAAAAATAATAAGAAAAGGGGTAGCTATTAATATTTTTGGGATTTTTTATAATAGCTAAAATAGTAGAATTTTATTTTTATTATTTCTAAACTCTATTTATTTTGTAGAAAATCACTTACAAAAATAATAGAAAGTAAAATGGCTATGATTTTTATATTTTTAAAAAAAAATGCTTATAATAGCTAAAGTAATAGAATTTTGTTATTATATTCTATTATATTGTAATACTATTCATTATGTAAGAATTATTTACAAAATCAAAAGATGGTTAGCTATACTATTTTACTATTATCATTATTATTATTATTATTATTATTTTATTATTATATTTATTTTTTTTTTATATCTATAATAGCTAAAAGAAATCATTACTAATATTCTATTCTATTTATTATACTATTCATTATATCTATTTTATTATCTCTATTTATTATCTATAGAAAAGTATAAGATTTTATTATTAGTCATAAGGGATGAAATTCATTATGTTTTTATTAAAACTATTATTTTTATCACATTTTATTCATCAAAAGTATATTTTTGTATATTTGTATAGAAATAACAAAAGAAATACAATTCATATTATAAAACTATATTATCATTCTTTATTATAAAGAAAATGCATTTTACTATTTATTACCATAGTAGTATATTTTTGTTTATTTTGTGCTATTTATTTTTATTATTATTTTTTTTTACAGAAAATATCAATATAATATCTATTATTACTATTATTATTATATTTTTTTATTTATCAAAGAATATAGCTAATCTCATCATTTATTATAGTATATTACTATCACTATTATTATTTCATAGAAAATCACTTTGAAAAATCACTAAAATATATCTAGTTGTTATTTATGATTTTTATTTGTATTTTTGGAATTTTATAGTATTTAAAATGACAAGTCAAAGCTAAGTCAAATATACCAATATATGTGATGTATTTTGCTTTTAAGTTGTTTTATCATGATTATATTTCTAAAACTGGAATATTATTGAATAGAAAAGTAGTATGAAAAATAAGAAAATTTTAGAAACAAATTTGAGTCAATTTGGAGTTCAATAGCATTTTCAAATCATTTATTTACTCCATATTATTACTATTCTGTTATTATTTAATTAATGGGCCTAATCTGGGCCGCCAGATCTGTATCAAGATTAACAACTATCTTTCATTTAACTCTGTTCTTATTTGGGCCGCCGGATTTGCTTTGAGATTAATTTGTATTAGATGGACGGCCCAGATTCATATCCGCATTTTTATTTAATACAGCGCTTTATTTCACACGTTCGATCTCTTCAAGATTCACACACGCGCGTTAATATCCGTGCTGCTGCGATTCTCTGACTCCCCAGTCAACATGAGTTCCAAGATTCGTGCTATTGGCGACGCCGGCGATCGCGCCATCTCCTCCGATCGAGATCGCCTCGTGGTCGTCTTGCGCGTGAGGGTCGATCTACGCGTTTGATTAATGATCTCGTGCGGTGAATCGCATGGTATGCCAATGCCGATGGGTTGATTTGGTACCAATCGGCACCGAATCTCAATTCTTAGAAATTCAATGGAATTGATCAATACTTTGTACAATTAGATGCCCCGTTTACATCGTTTATGTATGTTGACATGAATTAACATGATTATGTAGCTCTAATCGACTCAATGAATCATACTTGACAAATGCTACTCTGGGTACGTTGATAGCTTCGGTACCGAAGATATAGACACGAATTGTAACCAAATTTAACGATGTTTTTGACAATTCAGAGTTGATAATGCATCGTTTAACATGTCTATAGGAATCTAGCTGACATTACGTATCTAATTTGTATGATAATTACATTATGAGCTAATGAAATTGACACAAATATGCAAAGATCGTCCGATACCGATCGTCTTTCACTCAAATTCGACTATTCATCCACTCTCAATGCGACTTATGCACCTAATATGCTTTATAATGACAATTATGATCGAGCTATATCCAATTATGCATGCAATCTTCCCTAATCTCAAGTCCGGAACTAGATTGAATCGGTACGACGCGGCAACATGCGTAAAATCATGAATTCGCCGAGTTCTCAAGTTGAAACCGAGATCAATCGACTTTGAACAACACTACAACCTTGAATACATAAGATACAAACACAAACCGAGGTGAATTTGACGTTTAAACAAAGAATCAAACCAAGAATCTTCACGGTATCGAGTTCTCGTGTTTTAACCGAGATCAATCGATTTAACCAAACTCAATTACAACCCTCGTGATCAAAATTCATTCAAGAAATGAAGCAAATACAAGGATCAAATCAAGAAATTCACAAAGAAAAGAATAGAAAGGTGAAAATCGAAAGAAACAATAGAAAATTCACTGGAAATTACACTGTTATTCCAATAAGCTTGAATTACATACCTTTCCTTTGAATTACCACAAATCAAGCTTCCAAATCACTAATTGATCGTGATCCAAGAGTGACAGAGCTCTCTTCTTGAAGGATTGAAGAAATTCAATCGAGTTCTCAAGTTTGCAACTGAGATCAATCGATTCTATTACTTCTTCTTCCTATTCTTGCTCTCTTTCTCTCTGTCTCTCCCTATTAGCTCTCAAATGGGTGTTTATATGCTCTATGCTTGCGTGTATATTGTCTGTTGTCTTGTTCTCCATGGTTTAGGGGTTTATATAGCAATTAAAGGGTGTACCAAAGGGATTAGAGCTATACACCACTCATGCACCAGCAATTGGACTCCCTTGGCCTATGAACATGGTCTTTTGATTCTGTTATTCATTCTGTTGAGATGTGGGTCCCATTCAAAGAATCCAAAGCTTTGATCTTTGACCTTTGACTTGATTTAGTTATCTCCACTCCAGATCACTCACAGAACCTTCTAGCATCTTCAACATGCTATATATACCCATTTGAATGCACCCAAGGCGCCTCTCTCTTCTCTGCCATTGTAATTCATCTCTTCAAGTTCCAATTCACTCACCCGAGCTCACACCTTGGCCATTATCATAGCTCCTCCATTCAATTGCCAAACTTCACCATTTCAACATCATCGTGTGAGTGCATAGAAGCCATAAATGCTGCCAATTCGAGTTTATAGCGCAAGGTTCTAACTTTCCTCAATTTACCCGATCTTGTCGTCTCATCTCAATTGCTCTTATTCAACGTTTAATTGCTGCTTTTTCTTTCATTTACAGCATCGCCTAGGTGATTAAAGTTTGCTTGTATCATCAATTTCAAGCTTAGACTTACGGATCAAAGTTCTTCATTAATCGCCCGAGGTGATCATCCTCTCTCACTGCTCTATTCACTTATCCCTTTTTAATTTCGAGTGCTCACCCTTTCTCTCCTATGCATGGATTACCTCTGGCTATAAAGAATTCGAAGCTTTAAGCTCTAGAGAACTCAATTGAAGTTAATGGCGCCATCAATTTCGCAAGAAGAAGGAGAAAGAGAGGGGGGTGAAGGAGAAGAAGAGAGAAGGAGGCGCGCGCTCGGCGCACAAAGTCCACACTAGGTGGGACCCACATCAAATGAGGCGCAACATAGATAGCTGTGTGCACATTCCCTTTTCTTTCTCATTTAAATTTCTGTTTGAATCGCATATGGACTTGGTGTATGATTGCCTGTGTGAGCTATACATTCATAAACCCGACAAACGGGCCCCACATGTAAGTATATGAGTCTCGCCCATTAGTCCACCGTGGATCGATTAACTCTCTCGCTTAAATCTAATTAATCCGACTTGGCATACTCGATAGGTCCACTTGTTTAATCAATCTATTAATCATCTCGTTATAGTATGCCGAGGTGGCTCGTAGTGTAGTGCCATGTGTCACCTCCGGGGTCCGTGTTACCTAGTCAATGGACCAAATAACATGCATATGGCCATGTGGCATAGTTTAGTATGATCCGCCGAGGTGTTTTGCTACCGTATTGCCATGTGGCATATGGGGGGAGTGAGGTGTGTCGTGGTGCCGCCATGTGGTAAGTGTAGAGATGAGGTGGGCCTCGTGGTGAGAGCCATGTGGCACCTGGGGTAGTGAGCGGCCTCCTCTCGGGCCGCGTGCCACGTGGCATGTGGTTGGGTTAAGTGGACCTTCTCGGTGTGGTGCCATGTGGCACTAGGGTGGTGAGGTGGCCCACCGGCGGTCCGCCACGTGGCACCGAGGTGGGGCCCACCGTCGCTGACTCATACTGTGCAGGGGTGGGGCCCACATGGCCGAGGTGGACCAATGGGGTGCCGACACGTGGCACGAGTGTGGCCCAATGAGACGCCGACACGTGGCACACCCTCTCTCTTCTCTTATTTTATTCCTTCGTGTTTCCTCGCACCCGCTTGTACCCGTAGTGTCGTTATCCCCAACTTGCACCCGTAATCGCTTTCGATCAAATCTCGCCCTTGATTAATTCATTTATTCTCGCTTTATTTTCCCCGAATTTATTTTAATAGCTCCACTTATCCAAAAATCATGAAAATTTCACCAAAAATCCCTAAAATCATGATGATCATCCCTGTAATTTTTAATTCCATTTTTACCCCTCCTTCTCTGAATTAAAAATTCTTTTATCAAATAAACCCTATTATTTCCTCGAATTAATCCCGATCTCAATTGTAGCTCGTTGTCTCGCCAATTATCTCCTCTTGCAGAAACCACCCTAACTAAATACCAATTAGACTTATATTGATATTCATTAGGGCTTGATTTGATCAAATGCCGACTACTTATCGCCAATTAATACAAATCTAGACTCGATCGTGGTTGCTCCCAAACTTTGGCACTGATCGTCTTGTGAAATTGACTTTCAATCCCTTAACATGAGGGTGACTTGGTCAAAGAACCGACTACTTATCAAGAATTGACACAAATCAAAGCATAGTTAGGTGGTTGCTCGCAGCTTTGGCACCTGTGTCACCTTGAAAGCAAAATCACATTTGGAATTTCTTATAACTAGCCGCATCAAAATGCTAGCTTGGCATTGACATCATTTCATGTAGCATAGGGATTATATCGCTTCACTCCTTTCTAGGGTTAGCTTCAAAGGCGATTTTTAGGGTTCAATTTCGACCCCTTCAATAGGTCATCGAGAGGTGTGGGGCCCACTGTCGCTGAAAATGGTCACATGGTGACTCATCGATAGGCTATGTTGTTAGATTCATCTCGCAAGGGACTGCCAGTGGGTCCCACTTGTCGATAAAATGTAATCAAATGGTCGACCCATCAAGAGATTTTCTCTCCTAAATCTCCCGAGGTCGCCCACCTCGAATGAGTAAGAGGTGGTGGGTATTTATATCCTCGTCATTCACCCTATTATTCCATTGTGGGATTAATGCTTAACCTCTCGTTCCGGTTGGTTAGCTCTCTTAGCAAAATAGGCTAGGTCCATGTCATGGAGTCGCTCATAAGGGACCGCCATGTGGGTCCCACTTGTCGAAAAGATATAATCACATGGTGACACCCAAGAGGTCTCCTCTCTCCCTCGATCTTCTTGGGTGTCACTCATGCCGAGTGGATAGAGAATAGCGGGGTATTTATACTCTTCACTTCATGCCCAACATTCCATCGTGGGACTAATGGATTTGTTCCGGGTTAGGCAATGACCTTTCCCCGATCGATCGTGGGCCACCTTTCCACCGCTCTCTCTCTTCTTCCCCTTTCTTATGATTTATCATCAATTTATTTCATTTATTCATCCATTCATCCTTGAAATTTTTCAAGGGTAAACACTTTTGTTCATCTAGGAACTTCAGACACTCTCTCTTGAAATGGCTTTTGCCATTGCAATGAAAGCACACAGTGTCCGGGGTTGGCGTAGAAACTTTCACTAGCTTAGGTGTGCTCTTGCTCCCAGCGTGAGCCTTACCTTTGCCTTTAGCATTCCCCTTTCCTTTCCTTTTATCTTTCATCACCTTCTTGCTATATTCAGTTACTGATGTGTTAGTGCGCCGTGGTAGTGGTATGAGGGTGCCACAGCAAAGAAAGCCACATGGCACCCACCTAATGGATGTATCAGCCATAGAGAGCATATAATGCAACTCATTCAATGATTTAATGGCTCCTGCCATATTGTAGTTCATAACAAACATACTAAAACTCGGTGGCAGAGAGTGCAGGATGAGGTCAGGAGACAACTGTAGGTCCATAGTAGAGCCCAACTTCCCAAGCTGCTCCATAAGACCCATTAGCTTTTGAACGTGAGCACTGACTGAGGCCCCCTCAGTCATCTTACATTCAAAGAGTTCCATCGCGACATGATATCGTTCGACACAGACTTGCTCTTGAAATATATTCTTGAGCTCACCGATCATGTCGTATGCTGGCATATCCTCAAAATGCTTTTGAAGATCAGGTGCCATAGACACCAGCATGAGACAACTCACCTCGTTAGACTCATCACACTTTTTCTCATACCGATCTCGCTCGGCACGAGTAGCAGTATCAGCAGGTGGGTCAGGTAAGGGTGCATCAAGCACATGCTCTTTCTTTTAGTGTTTCAATACAATCTTCAGATTACGATACCAATCGATAAAATTAGTACCGTTCAACTTGTTTTGGTCTAGGACATATGCAAGTGGGTATAGAGTCTGGTTTTTGATAGCCATGATCTATAAAACATCAAATAAGTGCAAAGATTCAGTTTTAGTTTTATGTTCTTGTGCTCAGTTCAAGAGTTTTTGATACCGAACACTCCCACTACATATGATATGTCCTTTATGTAGTAGGTCCGAGATCCATATTTTACTAAACCAAGCCAGCGTTTGCGTGAAACTTGGATTAGGCTTATTTAGGTAAACCATCCTGGTTAATCATGTGTCCCGCTACATGACTCTCGGTTTGTTAACCACACCCATGTGAATTAACACCTTACACTAGGGTCCGAACACGGTCCGATAACCCTATTAGACAAACCTCACTCTATGTGCCCCGCACGACCCAAACTCCTAAAGGATAAAAGGAGACGCCTACTGAGTAGAAACACGTCATCCTAATGTCAATAGTTTGAAAGGGATAGAGTAGAAAGTGCAATACGTCCTAATTTTTATAGGGACTTTATTATGTGTTTTGCAATTCAAGTTCAAGTCCGTTAAGCATACACCCATACTCCTAGACTCACAACTAACAATTCAAATCACATAATAATAATATTATAAGAAATAATCACATCTCATGCAATAGGCGTTGAGTAGTATGACATCTTGATATGCATCTCCATGCGCACCATCTTCGCGCCACGACAAACTCCACATACCCAAATAAATATATTTATTCTACTCAAATCTAACCTAATAAATTTAAGTGTGACATAAATATACTAAATCCTAATTAGGCATGCAAGCCTCAAATGAATACATCAAATTGGCTTTAACAATTTGCCAATATTAATTAAATAAAATTAATTAATTAATAGGGCACCAAAGGCCGTGTTACACACATCATTCACATAACATTTAATACATCATACAAGACATTGAAAATTAGCCATACTACTCAACTTCCTACAAAATAAAATTAGCACAATATATTTTGTGTCATGCCACACACATGACACCCACGCAATTCATATTCATGTATGCCACATACATGACACATAAATCTAACATGAATTTTAATCCACATATTTTCTTGACATTTCAAATCAAGTTATCTCATAATTTGATTTTCAAAATAAATTTATTAAATTAGTCTCATTAATTTAATAAATAAATAAATGCCATGCTATTTTCTAATGATTTATGCAATAAAATATTAGAACCAAATTGTTTCTATCTTGGTTTATGCATCCAATGAAAAAAAATAAATGGTCATTTTTAGTTACTGTTGATAACCGAAAAAAAAACAATCCTAGAACAACGGTTTATGCAAGTATCTGCCTATTTACTCAACCGAAAGGGAAATAAAAATTAATTCACGGTTTCTAAATAACCGTGCACAACAAACAAAAAAATCTTCTTAATTGTCAATGCGGTTATCTCATAACCGAGATTTTTTTTATCACAATCATTTTGTTAATCCCATTAACAAAATATGCTAGAAACAATTTTGAACACATATATGGATATCAGTTGTTGGGTTTGTGACATGTATGAGATACGAAATTTTAAAACTTTTAATGCAACTCAATTGAAAATCAAAGATCATGTGTATAAAATTTGAATCTAACAAATAAATTTGTGAATAATATACCTTACTTGGTATCGTAACCAAGCGTGACGACTTCCTTTGGATGGTGGTTGCGTGCGCCTTCACCAATCACCGCAAGGGCGTCGGTGTTGATCTCGTCTCTCGAAAGCTTCCCAAGCGTGAAACCTCTACCGCGTGCACTCCTTGACGCGTCGAAGCTAGGTTGCTAGACCCTCTCAATAGAATAAAAATATCAAATCTCTTTTAATTCTCAACACATGAGAGATTGATCATTTGAATTGGATTAGAAAAAGAAAAAAAAAATCAATTTTGATTTTTCACCCTCCCCTTTTTTTTCTTCTTCGGGAGAGAGAATCATTAGTTTTTATTTTAATAAAACCAAAATTTTCTTATAACCGACACATTTGTTGGTTATTATCTTGCCTGCCGAAAAAAGAAAAACCAACCGCGCAATCCTTTTTTAATCAATTATTATTCTGATAAAAAAAATAAAAACCAACTTTATGTCAGTTATACGCAAGTGAGTTGATTTACCGAATATTTAAGGGCTTGGACTTAATTAGAGCCCAAATACATCTTATCCATAATTTGAGCCTCGCCCAAATTGATCCAATTCAAATTTAATTTAATGAATTATGCCTCGTAAAATTAATTAATTGTTCTATGCTTCAACTTATCAAATAGAGCGACCCAGTAGGATCTATGTCTTGATCAGTAATAAATTAATATACATTAATTTATAAATCATAATTGACATCTAGCAATGTATTATGATTATCCGACCAAACATAGACAAATCATGATCCTTTAATTCTTTTGTCACATGATATCTATTAATTAATGTCAAGCGTCAGAATGTGTCATCCTTAACCATTAATTATTTTCTTAATCCTCAGTGCATAATTATTTATATGTGATCATCCCATAATCACAAATTACATGCATAATAATTATCACTACATCAAGGGGCCCAGAGATATCACTAATCTCATAAAAATAAGATAGATAAAATATCCTATTGACTATCCATAATTCATAGCATAATTCATGTATATCCTGAAAATTATCTTTATAGCCCTCGGTTAAAAGCAGCGTTTGATAATCGCATAAAATATACATTAATTATCTAGAATTATGAATATCTCAGATAATAGAATTAATACTAATTTATGACCTTGTTGATGACACAAATACAATCCATACAACAAGTCAAAGTGGGTCAGGTCCAATATCATGCATCCCATACATGTATATTTATGTGATTAAATAGATACCCATATCAGTGATCTGTGAAACATGATCACGTATTAATCTACATACTAGTCTTTATTATCATTCAGTGTTCCATGCTAATGATAACAATTATAGAGTTTCACAATTCAAGTCATCAACTCAAATAATCTATAAAATATTAAAACTCATGGAACAAAATGATACAAATCATCCAATACATAAAACCATCATAAAATCATCTAACAATGAACATATTTTATTTTTCAGTATAAATATTCATGATAACATATATAAACACTCATGATAATAGTTATGATTATCTCAAGTAGACTAAAATTCATTATTAATAATGATGAACGCTCTATACTCTACGCGAAAATACTGATATGATTGTTTATACTTGAATGAACATTGTTCATATCTAATTATGAAATAATTATAGTTAATTATTAGGGTTTTCGTATCTGATCATGAAATATAAATATTTATAAAAAAATAAAAATATTGTTAAAAATAAAAAGTTAGAAAAAAAAATAATAGTTGAGAGATAAATTTGAGGGATTTTTATGGGGATAATTTTTTTTCTAAGAATTTGAATACTAAAAAACTACATGCGCAATTGCGCATTAATTACTCAGTAAATATTAGCAAGAGTCCTCGCTCGGCGAGTGAGGTGAAGCAGAGCGGAAGTCATTAAAGTGCTTTTAAGCACTTTGGTGTATCAAATTAAAATGATTTTAAGTGAAGTTGATATATCTACGGAAATACAGGAAATCCTCAAATTTTCTATCCTTTAGCACTCACACTACTTAATCTATTTCATTACTGTAAAGCACCAATATTTAAAAGTAATTTAACATTTAGAGATTTTTTTCTTATGTCCCAAATTTGCATCCCTTATTTGCACATAATATTATATATAAGAGTTAATATTATATTTATTCTTTATCTTTTCTTTTATTTCATATTGTTAGTACTTTGAAGATGACCATAATCATAATATAGGAGTTATAATTTAGCAATAAAGTTATAAATTTTATGTTTTTAGATTCTCAGTCTTAGATCTTAAGGTTTGAACTTATGTTTTAGGATTTAAAATTTAGGAGTACGATAGGTTTATTATTATCATTATCATCATTTTTTTAATCTTTGATATCTATGACTTTCATGTTGAATTTCATTTTTAATCTACTCTAATTCTATTTTTTAGTAATACTATAATTCTAATTCTTATTTGTTGGGATTAAAAACTTTATTATTGTTTGTTGTTATATTTATTTCCTTTTAATTTTACCTCGGTTGTCAAACGGTGGGGACGATTCGTAAATGTTCTCCACGAAAGTTGGAACAAAAAATAAAACAGTCATCGTTTATTTCCTCAACAAAATAAACAATCATATACATCCATTCACCATTCTCTTGAACAAAGCTAAAACCAACGAACGACCAATTTATTACGAGATGAGAATGGAACTGGCCATTAACACCATGCCAGGGTACGAAAAATACAACACAACCAGCACCACTCTCAATCCAATTTACTCCAAAATTTCTCAGACGTATACATTTTTAACAAATATAAAGCAAGAAGAGCACCCGCAAATTGGAACATTAAAGAAGAATTTATGAACTATTGTTTCTCTAAAGCTCTAGGTCCTCATAAAACCTTTTTGGAACCACGTGCGGCAGCTAGGTGATCCTGTCAGAGAGAGAGAGAGAGAGAGAGAGAGAGAGAGAGAGAGAGAGAGAGTTAAACTCGTAGTGAAAACAGATCAAGGGGTATTTTAAAAAAAAAAGAAAACAGATCAAGGGGCAATTTGCAAAAGGGAATTTGGATATGTGCGACCTCTTCTTTACCAAATTTCTTTTTGATAATTTATTCTTTACCCAAACTGTGATCAACTACAGGATGATGTCAAGGACAACCTTTGCAAATATAAATAAGACCAGTTAATTAATTTTATCAACCATTTCAATGTATCAGTGGTCAATAACTTTTTAAATGATAGTGCTTAGGAAACTTCACTGGGCCAAATTAATAATGAATAGTAAGATATCAAACAACGAACTACATTCTAAAAATTGGAAATTATAAACAGAAGCAGTACTTACCGAGACAAAATCAAAAGCCTTAGTCTCATCTTTTTTTGGGCTATTCATCATGGCAACATGACTTTGTGCAGGGTTATTACTCGGGTGGAAAATATCAGGGAACGGTGAATTCAATCCACCACTTGTACTGAAACCACCATCTATAACTCCGAAACCCATATTATTATTGCTAATATTAATATTAGCCCCAAGTGCAGAATTGTAACTGCCCAAATTTTGCATTAACTGTTGTTGTTGAGCAACATAAGCTCCCATTGCGCTATAATTAATATTCATTTGTTGAGCTAAGAAGGCTGGGTTCAGCATGAACTGTGGAGGCACATTGTTGAACTGCGATGGTGGTGCTTGAGTGAATAGAGAGTTCAAGCTCAATGCACTGTTAGGGGCACCAGCTGTCAATGGCTGGTTAGGTTGCCCTTGAGAAATGCTGCCATTAATGTTCAAACCAGCCATTAAGTCATTGACATTACTTGGATCAGCAGTTTTAGGTCTGATATCACCAAAGATATCAGGCAACTCATTTTTACTAACTGAAGAAGATTTATCATCAACTGCCAATCCTGAAAAGAGAAAATCTTTTGGTTCTTTATCTTCATTCACATGGAACGACACGTCAGCAAATGGGTCGGTGCCATTGCTGGTTGGAGTGTTGATGAAGTCTTCGATGTTTGTGGTGCTGATACCAGCAAGGGGGCTGGTACTGATATCAGCGATGTTGGGCGCCACACTGCTGAACAAGTCATCAATGGTCTGGTTGGTATTACTGGTATTATCTTGTGCCAGGGATTCTGCTGGATTTTGGCCATCTAACAAGTCCCCCGTGTCAAGTAAGTCCGGTAACTCAACAGCTGGAGATGGTTTTGTTTGCACCTCAGATGGCTCCAGCCCACTTCTGGTTTCAGTAAATTGATATCCCTCCAGCATATTTAGAACCTAAATCAAGCAAAGAGAACAAAAGATCTTACAATCATAGGACACAAATAAAAAGGCTAATGTGCACAAGCAATCCCATTTACATTAGGTACCGTATGGTGCACAAAGTTCCATAAAAATGCTTTGTGTATTCTCAACAGATAAAATCCTAGACAAACCAGTAGTAGTTTATAACGAAATTGACTTACCTTAGTTGCTTTCTCTCTGAGAGAAACTTGCGGTAGGTCACAGCATCTGACCACAGATTCGCTGTTCTCACTAAAATAAGAAGAAATAATAGAGTATGGCTCATCATCCTTTTTCCTCAAGATTGCTTCCAATACACAGATAGCTTTCATCCTAACCTGAAAAAGAAAAGAGAAGGATGAAAATTAGCCTATTGAGACCAATAGGTTATATACATCAGTGCAACATATACTCCAACTTCCCAAAGAGAAATACAAATTAAGAAAAAAAAGCAAAAAATCTATTCTAGAGAATGACAACCAACCTGCCAAAGAGGAGACAGAAGCTTGGTTTCAATAGCACGACTCATCGCAACAGCATCCAATTTTGCAGCCTCGGCCAGGAATACTTGCAAAGCATCACGGGTAGGTTGTAGCCTGACTCCACCAGTTGTAACTATTGTATCCAAAAGCCTCTCTTCACGGGTCTTGACCCCTGTACGCCCTGGACCTGAACTTGAACCTATCACTCCATTTGGCCATTTATTAGGTTGATTTGGATGACTTCACTGTTTTATCTATGAAGGAAACAAAGATTAGGTTTCAATAATTAACTACCTGCATCATCATTGGTGCCTGATGTAGACAATCCAGCCCCAGAATCATGTCCCCACTTGGGAGTCTGCATGGTTTTTGAGACACCTGAAGAAGCCCCACTCCAGTTGGCCTCAGTATAACCATCACGGTTGTTCTCTGTGGTAAGAGATCGCCTTAGTGTTGCAGGGCTTCTGTATGTGCCGGAGCCACCGCTGCTGTTATGTTCCGGCTTCATTATGTTATGTGCCGCAGCAAATGTGGTTAAGCCCTGTTTAATGGAGGCACTTCCTATTTCAACCACCTCACTTAAAAAGGATTTCTTATCTTCTCTCACTGATGGCTCGTAGTTGGTATTACCTGAAAAGAAATTTGGATTTTCTAGTTAAGCAAATATGCAAAAGAAAAAAGAAATGGAAAAAGAAAACAAAGAGATGGAAGGAAATAAGATTCAAGCAGTTTATCACTTATCTCATACCCAAATTTAACACTTTCAGTAGTTACAAATAACACCCAGCTTTTCCATATTTTTTTTTTGAGAGAAAGATGAGAGTCTAGCTCACAAATTTCATTTTGTGCCCATGAGGGTTTGAACCCATGACCTCTTGGAGCAGTGGCGGAGGGAGGGGGTGGATTGGGGGGGGGGTGCTAAGACCCTCCCATGAATTGATAAATTGTTATAAGAGAGATTATTTATCTGTGCTTTTTTGATAGAAAATTTTAATTGGCACCCCTCAAGTTCCCAATAACTCAATTAATTTGAAGTACTTAGAGACCTAAATCAACAACTCAATTTTCTAGCACCTCCCAAGTGAGAAAGCTGGCTCCGCCCCTGTCTTGGAGGCTATCCTAGTTAGCTACTAGGCCATTTGCACCATACAGCCACTGTTTTCAGGACTAATTTTATATAATGCCCAAACATTACAAACACACGTCTGACTGACTCAACCATAAATATTTTTTTAAAATATACCCATATTGGTCCATTTAACTCAAAAATGAAGGTACTAATATAATTCCAGCATGAATTTTTGTTTACTTTTGTTCCATAATTCCAATATTCAATGAAAGAAAAAGAGAGCTAACATAAGGGAACAGTAAAATTCCCACAATTAAAATAAAGGTGTGGCAACCCTAGACAATCATTTAATGTTCCATCAAATGCATTAAAAACAGACCTTTCAAAATTTCATGCCCTTTAATGGGCGAAATAAGTTGCATTTAAGTTCATCATCTCTCATGTATATGATATGTATAAAGTATATATTACATTTTACTTGTCCGATTTCAAACTTTTCCAGTTAACTTTTTTTTATGGTTGTAAAGGTTATCAGTAGATCCTCACCCTCAAAAATTCATATTTTCAGTGAAATCTTGACACTAAAACAGATCAGAGTTTCTGATTCTTATCTTCATAAAGATAGTCGAAATAAGAAAACACAGATTTAGAATACAAGTGTAATTACCAAATCCTTGGATGCGCTTGCCTAAGCCTTCTGATACAATTGGGCCTGGTTTGCTCTCCTCAGTGGAGAAAATGGCAGCCATTGCTTCATTAGCCATTTCACGCACTGCTTTGTTTAGTGCATCCCCCCTTAAAGGATCAGGATGCCCCTTGTAGTGCACCAGCTGACGTATAGCTGTTGAGTGCCGTTGAATCTCTCTCCTGAACTCATTTCCGGATTTTCCAACAGCATACTTAATCAGCCTTAATGCCTAATTAAAGTTCAAAAGAACAGCAACGTCAAATTTTACTTCTCAAAAGAGTTGAGAGAACCAAATATTGGCAACGTCAACAATTTTGATAATAAAAATTGGGTATAACAACTACCTTTTGCTTGACAATAGGGCTCTTGTGATCGAGCCGCTTGAGAACAAAATCAGACATCTCTTTGACGATAGTCGAATCAGAGACGCGCAGCAATTCACAGATCTCCTCCAGTTTGTACACGGGTGCGACCTTATCTTCGTCTGCGGTTACCCCATCGACCATACGAGATCTCCAGTACGATTCCACTGCTCTCCGACTCGTATCCATATCTCAATTCAACCGTACCACGCCTAAACCTGATCTTTTTCCCTTGGCGGTGATCTATCAACGAAGCACTGCCAACGGAATTGAAGTGATTGCAGAAGGAAAATAAGTTCCCGATCGCTAGTATCCCTCGAGGATCTTCAAGTTGACGCTGGACTAGTCGACGCTTGCACCGCGCCCGAATTGAGATTAGCGGGGAAATCTAGGGTTACGATTGCATCCAGAGACAGAGAGAGAGAGAGAGAGAGAGAGAGAGAGAGAGAGAGGTTTGGGCGGACCGTGGAAGACGAGAGAAGAACGAAAACTATTTTATTTAATATTTTTATTTTTCTTAGGTAACAGAGAAATACATCGATATGAACCCGGTGTAGGATTTCCAAAATTGTAGCACTGCCAATCCGATTCTCGATTCCGAGCCGTTTAAACTGGCTTTTAGTACATATAACACGAACCAAGCGCAGCCGAGATTTTGGCTACCCGAGAGCGGCTGCGGCCTGCGGGACAAGTAACAACAAGTTACTGGAGAACGAGACGCGCGTAGAGCGTGAAGAGAAGAGGAAATAAGGTTTACATGACAGGAAAGATTTCGAATCGCTGTTATCCTCTCCTCGGCTGGACCGGCGGATTAAATATGAACCGATTAGATTGGTTTTTTTTTTTTCACTCCTCTATCATTTTCTGGGGATAACAGGTATTCTCTCTCTTTAGGATTCATCTGATTCGTTTGTTTTTTATCTGACGGTTCTTCTTGAGATAACAACAAATTCAGACGCGTGATGGAAAAACTTGACATAAAATAAAGACTGTTGAGGCGTTAATACGAGGGATCATACTTCTTTCTTTTTTTCAATTCGTTTCTTATTAAGAAATTGCAGGGATATATCCATTTTTCTGAAGGGCTATTATAATAAGTTAAATAATAAATTATTAAATGAAAGGACATGAAAGAAAGAAAATCATTTTTTTTTAAAGAAAAAACACCGGAACGGATGCCGACTTCTATTTTTTTACGAAAGCATACAAAATAGTATATAAGCGAGGCTTACAAATTATAAACCTACATCCTATGCAAGATAATCAAATTCTAAAAAGTCTAAAAACAACGAAATAAATACAATCACAGAAATCTGGAACTAGAAAGTAGTCCAATATGTCCCCATTTTCACCCATTCCCAGTGGCGGATCCACTTATAAGAGGTAAGTCTAAATAAAAATATTAAAATTTCATTTTAAACTGATAAAAATGTAGTTTAAATACTATTAGTGCCTAGGCTTGATTGATTATTTAAATAGTTATTTGTTTGTGTGTTCAACTGTGCCCAAACTTGTTTCATACTCTGAATCTGCCCCTGCCCATTCCAGTAGCTGCAGCATCAGTCAGCGAATTACTGGTAGAAGGGGCTGGCTGAGCCAACACAGGGTGTCCAAGAGCAGGCTCCACATCCACATCCACCATCAGAATATGCTCTTAATTAGTAGAGAATCCTGTCCAATGCTTAAAAGATGAAAAATATAGAAATATATACCAGTAGACGAGAGTAGGAGAATGGGATCCGAATCTGCTGCCATAATTTGCTATGGCAACGATGTGCCATAATTTTGTTGAGACCGTTTGATTCAGTGAACAGTTCAGATTTTATTTTTTAACTTTAGCGAGTTTATGCCTAATGTTTTTCATTCCTCTTATTCAATCGGGGTCGTTTTCCCCCTTTAGCTAATTGTGGCAGCCAAATCGTATTTCCCCCTTTCTCTCTTGCTCTCTTTCACTTGATTTCGACCAAACTCCTCTCTGTACCAATCTCTCCTCCGAAGTGGATGCATCACCATCTCATGACAACTGAACAGTTGGAGAAGAGTCCGAATGATGCATAAAGCTCTACAGTAGTGAATATACAAGACTTTGAATATCTTGGAGGAGAAGAAGATATGAGCTAGGTCCATTGGTTCAGATTTCGTTAGCGGTATGAAGGCGGAGGATGAGAATATCTAAGCGATGTTGGAGTGATTGTTGTTACGAGACTACAAGGTATGAATTTTTTAATTGGAGTTACTCTATTCTTTGGAATCCGTAATTTCCACTCCAAATGCTCAGATTTTTCCATTTTTTTAACCAATAAAATAAAATGTTGGTAAATTCGGAACATGGACTTTAGGTAATTAAAAAAAAAAAAGCTAAAATCGCTACTTGTACAGATTGTAACACATATGTGGTCCCTTGATAATCTGAGTATGTATAGTTATCACTTGGAAAAGCTATGCATCTTAAAAGATCAGTAAAATAGTTGTTGTATTTCAATTAGCATCCAACTCAATTTTATAGTAACACCCAATATTTTTATCTCAGTTTTTGTTATCAGACAGATGCACTTGCAGTGGTTTTGTCTTACAATAATATGGCATCTTATACGTGCACCTACTTTTCAGGACTTCTACTGATATGATTACACAGGAGAAGAGATAGAAGGAAAGTTGGGCTTGTCAGTTCTAAATATGATGTGGAGCAAGAGATTTCTGAAAACTACAATAATTTTAGTTAAAGAAAAAAAAATCTAAGAGTAAATGTATCTATTAGAAGTTGATTAGTGAGATCAAATTTTGTAAGAGTATATTATGATCTTATTGAATGTAATACATCTTGTACCAACTATACAGTTTTGTATCGGTTTGCCTTTCTAGTATAATCTAGTTTTCTCTTGTACTTATTTCTCTTCTAATAATTCGCATCAGCTCACAAAATGTATACTGTATTTTATATGTTTGTGCTCCATATTTCTTTATTTGTATTGTTTATTTTCATCTGACAAACACTAATTACATTTTTACAGTTTACCCCCTATAATTTTTTAAATAAAAACAAACAACATATTGATGCACATTGCAAACCTCTGATATAAACATATATCATATTGATAATATTTGATTACATTTATATATTCAAAACCTTAATTTCTAAACCTAATACATTATATATCTCCTTGATTTCTAAATTTCATACAAAAAGACATATTATCTAAATAAAAGTATATCAAAAACTATACAAAAGAAATGACTGTTCATATTAATAACACATATCATGCATCACTGTGATACAAAAAGACAGCATAAAAAATAGACAACTATTGAGATGATAATTTATACATCTCTGATTTCATCACAATTGGAGGCTGACTCTTGACTTATCCTTGCAGAAGTGACCTGACTTGAAAATTGCAAGGAAACCCTTATTTTCATGGAAAATTTCATAATAGCTATGCCTGACTTGAAAATTAATATCATCTTTGTACAATTATCTCAAAAGTATACCTAATTGAAATAAAGGAAAATCAATAACCGATGTGTCCTTCAAAAGAGAACTAAATATCAGATTATTTGATTAAAAATACAGAAGAGAGATGACTTATTGCCATTAGTAATTCTGTAAAGATTGTTTGTTGCTGCATGTTTAAATATGGCTGGTTGTACATTTATCTTACAAAAGCTGTTAGATATTTCAACAATTGAAACCCTTTATAGATTTTGTTGATCTGTTTTTGGTGGAACACCCTTTCTTCCTTCTCATTAGATCCTCAACCCAACTATGATCTTTTTTGGTGGAACACCCTTTCTTCCTTCTCATTAGATCCTCAACCCAACTATGATCTTTTTTGGTGGAACACCCTTTTCCGATGCTAAGGCTAAACTGAGATCAAATGATTGATGAACAGTAACACTACTATCCCTAGAAATAGTTGTGAGGTTTTATATCTTCTCTTCAACTTGCTGGGAAAGAAGTTTTGATGCATTGCATACAAGCACGGATGCTTCTTCAAAATCAGCTGCTCTTGTTGCTATTGGAAGAAGCTTGCGGCAAATAACTTGGTACCGACGATTAGCATCTAACTTAGGATTCTCAACAATAGTCCTTCCTCTTATATCTTGAATAATATCACTTCTAGCTTCCTGACTCCACCTTGGCATGATATATTTCTCAGGTAATAACTTAATATCCATTACATCAAACACTTTCAAAGCATGTCCACACAAAACCCCCAACCTTCCAAACTTGTTGCAGATACAAGAAATTGATTGATCGGTAGGGCTGAAAATGACTAGGAAGCAATGATCGATATGAAAACCGTTATCAAACCTTGTAACCAAAATATGATATTTTGTATTCAATTGACCTATAGTTTTGGACTTAACATAAGCTGCAATTGAGATCTCCCATTCACTTTGAAAGATCTCAAAGATCTTAGGTGTATAAATTCTACTTGCTTGCTGCAAAATAGAACATTCACCTTCAATCTGGGTTGTTTTTTCCTCATATCATACACAGATTCTATTTCTCTTTCACATTTTTGGTTAAGAACCCTTTCAAAATGATGAAAGAAGCGCACTATATCTAAATCAGACTTCAAAAAGGCTTTCAAACCTCTATTGAAGCTCTCACTTAGCTGTGTGGTACACATCCCTAATGTAAAAATATTTTTCATATAACAAAGAGCTCATTTTTTCTTAATCCTATAAATAAAATTTAACCAACTCACCCCATCAGATTTTCTCTTTTTACGACCATTCTTCTTTCCATTGATATTACCATCTTCATGTCCGTCTCCCTCATCACCGATCCCCTCATCTCCTGAGTTCTTCTCTTTAGTCACCTCATTCTCCACACCAAACATATTCTTCATCAATGTAAAGGTTTCTCAAACTCATTTTCATCTTCATAGTTGTACATGCAAACTTTAAACACTTTGAGAATTTCTTTTCCATTCACTACTTCATTACAATTACGTTTTTTCTTACCAACCAAAATTTTAATAGCATTTTGGCCTATGTGCCAAGTGCATAATCCATGCACTGTATTCGGCATTATCTTTTCAAACTCCATGTTCTCATCTTTAGATGAGGAGTCAAAACAGGCATGTTGTTTGCATTTGCTCCAATCTCATCAGGAAATTCCATTTTTCACTTTTGTGAGCATAGAACGAAATTGTCAGAGAACAAAATAAATAAGATAAAAAGGCCTTTAGCAAAGAAATGATAGAGCAGATTGCTTTTAGAAACATTTACGGAGAAAAGAGTGGGAGCAAAAGGCAGGACCACAATAGCAAGAGACGGGAGGAAAAAAATGGAGCTGAATCGATTGGAATTAAAAAAATAATAATATAGATGAAAGGGAGGCATTGTGCTGGTAGGAAGACAAAATAAATTTATTAAGAATAATCGAATTATAAATCCCGACCGTTCATTTAAAACTATGGCATGACGCTGCCATAGCAAATTATGGCAACACATCCGGATCCTAGGAGGATGTATTAAATACCTGCTTATTGCATTCCATCCATAACACCCACACACTATCAGCTAGCAAAATACCTCAATATTGAAAATTAAGCAATGCTAAACAGGAATACCAAAAATCTAAAAGAGAAATAATATTGAGTGATCTCCGTTGAGAATGATCAACAATAATTTTTTGCCAAAAATTAAATGTAAAGGGGGCAATGAAAAAACAAATGATCAACTGATTCACGGACTACACAAAAAACACAAGAACTATCTCCGGTCCACCCTCATTTGCATAAATTATCCTTGATTAAAATTTTATTATGTAAAGCCATCCAAAAAAATAATTTAATTTTCAGTGACATTTTGAGTGCTCAAACTAATTTTGAAATGCTGATTTTAATCCCTCCAAAACATAAAAAATTGCACAAAGACTTAATTGTAAAAAAAAAACAGTTGGTTCCCACAGGCACAAAGCTGAGTCCGGAATACATGTAAAGTGTAAGGAATGAATAATAGAAAAAAATACTGGACTTTTCTCGCCGCATGGCAAGACTAGCCCCTCTAGTAAGGTTGAGTTTAATATTCCCATCATTCCATACTTCCCGTAGGGAAGAATTGGCTATTTTGGTTTTTGCATAAACTAAAGGGAGTTAAATAGACATCGGATAGTTATTATACCAATTATCTAACCAAAAATTAATGGAATGCCCATTCCCAACCGTTCTCTTGGCACCTAATAATAAAAAGTGAGAGACGAAAGATACAACCTTCCAGAAAGCAGAAGTAGAGGACTGAAAGTGATATTTAAAACCGATAATAGACTGTCAGAGCCCCGTTTCATTAATATATTTATATTTCCAATACTATTTGCACAAAAAAATAGTATTCATAAATCCAAATTTAACACCTCCAACCCCCATATTCCTTGGGACGCCACACAATAGCCCAAATAACTAAATGATACTTTTGTTTAAGGGCATCAGAACCAGCCCATAAAAATCTCTTCCTAATCTGATCAATTTTGTCAATCACACATTCGGGAACCTTAAAAAGAGTAAAATAGTAAAGAGCAATAATAGAAATAACAGAATTAAGTATAATTAAACGACTCCTAGAGAGAGAAGTTTCTCCTTCCAAGTTGGCAATTGTTTATGAATTTTATCAATTAAATTTTGTCAATCTTTACGAGATGGTTTTTTTCCAATGTAACGATAAGCCTAAATATTTCATAGGAAGGGCACCTAAGTTACAATTGAGTTGTATAGCAAAGTTATGAGCCACAACAAAATCTATATTAAGAGCTATCAATTCAGATTTATTAAAATTAATTTTTAAACTAGACAACCCCTCAAAAGCCCTCAAAACCCATTTAACACGTTCAACCATCATATAGTCTGCTTTAATGAATAAAAGAGTATCGTTGGCGTATTGCAAGTTTAACACCTTTTGATTATTAATGTAGGAGGACCAAGATCTTCAAAATGGCCTAAGACAATGCCTTTAAATAGAATCTTATTAAGTCCTTCAACAACAAGTAAAAATAAATACAAGGACAATAGATTACCCAGACCCTTTTCTACACTCAAAATAGGTGTCAGGAAGCCCATTAACTAAAACCAAACTAAGGCCACCCCATACGATAGCTTTCATCTATTTGATCCACTTAGGATCAAAACCCCGTTGTTTAAAAGTATTTAAAAGGTAATTTCAATCTACATTATCGAAAGCCTTCTCAAAATCAAATTTGAGAAGTAAACCCAATTCTTTGGATTGTCTAACAGAATTCAAAACTTCATGGGCCGCGATAACATTATACATGATATTCTATCCTTTTAGAAAGGCATGTCGGTTTACTCTTATAAACCTATTGAGAACAAGGTGTAATCTATTTGTTAAAACCTTTATAAATATTTTAAAACTACAGTTCAAAAGGCTAATAGGATAAAAGTCCTTAATGATAGAGACATCAAAGACATTTGAAATTAAATAAATAAAAACCCTATTAAATTTAGAAATATTTAACTGGTGATGATAAAAAGCAAAAAAAAATTGTATTAAATCACCTTTTATGGGATCTCAAATTTTTTGATAAAAATAGAATGAGAAAACCGTCAGAACTACGGGTCTTATTTGGATCCATAGAAAAAAAAAAAAATTTTATTTCATCCTCTGTGAAAGAGGAAGCAAGTGAAAGTTTTCAGAATTAAGAACTTTTTCATGCTCATCCCATATATTATCAGAAAAAGTTATCCAAGTGGCACCCTTAAACCTCAAAAGATTTTTATAGTAGCTAAAAATATGACCCTTAATAACTACAAGATCATTACATTCAACTCAATTAATTTGTAAAGATATAATTAAATTGAATCTTTTACGAGAAAAGATATAATTAAATTGAATCAGGAACTCACGATTGAGATTGAGTAGCAACAAGTACATAAGGCAATGTCATGTGTACAATTTATTTTTAGATAAAGAAAAGCATTTAAGCATGATGTTGTTCCAAACCTGTTTGTGAATGAAAATGACTTGAAAGCCCTCTATATTATGTAACCAACTGTCAAAATTTGGTCAGACCCAAGGTATTTTTTATTATAATTTTAAAAAATCCAATAATAGGCATTTTAAATGTCTATAAACTGAGAAATAGTTATCCTTCAAGACCTCAATAACAAAATTGCACTAATAGTTTCAGGAGGTATACATACCAGTAGAAAGCCATTACGAGTGGCATATTTGGTACTAACTTTTTCAAAAATAGTTGTTAGACCTATTACTTCTGTGTCTGATGCTTGATATGCCATTAAAATTGTCATGTTATCATCTAGGGCTGCTCACGAGACGAGCTACGAATGAGCTGAGCTCAACTCGAACTCGTCTCGAAAAATTAACGAGACGAGCCAGCTCATTACTATATGTACTCCTGAGCTAAAATATATTGTTCAAACTCGTCTCGTTACGAATCAAGCTAGCTCGAGCTGGCTCGTGTATAACTCAGGTGTCCACGAGCCTTTAAATGGTTGGTCTGAGTTCGAAATTTGAAAAGTACAGAACGAGACGAGGACAACGCTTTTCATTACCACGCTTTAAAATTACTCAAAAACTTACTAACTGAAGCTATCCAGTCATATGAGCTCATCAGATAGCTGGAGAAGGTAAAAAGATAGTATATTGTCGATCGCCTCGAGCATTTATTAGTCATTTGGACAGAGTGCGCTACAGTTGACACTCCAGAACAAAACAGACAGAGGGACCGCAGATTTTATTATAAATAATTATTAATAAAATAATATTATTAATAATAAGACTGATAACAGTTAAATTCTAAATATACGAATCGTATCGCGCCACTGGCAGTGGCGCATTTCACCCTTACATATACCAAACACGCGGGATACCCGCACTTTGTTGAGAGGAGAGAGAAAATTCGTGCGTTGAGAAGAAAGAGAGAAAGAAAGAGGAAGAGAAGAGAAGAGAAGGAAAGAAAGAGAAGAAGAGAGGAGGAAAAAAACGTACGAGTGCATTTGTGTGTTTGGAATTGCAATTAAAGGTAATTTTATATAAATATAATTTAATTGTATAGATTAATTGTGTAGATTAATTATAATTTAAATGTGTAGATTAATTGTGTAGATTAATTATAATTTAATTTAATTGTGTAGATTAATTATAATTTAATTTAATTGTGTAGATTAATTGTGTAGATTAATTATAATTTAATTTAATTATGTAGATTAATTGTGTAGATTAATTATAATTTAATTGTGTAGATTAATTGTGTAGATTAATTATAATTTAAATGTGTAGATTAATTATAATTTAATTTAATTGTGTAGATTAATTGTGTAGATTAATTATAATTTAATTGTGTAGATTAATTATAATTTAATTGTGTAGATTAATTATGTAGATTAATTATAATTTAAATGTAAAATTATGTAGATTAATTATAATTTAATTATGTAGATTAATTGTACGTTTAAATGTGAAGATTAATTGTACGTTTAAATATATTAGTTATTCATGAATTATATATTGAATTGTCTATTTAATTAAAAAAATATTTAATTATAGATTAAATTATAGAATTGTGTAATTATAATTTTAGATTATTTATTAATTATTTTTGTAGAAATAATTTATTTATTATTTAATTATAGATTAATTATTGATTTAATTCATTTATTTGTAGAATAAAAGCTTTTAATTATAGAATAATATATATTTAATAATAGAATAAAATATATTTAATTAGGCTTTTAATTGTAGAATTTATTTATTATTTAATTATATGATAGATAGATTAAAAATGAAGTACAAAATAATTATAAATTAATTATGAAATGAATTTTTGTACTAGATAATGGCGAGCGAGCAACGAAATGACAATATCATAATTTATCTCCACGAAGACAAATATCGGACACATTATAGTCGGGCGAGAGGTACATTATATTCTTAAAAATAATAATAAAATACATATATATGAGAAGCTAATTATGAAATGAAAATTACGGAGAGATAACAATATCATTCGTTTCGCACTTACCGTCGACGATACCATACATCTCGCACATTCGAGTAGGTTGCGAGTTATGGGATTTCTTCATCTCGCCGGATTGCGTGAGATTTATGTGCAAGAAGCGGAAGCCGTAACTTAAAGATTGATACGGGTTTATTGAGCGCGTTGATAGAGTTTTGGAGGAGGCAGAAACTCACACATTTCACTTCAATTTTGGCGAGATGGCAGTGACTCTAGAGGTAAATACTAAAATATTATTAATTTAATTACAAAATTAAAAAGATGGTATAGTAATATAATTTTTTTTAGGACGTCGCATGTCGTGGGGTTTATCCACCATTGGTGAGCGGTGATTGGATATCGATGGAGATTTTTCAGCATACATCCGTCAGTTATTTGGGCAGGATGATATATCAGCATTCTGCAAAGATGAGAGGTAATTTATTAGACTGTACATAAATTTTAATTTTTTTTGTTCACAAATTGTGATTAAGCTAAATGTAAAATTTTGCAGACGTTCTATTTCCCTACGAGAGTTACGGTCCCACTTTGATCACGCTCCAGAGGCAGACGATCATCAGGGTCTTAATCGATATGCGATCGGTTTTGCTTTGGAGTTGGCGGGGTGTATCATGTTCCCCGACAACAGTGGAGACTCTGTACCGGCGTTTCTTCTGCCGATTTTGACGGTAAGTATTTTAAGGATTTTAAAATAATTTATCTTTCATAATTAAATAATTTTATTACTAATATTTAATTTACAGGAAGATTTACAATTCGGTAGAAGAAGAAATTGGGCGGCTGCGGTACTTGGTTATTTATATCGGCGTCTTGATGTGGCATGCCAAGGATTGACGAGGAGTATTGGTGGTCCATGGCTTTTGTTATTGTTGTGAGGTGGACGCGTTTGCCCCCGCTCGTCCATTACCTCGCCTCGGATGCATTCATTTTCGGTATTTGGGGTACAGGACCGTGATAGTTGTGCGCCTTTGGCGAGATAATAATTTAATTTAAAAATAATCAATCAATCGATGAAAATATATGTGTAATCACTAATCATAATTTGAGCCGATAATAGGAAATGGACGCTTGATAAGAACGAGATATCTCAATCCGTCACACGTCGGTGTGAAGTAAGTGAGGATCGGTGATTATGTTGCCGCACACGCATGTCAATTGGAGGCGTACGAGTCGGTTCGTCACTTATTGCCGACATGCGTAGACGACTCTATGGACTCGTATACTTGTCGGCTTCCACTTATTTACTTTCAGATAGTAGAGTGGTACTA
This sequence comes from Schoenoplectus tabernaemontani, assembly GCA_037127355.1. Classification (NCBI taxonomy): domain Eukaryota; kingdom Viridiplantae; phylum Streptophyta; class Magnoliopsida; order Poales; family Cyperaceae; genus Schoenoplectus; species Schoenoplectus tabernaemontani. Next base: position 3,363,392 of record CM073738.1, read on the forward strand.
TCCGGATCGGGTGAGGCGACAGTTCGGCTTAATTCAAGACTATCCGATTCGCGCCTAAACGGTCAAACATCTCAAAATTATTTAACGCTTCTACGGGATGGTGTCTCTCGGTTCGTCAGGTAACTAACAATGTGGTATCGCATCTCACGAATTTCCTCATCTTGATTCATCGATCGACAAATCCGATGGTCGGTGTAATCCTCTCCTGTTTCTTCTTCATTTGAATAATACGGACCGCCATCATCTTGCTCATCTCGATCATCACTTAATTCCATTATCGTTGGATCAACACTACTTGTCATCAATATTATCACTAAATTACAATTTAGACGTAGTACTACTACTACCGCAAAAAAATTATATAGTGGCACCATTTTGGTTTGGTTGTTGATAAATTATATTATTCTTGTAAATATTTGGATACGGATATAAATTGGTTTGATCGTAGGTAGGATAGGAATTGGTTCGATCGTAGGTTTGATAGGAATTGGTTCGATCGTAGGTTTGATAGGAATTGGTTTGATCGTAGGTTTGATAGGAATTGGTTTGATCGTGGGTTGGATAGAAATTGGTTTGATCGTGGGTTGGATAGGAATTGGTTTGATCGTAGGTTTGATAGGAATTGGTTTGATCGTGGGTTGGATAGGAATTGGTTTCATTATGGTTTGGAAATATTCCGTCAAAAAAATTCTTGCCTTTCGGTTGTTCTCGCGAGTATAATTTTCTTCATCGGGATTATAATTTAAATCCGGTAGCATTTTGAAGAAAAATGGATGTTTGTTGTTTTTATGGTTGTGAGAAATGAACGCGGGCGTGTATTTATAGCAAACATAGGCGCCATGCACCGGCGTGGTTCGAGAAACGCGCCACCGCCATCGGCGCGCGTTTGTGAAAAACGCCACGCCACGCCGATGGCGCGTTTGTGAAAGACGTCACTTTGTCGTATTTTTAAACTTTTACCATTCTCACTCTTATTATTAATAATATTAATTTATTAATAATTATTTATAATAAAATCTGGAGGGACCGTAGGGTGTAGCCTTGATTCTGGTCACCAGCTCTATGACATAGCACCTGCACTCTTGTAGTACTTAGAGTAGGGTGTAGCGATTCTTGAGTCATGTATATTTAAATATTGGATAGAACAATAAAAGTTAAATGAATACTACTAATTTGCTGAAAGAGGGGAAGTAGGACCAGTCCTATAGGCTATAGGCACCAACCCTTGATTCTTGAACCTGTGTGTTTATATTCTTGAGCCTTGATTCTCGTGACTACTAACTTCTCACTCAAAGTCAGATATGACTAGACAGATGAGTCATATGTCATATCATATAGCAGCTACAAGTTAATAGATTTAAAAATTGAATGGATGGATGAAGATACATATTAATCAACGGTTCAGATCAACTCGTATAGCTATCGGGATTTAGACGAGCCGAGTTGATCATAACTCGAGTTCGTCTCGTTACTCAACGAGCTGACCAGCTCGTCTTGTTAACAGCTCGAGTTGATAACGAACGAGCTGATAGCGAGTTACAATCGAGTCGAACGCGAGCGAGTTACGAGCTACGAATATTTTGTGCATTCCTATTATCATCTGTTAACATACATTATTATAAATATATTATACATATGATATACCACTGAGCAAAATAAAACTTCAACAAATGATAGGTTTCTGTATACCCCAAAGGACCAGAAACATCCCAAACCTTGCTATTGTATATGTAAAAAAATTGCGTATATTTCTCATTCTACTGAAATAATTTAACTATTTTTCCTAATTTTGACAGTTGAAACCTTTCTATATGAAAGAATTGAGATCATATCAGCACACGACCTGAGAATAGACAAATCTATTCTTATATACTGGCATATGCAACAAGTTTATATTGTGTTGTACCGTCAGGCTTCAGAAGATAAACCTAAAATAAAAAAAGAATCCATTATGTAGCACTTCCTTTTCTACCTTTTTAACCTTTAACAGTTGCCTAATTGTGGATGGGGGAGTACCGAGATTAAGAACCTTATAGGCCCATATCTGTCAAAATGTCAAAGTTTTTCCATAGAAAAGTTGCAAGATAAAGAAATGCAACAAACATGCACAATAGATGTATCCTCCGCCCAAAAAAATAAGGGGCAAAAAGACATTGAGAAAAAAAAAAGATCTTATGATGGACTTAGCAATAGCCCTGATAGGAGTGACTGATTTGTTTGAGAACATGAATCTCATATTATTAGGTGCCTCCTTTGAGAAAGGAGAGACACGTCCGTACGTCGTGGAGCGGTGTACAAGATCCCAGTCCAGGGAGAGTGCCACACGGACCACATCTAAGTCGTTGGAGAGAAAATAAGTGGAACGATGCGGCAGCGAGAGAGATAAGGAGTGGGTTGAGGTTTTGATAGAGGGGAGAGTGAGAGAGAGGCAATCAAGTTGGAGGGTTTTTGTGTTGAGAGAGAGGTGAGCGAGTTTGATTGGTAGGGAAATGAATTTTCTTTGGAAAAATTAGTTTCATGCAATTTTAAAATTTCAAATTTAGTAAAATATCACTTCAAAATATCAACTCTCTCTAATGCCACTCAAAAACTTCTTTAATTAGTATTTTACCACACTTCTATAATTTTTATACACTTCCAATTAAATTTGGTAAAACATCACTGTATTTTTTAGAAGTATTTTTATAATTCCAAAAATAGCCTTTTATCCGCCTGATTATACTCTCTTTCGCCTATATCGAGAAATCTCTCTCTTCTCTTCTCTTCATGGTTGCCTGTAGTTGATCGCCATATCTTGCTATTCCTGAGAGCTCCCTCATTTTCTCGTCTGAACCTGATCGCCTGATAGCCATTCAACGGAATCTAATCGCCTGATAGCCATTCAACGGAATCTGATCGCCTGATAGCCATTCAACGGAACCTGATCGCTATTTTTACCATTCAAGTTTTTTGGGTTCTATTGGAGAGCTCCAATTTTACCCGCCTTTCCTTAATAATTTTATCTATCTCAAGGTAAACTCGAGATTTCTCATTTATACTCTCAGTACCAGTATTTCTCTTAAATGTGGTAATTTCCACTTTTTTGTTTTCATAGTAATAGTCCACTTTGACTCGCTAGTTAGCCCTCTTAATTAATTATCTAAATTTGGTGTCTGCCAATTATTTTCTAATTTTTTCTCTTTTTCCCAACTGAATCAGAACACTTCATAGCTTTTCCTATGGTGTGATGCGGCAGCAAGTGAAAACCAGTACTGACTGGTACCTTCATCCAAGTTATTTGTTTAGATTAATTTGATTGGAATTCTTTTAATTTTGATTAGTCCTTCTTTTAATACCAAAATCAATACCAATTTCAAAGCAATGAAAACCAGTACCGACTGGTACCTTCACAATCCAACTGAATGTTGATGAAAACTGGTACCCTAATCGGACTTGTTGTCTTATAGTTCCTTCTATTGCGTGAGTATTGGTTGTACTGAATTTTAATTAGGCATCTTCGGATTAATTGGAATATTGATGAATGGAATGAGTAATGGTTGTAGAGATGATTTGGGTGGAGGGTATTTTCATCTCTTTATAAAAGTATTGTATTTTAATGCATAAATAAAAGATTTATATAGTATATGTGGACAAAATACTAATTTTGGATGTTTTAGAGTGGCGTTAGATGAAGTTGAAGTTTTAAGGTGGCATTTTGCTAAATTTAAAATTTTGAAGTTGAAGTTTTAAGGTGACATTTTATTAAATTTAAAATTTTGAAGTGACATGAAGTTAATTTTCCCATTTTCCTTTTGTTCGATTGATGCAATTTCAACTGGAGAGGAGGAAATAGCGATACGCGACGTATCAATTTCAATCTCAACCGTGTTTTCCATGAATTTTATTCTAAACAGTTTATACCACACGATATTTTAATCTGAGAGAGTATTATTGAAAATTCACGTTTTAAAAATTTAAAACATTTTGATAAAACAATTGAATTAAACCAGTCCTTTAAAATAGTAAGATCAGATAAGATATAAAGTAAGATATCGAGAGTTTTAGAAGTTTTAAATCAAATAAATTTTTTAATGGATGCATGACCGTTCAGTAGTCATCAGTCACGTGGCAGCCCCCACCCGACCAATTTTTTTTTAAACTATTCTTATAATATATATTATCAAAAAGAAATTAAAAAATATTAATGTCGAAGAAAATTTCAAATTTTGTCTCCTTTAAAAAAAATAATTTTTACCCTCCAAAGTAGGAAGTGTAGTTCCACACCTGCCAGTCAGGATAGAACTACCTTGTAAATTACATGACCCTTTTCTTAACATCTAATTATACTAATGAAATTTCACGTTAAACACAAAAAATACATAATAAATTAATTATCATAATATTAGAACTTAGAATGAAGTTGAATTAGAAAAAAAACAAGAATCTTTGTACAGTCGTACTACTAATTACTCAATTTATAGTAGGAATTATATCTCACATCTATATGGAGAATAATTAGCCCCTCCACAGGTTGAGACTTTGCGTTTCAGTGGCAGTTAAAAGAATAATTAGAGCAATTAGTAGTATAACTAGAATTTTCTTTATAAAAAAAATACTATCATTAAAACTGATATGTATTACATTGTACGTACCTTTTTACGGAGCTTGAACCAACCTACACCAAAGAGACGGGACCATCAGCATATGCGCTACTGGATCTGTGGTTCGTGGTATAACTAGGAATCCATAAATTAATTTGCCTTGGAAGTTCTATTGAAATCCAAAACAAAGCCTAATATTTCTAATTGAACACAACAGACAACAAAATTTGAGAAACTAAAATACAACAATAGAAGAAGAATTTTCTGTCAAAAAAAAACCCAAATTAATCACCCAATAATATACCTTAAAGACTCTAATACATAACAGACTCCTTGACATCATCCAATTCATCTTCAGCTTCTGCCTCACTTCTAAATAAATATTTGAAGTATGAGGAAACTTTCGGCAATGCTGGCAAATCAGCCAGGTTCACACTCATCAAATCAAATGCAATACAGGTCTTGTCAACATCAACCTCATCTACATTGGGTATTTTTGGATATCTCTGGCTGAAGTGGGTCAAGATTACCCGGTACACACCAGCCAACACGCCCACCCTTATTGCCTCCTTTGTCGTGCTGTGGTTCTTTGCTATGGCCTCTTCCGTCAAGCTATCCTCAAATGTTGCCTGAGAAAAAAAATATATTAATGGGTTTGATTTTTTTCCTCATCCGTACCTCAGAAAAGCCAAAATTAGTAAGAAGAACCTGACACCTAAATACTCCTACAGATAACCCCCCAATTTCTTAAAGAAGCAAACTACACATATTACCATCATGCTCTCCATCAATCTATAGATAGCAGAGTTAGAGTTATTTAAACAAAATGCAAAAGAGGGTGACAGTCATGTAGGGCATATAATATTTCTTGCTTCGTCTTTTTGAAAGGTATCATAGTTTACACTTTAAAGGTTTTCCAGGGCAAAATGGAAAATTGCCTCTAGTTACTATTGTACATGAAATGTGCTATAATACTTGTTGAAGAAAAAGCTAACAGAAACAAAAGATTATCAATTGCAACAGTCACCCCAGAACCAGAGAAACATTAAAAAAATACAATTAAATATACCTCGTGAATTAAAATGGTTGCATCTTTGGCTGCCTCAATGAGAGCTTCACAGGGCCTGGTGTCACCTGAATAGACCACCTTCCAACCTGGAAAAACCTTTGTTCCGTTAACCCTACACTTTGCCTCCAAAACCACACCATACGCCTCTGGGCAGTGCATAACAGGCACACTATACAGACTCTCCAGACCTGCAAAGGAAAGCACCTTGTTTAACTTGTCCAGAACATCTGATGCCTCAATAGGGTTTGCTGGCTTCCTCTTGAAGCTCTCCATCTTACTTCCTGCTGCAAATAGACCTGACATTACTCCACTAGCATGATCTGCTTCTTCCTTGAATCTCATGGTTTGCCTTGCAATTAGCACAGTCACCAAGTCAGATTCATACGCTATTTAAATCCATATACACCAAGTTATTTCAGGTAACTGCACAAATTTCTTTTGTTATATATACCAACATTTCTAATAGGGCATTTGGTTTGGGCATATCATAAAAAACCAAAAATTTATACAATGTTGCAGGGGTTGTGCTAATTTGCTAATTTTAGCATATTGGCCGATAGGCAAATGGATAATACTACAATTGATTTCTTCTCAGATCATAACATTTGGAGGACTGGTTTCCTGATCATAAGTGATACCTGCAATCAATAAACTGCATATCTAGGTCTTCCAGACCAGCATATGCATCGAGAAATCTCTTCAAAGGCCTTGGCCCAATAACAAGCAGAGGGTGGTGGACCACATCTCTTAATAGGTGGGACCGCAATGCTAATATTCTAGCAAGACCCGTGTGATGATCTGCATGGATGTGAGAGATCCATATAAACCTTAGGTTTCTCACTGCCTCATCAGCCCCCGCCACGCCAAATCTATCCAGGACATGATAGAAAAGGGTTATTTAGAATTAATTATTTAACACTAACCAGCACTTCATATATACAGCTGAAAGACATATAGATCGCCCACTCAAAACAAGAAATGTCATTTATACCCCAAACACACAGTATAGAGTTTCCGATCACTATATAACAAGACAGCTAACTTTTGTTCAATAAATCCTGACCTAAGAGCCTGTATGCACATCCATGCTAGAGGTTTGAGAAATAAAACGAAGTAATTTGGACCACGCATACTTTAGAGAGGAAATTGTATGTGCATTTTCTCTCATATACTGAAATAATATATCAAAAATTTCTTATTTCATGAAATTAACATGATATACATATTCATACCTGAACAGAAAATCACTAAAATTATTCAAAGTAATAGATGAAAGAAAAGAGATCATGGAATTTACCTTCTTTTAAGTTGACCAAGAGTTCCCTCACCACAATCAAGAAGCAAACTCCCTTTATCAAATAAATTAACATAAATTGAGCTGACATTTCTATATTTAGAAGGCTGGGACGAGCCGGTGCCCAAGAAAACTAGCTCCATCTCTTCCCTTGTAACATTCTGAACGCAAGGAGGGATTGGTGTATCCAAATAGTCTCTAAACCGCTTTTGCAAGCATCCCTCAATAGGAGGAGATGCATCTTCACTCGTCTCTAACCTTCTCTTTTCCTTAGCTACCTCCTTTGCCAGTGAGCATCCTCGTAACCATGGTTCTTCCACCATGGATACATTTTTCTCAACTGGAGGCAACATCATCTTTCCATTAGGAGATTCTTGCCACAACAAGGATATTTCCTGTGATATTTCTTTTATTTCTGGCATTTCTGATAAAAGCTCATTAATGATATGTTTGTGGGTGAACTTATTTGGGATAGCTGACATATCTAAGCCCAGCAGAGCTATTGGTCTCAGGTGAAACTACAAAACAAAATAAATAAACAATTCAGCTATCAAAAGCAACTTGACCCAAATAATAACCAGAAAAAAGGGAAATACATAACTATATGAAATCAAATGGTATCATGGCATACCTTGAGGAGATTCTCAGCAGAAATGACTTTGCATGATGAATCAAGATCTGTGATTTTATTCTCAGATGTGATAGCATCTACAGATTCACCGGGCCAAAATCCAGATGCAGGAAAGATCTGAGGACACAGGTAGTTGAGCCGAGAAGAAACTCTAGCACTTGCTTGTAAGATGGGAATTTCCACATTTTTACTGGGAAAAAAATACTTATTTAAAAAAAAAAAAAAATAGAATAGGGATATTTCAAAGAAAATATGCAGTAAGTTCCTTGTAGGGGTACGTTCAACATTTCCATGAAACATGAAGGTATATGCTGGCAGTCACCTATAAATTATATTTTTAAAGTTTCAAAGCTTATGCGTAAATTCATAACTTCCTCATTTTAATAATTAAATTTATATTGATCAGTCTTCTTTCCTGATGATTAAGTAGGAAACAAGCTCACATTTCATGACCAGCCATTAAATGCTGAGCCTCGCCAAATCTCCTCATCCACTGCTTATATTCAGCATTACTAGTGACAATAGAGGGGCCCAAATGAATTATACAATTTACAACTTTGCTACTCTCCTTGTAGTAACAGTTAAGAGGGGGGAGAGAGAACAGGTTGTGTGCATGGTTCAGTGTGGGACAATCAACTATCAGTACAATCGGGCCAGGAACTGATGGGCCCAGCACATCACTTGGGTTGACCTATGACAAGATTCATTAAGATAAGAAAATATGTTTGAGATTTGGATGTGACAACATAATAAGTATATAACATCACTTGTTGCTAACACATGTCAGAAAATATAAATTGTCACTTATTGCTAGTACATGTCAGCTCGAACATCGCTAACTAAGAATTGAATGTTCCTCGCATATTAATTCTCTCAGCAGAAATAATATGCTGAGACATTATCAGCATATTAATTCTCTCAGCAGAAATAATATGCTGAGACATTATCACAACCTTTGACCAGTGAAAATTTTTCATTCTCATACATGCTTGCTGGTTGGAATCAGACTGTACTTGGGACCTAATTTTAACTCAATACTTCAGTTCTAGTTCACCCAAAATAAGCTGGAAATCGTCTACTATCTAAATCTCAGAAAAAAAGGATACAAGGAAACAAATCAAGAATAAAAATTACCATTATATCTAGAGAATCGGACTTGACTGATTTACCCAATTGTAAATCTCGATACTTGGGTCCTGGTTTTAACCCCAAGGATGCGGCCTTGACTGGGTCAAATTTACCCTTAATTTCTGGCAATTCGCATGCATAAACAACTGCAGTGTCCCCAGGTCTCAAATACTTGCCCCAATCAGAATCCAAAATAATTTTATGGTTAATGGGTCTAACAAACATTGCAGATATCCGAACAACCTCATCATCTATTAGCACAATTGCATTAGTCGAACTACCTTCTTTTCCTCTAGGGGATGATAATGTGGCATTGTTTGATTGGTCCAGCCCAAAGCTGTGAGCATGGATCATTGCTTTTCTTGGGATGAATGATCTCATTGCCCCAAGTAGAAAGTCTAGGTCAGATGGGCCCCATATGTTCACCTACAGTGTAAAAGAATCCAATATATCAGACTATTAATCCAAAAATTGTATACGATAATTGGTAAAAAAAAGAAATAAAGTAAAGAGAGATTTCAATACTAACCGACATCCCTTCCTCCCCCATTCCAGCTAGAGTTAGGACAAGACCTACACACAAATTTAAAAATAGGCTCCAAAGGTGAAGGTTTCAGCTTTGTGCATATATATTTAAAGATATACTAAAACTTGAGTTACCTGGAAGTCCGCCAGCAGTCTCAGAGCATACCCGTGTTAAAAAAATGTGGTCTATCTATATAATAGAGAGAAAACTTTAAAGACTACAATTTAAAAGGAATGCATATTTCTTCTACACATCACCCAGAGGGAAAAACTGGGAAGGTAGTTCTCACATCACCACACAATTACCTTAGATAATTTGATCTTGTGCTCACTACAGTATCTCTGTAACCCCTGTTAAATTATTATTATTATTATTAGATATACTTATTACTAATGGTGATATGGTGAAAAACTGTCAAAATAAAGATTGTGCCATGAACCAGTTTGTTTAATACTTCGTACCTCACCAGCATTGAAAATAAACCTCTGTTTGTCAAAGAAAAGCAAAATAGATGGGGAGGTGTCTTGTGTGTCCATGCCTGTTCCCATTATCTGTTAAAAATTAATAAGAAAACATTTTTAATTAACTACTAGAAAAGAAAACAAGACAAAAAAATATTTGAGCCAATAACAAAAATATCAGGCCAGTACAGTACCAAGACATGTATTTAAGCAAGTAATGATACCGTATCTCCTTCATTCAGTTTGATCCATGCCCAATTGTAAACCTATGGCTTAAACACTGGTTAATGTTGGTAGCATTATACAGTTTTAAACTAATTAAAAATCCCCATATATGTTATACCGCCACATATCTAATACACCTAAAAATTTGCTGACAGAAAACTCAACTAGAACATATCAAAGCAAGCTCAAGGGATAAAAGAAGAAGAACACTGCAATCAATTGGTATCTGCTATACCTGCACATAACAAGTGGTGCTAACAGGATTAAGTTTTCGCGTCTTTAATTCAAGAGCCCTCCCCTTGACGCCCTTATCGTTCCCCTTCGCTCTCTTCTCATTATAAACAAACCGTTCGTTTACTTCCATCCCCGTTCCTTTCTCTATCTCGCTGTCTTCTTTCGTCGGAGCTGTGGTGCTTTTCTCTCTTCTCTGCGTGAAGTACCCACCTCCGCCTCTTGTCGAGCGGCCAAAGGCACACGCCGGAAAAGAAGCGATAGAGATGGAGAGAGAGGAGATGAGGAGGCGCGAGAAAGAGGCGCGCGAGAAAGAGAGCGAGAGAAGGGGGGAGGCGCAGAGGAAGCGAAGATCGGGGGGCATTGTGGCTGTGGCGGGTGAAAAAGGGGGCCTTATCGAGACTCGAACTCATTCTTAGTGTGTTTGTTTTGTTTTCTACATCCAATTTTCAGTTTTTGTTATTTTCGAGGGTTTTGTAAAGCAAAGGGTTTTGATTTTCCTCTCTGAAACTTGAAGTGGATGCCAATGTCAAGGAAAATTGAGAGAGGCCGAAAGGAATTATGGGCTGCGAAGTTATTGGGCCTCAGTTCAGTAGTTACTAATATATTTTTTATTTTTAATTAATAAGAAAATATGCATTGATAAATTTGAAGCATAAACAATTGCTTATATTTCCTTGCTATTTGATTAAAACCAATTATCTTCTTTGTATTTTTATGCCATTTATAATACGAGACAAGTAATTAATTATGAAATAGCTGTTAAAAATATAGAAAACCTCGCTCATCAGAACAATTCATCATAAACTATTAATTTTCTCTCGTGTTAAAAAATAAAATAAAAAGAATCCACCTCGGCCTCTTGGCGAATGTGTTCAAAGGCACCTGTTGAATAAACTTCTTGTCTAAAAAAAATTGCTAGCTTATTTAAAAAAAAAACATGGAAATTGATATACAAGCTAGTAAATTTTGATAAGTAGATTATTTTTAGTTACTCGGGCCAAATAAAATTTAAAATCGTGATTTAAAGTTATACTATTATAGAATTAATTGATTAATTGATCGGAACCTCCAAATAAGATCATAACGTATAATATACTTAAGCATATCTCTTAATTTTGAGTACGTCACTCTCGTATAATTAATATGTTGCATTTGAAGCGGGTTTTTCTATTAATAATATAGGTTTTGGAATTTTTAATAACTTTATTTTCTTCAAGCTGTACTGATTACGTGAAATAGGGAATGAATTATCAAATTGGATGCCTTATTTTATTATTATTGAGTCATCTTAAAAAAATCAGAATCGATTATTTAAAAATTCAAAAAATAGAAAATATTTGTATCCCACAAGATTTGCTATATAAAGGATTTGTTGAGACCCACAAAATAATATTTGGAGATGATTCAGCTATGTTTTTGAGTCCATAGTAAATTCAACCACTAATTATACATAGCACCCAAGCATAACTCCTATTATATTTTATAATAATATATATTAATTTTAGTTCTATTAGAAGATATCTTTATTACTATTGTAGACTTGTAGCATTATTGTTATTATTTATATTATAACGTTGACTTATTTCATCTATATTTCTAGCATAATAACTATTAACACTTAATTATCATAAACATTATTAACACATAGCTATTATAGATAATAGCTTATTTTACTTGATATTGTTTTAGAACATTACTTTTTTAATTGAATTATTATAAGAACAATTAAACTTGATTAAGACAACTATTAATCTTTGGTTACTGTAACTGTTTTTAACCTTAGTATTAAGTTTTGTATTTAATTTCAGAGTTGGTTCTTTAAGCATGTGAAAGTTTCTAAAGCTTTGAAAGTCATTGGCGACATTTCGAGATATCTCAACCAGAAATTGCATTTTGGCTTACAAGATGTTGAAGTTGATGAACGATCATAATGCATATAATATTATCAGATAATATGCATAGATGTTGTTTGCTTTTTTATGTATATTTTATAATGACCTTTGTTTGTATTGTTGTAAATTAGTGTTTTATGGATGAATGTGTGAATACTTTTAATTAGTGTTTGTTAGTACTTTGTATAATAAGTAATAGTACTTAATGAAATATTATTTCTTCTTAATGATTTTAAATATTTTTAATTCAACTATTGCTTAATTCAGCATTTTAATGATTTGCTTTTAACTCGAAGTCCTGATAGTGCAAGCTGCAAGCGTGAATAGTTAAAAAAATGACAATACTAATATTTTAATTTGAAATATGATTGGTTGTTTTCATTAATACTTCGTGTATTATGTATTGATATTTTTTTTGAAGTATTTATACTAACATTACATCACTTCTTGATAATACTGCACAAGAGTATATTGATGGTAATTTCATTATTAATAGTTCTAATAATTTCTATGTACACTTTGTTTACTAAAATTAATACTTACAATATTTACGTTAGAACTTTAAATAGTTAGAGCGTCCGTTCATAAAAACATGATTAATATTATTCCTTATCAAAATTTAAGATATATTCTTTAAGAACTATTAGTACTTTTTATAGTAACTACTAATTTAGTTGGTGTTATGTATTGGTACTTATAAAATCAAAACTTCAAATAAATTATATATGAAAACAGACTTTGACATTGGGGACATTGTGAGATTTAATACGGGGGACAATTATCTCATCCCTACTCGAACGGAGATTTTCTCAAGAAATATAAATACACAACTGCAAATGATAGATAAAAGGTAAGAAAAGAAAAGAAAAAAAAGTAAAAAATTAATAATTAAGAAATGAGTCACTAATCCGAATTAATTATGAGTACTTTTTTTTTGACGAAACGGAAACAAAAAACAAAACGGAAACAAAGACAAAGCTATTTTGTCTTTTTGTTTAAACAAAAAAAAATCAATTTCTTTGCAATTTTAGTCAACATACGCCATGAAGAGTTGGACTATCAAATTGCGATCCTTCATTGAAAAACTAAATTTTAATTTTTCTTTTTTCGAATTGAAATATTTATATAGATCTAAATTTAAAATTCTGATCAACTACCTAAATTCCAAAATTTATTCAATATTTTTGTATTTGTTACACAAAAATTTCTGGAATGGAATCGATTGCCCACATTTTCATATTCTATTTCTTATTTTATTTTGGGATAATCATAAAGCAGAGTGAAGCTTTTGCCAGAACGTTGATATTTTGTCTATCAAAAAACATTGATATTTTGTCTATCAACAAACAATTTTCTGTGGAAAATTTATGAATATATACTTACATACTTATATTATATACTTATGAAACAATTTTCTATGTTTAAAATCCATAAAATAAATTTCAATACAAGAAAAATTTAAAATATTATGCACATATACTCGAGTCCAGATCCTTTGCGTGCTTCGTGGTAACGACCAAGTGACAACCAAAAAGCTCAGTTTGGAACTTTGGATAGATATATTTTCTTCTTGACTAAAATGGTACTTATAGATTCGTTCGATTTAAAATTTCTTTTACTCGTTTGAAATATGATTAACATATTGTTTCTGAAATATCATTAGTATATTGTCTCAAGAAAAAAAATTATATTTCAACAGTGACAATTATTTATTGGGATTAATTATAACTTATATATTGACAACCACTCCATCTTGACAATTTTGGTAACATTCTTTTGACAAGTCATAAAAAACTTTATAAAATAAAATAAAAAATATAAATGTTGCTATGTTTTTTTTCTTATAGGCTCGTTCTAAATTTTTATACAATTTTGTTTAGATTTTGTAAATGACGTACTGTTCATTTTGGATTTGGAGGTCCACATAATGTATAGATAAAATTTATGTATACATTTTATATCCAGTTTTGTATTGTATATATATATCAGAATTCAGGTACATTACGTATGTACGAACTCGCCTACAAAAAAAAACGGACCTGTCGTATCATAAATATTCAATAAATTTCATTCAATTTGAGAGGGGTGGATCGTGCGTAATTTATGCTCAGTAGTACATACCAATTGATGTATTTCTTCACTTCTTGTACTGTGCAGTGCAGCATATGTGAAGCCCTCGGCATACACCAATCAGTGGTCCTACTTGTATTATTTTACAATTTTTGTTCTATAATGTTGATACATGATATCAAAGGGGTATATCTAGGGGTGTCAATTTTTGATCCGACCCGATTCGATCCGGATCTGACCCGATCCGACACGATCCGAACATAAATGGGTCAGGTATGGGTTCAATTTTTTTGACCCGAATTGGATCGGGTCGGGTTTGGGTCAACTTGACCCGACCCGATTAATTATATTTTTTGAAATAATTTTGTGATTTAGTACTAATTAAAGTTTAAATATACACTAATTAAGATTAATTATAAATTAATTAATATTTTATTGCTTAAAATTATATAAAAATATTTAATAAATATTTAATTATTTTACACGGATCGGGTCGGGTCGGGTCGACTCGTGACCCGTCGGATCGGGTATGGATCAAGATTTTTTGACCCGAATTTAATCGGGTCGGGTCAAAAATAATAATAAAATAATATGACCCGATCCGACCCAATCCGACCCGACCCGATCCATTGACACCCCTAGGTATATCTCTACTACTATTTTAGTATCGTTTGTAGCGGTTAATTTTAATAATATTGATGACAAATTTTCAAATGAATTGGAAGTAATTCGTAATTTTTATATATAAAAAAGTTTAAAGGATTTTGAATTTAATTATTTGAAAAAAATCATTGTCTGTGGATCCCCAGCGTTTAAAATTATTAATAATAGCAATGGATGATATCTATTTCTTAATTTCATTTCAGGTTAAAAAATTCAAATATATTGCTCATCAGTAATTATATATCGATATATTAGCAGTGACTAGCCGGCCTTAAAACACTAAATCTCGACTCTTGAGATCCCAATGGCCAATTCGTTCAATTCAATCAATTATCTTATCTGGTATCAAAGTTCATATTTATTTCTATATTTCAAGACGGAAAAAATATTTGAGCATGAAGATATTGATTTTAGAAATGTATACCATAAAAGCAATTTTGTTTTACCTGACCGAAAAATAGTAAACAATTAGGGAAAAAAAATAATCTGAGTTTCTATAAAATGATATATTTATTGAATTGAGTGACTCGGATTAGTCGCTTTAATCTTAAAATAAAAATTGTCCCCAGCAAGTACAAATATCTGCATCATCTACATTATTAATCATTTGTCCCCAGCATAAACAGCATCCCAAAAAATGATAAAAGAAACATCGCCATAAAAAAATTAATCCTCCAAGTCTCATTAAACAAAATATAAATTGTATTTATTTAGTGTTACTACGCACATATTAGCTTTTCTATAGTTAAAAGTGTTTATAAATCAGATATATTCGAAAGAACAAAATAAATAAATAAATAAAAACATTTTAAATGCATCTTACATACCAAATTCGGTCTCGTGGTCGGCGGAATTCATATCTACTGAATCACTTCACATACAAGCATAATATCCCCCCTCTAAAAAAGAGCCTGGTAGGTTCATAGCACTTCGAACCAAAAAAATAGTTTGAAGGGTTCTCGGACCATTGATTTTGTATCGGGATTTGTAATGATCATTGAAAATGTGAATCTCGGACCTCGGGGTCTGTTAAAAGTATGAATCCCGATGCAAAATCAACGATCCGAGAACCCATCAAACCAAAAAATCATTGAAAGTGTGAATTTCGGACCTCGTGGTCTGTTAAAAGTATGAATCCCGATGCAAAATCAATGACCCGAGAACCCTTCAAACCAATTTTTTGATTCGAAGTGTTGCAAACCTACCCGACCACCTAAAAAAAATCATGTGTACAAATCTCAAAGCTGCCCCTTTAATATTTGCCCACTTCAAATACTTCACCGACTATCCAATACAGAGGATATGGTTCCGTGGTCGGCGCATCGACCACTGGAAGAAGATTTTCTTAAAATTAATTAATTAATGTTGAGAGTTATTGCTAACTTAGACCAAATTCAAGAAAATATTATATTATTTTAGAAGTAAAATATTTTGTTTAGATCTAGATAATTTTAAAGATATTTTTTGAAGAATAAAAATCTAGATATTCGAGAAAGCATTTAGA
Source organism: Schoenoplectus tabernaemontani (assembly GCA_037127355.1). NCBI lineage: Eukaryota > Viridiplantae > Streptophyta > Magnoliopsida > Poales > Cyperaceae > Schoenoplectus > Schoenoplectus tabernaemontani. The sequence continues at coordinate 3,379,669 of CM073738.1, forward strand.
TAAATCTTAAAAAATAACTAGGATATAGAAACTTTATCCATCTCCTTAAATTTGCTATAAAAAAGATAACATGTAACATTTGCAAATAAGTCTTCAAATAAAAAGACTAAGTTGTGAGTTGTAGAGAGTGTCTTCTCTTAAGTATTGAGTGTGTGAAAATTAGAGTGTGTCTCCGTTCACAATTATAATTTGGTTGTTGTTGTATTGTGCACATTTATCGTGATAATAAAAGTATATTTATTTATTCCAAGTAGTGCTTTCACTGTGTCCAACTCAACACGTGATATTAGAGCAGATTTGGTCTTGTTGGTTAGGAGGTGTATTTAACCCATGAGTTTGTTGTTGTGTTGGGATGACAGATTTTAGTGGAATGGATACTCAAATAGAAAAGTTGAATAACTATAATTATATCTATTGATGTATTTATATCAAGTCGTATTTGCAAGGTCAAAAATTGTTGGATGTTGTAGGTAGTGATGAGATGGAGCCGCCACCAAATTCAATCTGAGCCTATAAGAAGTGAAAGGTGAAAGTTAGTCAAGTGTTGTTCGTGTTGAAAATAATGCTAGATAAGAGTCTATTATCACATATCAAGGATGTAGAGACATTGAAAGAGGCAAGAGATATTTTTGTCGTACTATTTTCAGAGAAGAATGCGAGTCGGTAGGGTGATGTAACTTTAAATTAGTATTTTCTTAAAGTGAAGAGTTTGTGTAGGGAGATCGAGCAATTCGACGTCAATGCAAAAATTGATGAGAATAAAATATGACGAATAATTTTTAATAGCATAAGATCGGAGTATGGTGCCTTCATCATGGCAATTAGAATTGAAGGATCCGTTAACAAGTCAGAAATCTCTTATTAAGTAACTAGCAGGGTTGACAATGAAGCACGAAGAGGAGAAGGCTCTATATAGCAGTTGACAAGGAGAATTGAGCATTAGCTAGTATCAACGACGACCTGAGACAGAGAAGGTTGGTCATGGACAGTGTCAGAGGGGCATGTGTTGTGGGGGAGCTCCAAGAGGCCAAGAGGGCGAAGGAGAGAAATAAGGTGAATCCCACAATAAAAGTGTGGAGTATTATAACTGCTTAAGATGAGGACACAATGCAAGAGAGGCCGATTTAGGAAAAAAGATAAAGAAAACCTCAAGGCGATCATGGTGGAGAAGTCATCGGAGGAGGTCCCAAGTGAAGATGAGTGAGATATGTCGGCGACAACCCCAATGGCCGATGTAGAGGGCACCAAAGAGGTTGATGAGCCTGAAACAGAGATTGACTTTGAGTCATGATTTTTTATGAGCAGATCGAGGAGAACAATGAAGTCATGATATATGTGATGGATGATGAGGAGAAGCCACAAGACAACATCGAGATGGAAGCCATTATCGAGGACAGTGATGATATCAACACGACAAAAAGGAGTGTCTTTGTTGCAAAAAAGACCGAAGGATGGTAATGATGCAAGAAGATGCACCCCCCCATCATGTAATCCATCGATAGAAATGAAAACTCGATGAAGATAAGTGCCGATACAGTGTGAGAAGAAGATTTTAGAATCTTCTATTCTAAAGAAGGTTGTTTTGGAAAAACAATCACAAACGTCCGAGCAATATCAAGCTCAGACAATATGAAGACAAGGCAAAAATCATGATGATTTAGATGGACGTGGATTATTAAAATGCAAGGCAAAATCAAGTTGGCACTGAAGGGAAGTGTTGAGAGTTATTGCCAACTTGAACAAAGTCCAAGTCCAAAAATATTAAATTATTTTAGAAGTAAGATATTTTGTTTAGGTCTAGATATTTCTTAAAGATACTTTATTGAAGAATAAAAATCTAGATACTCTGTAAGGTAAATCTTATAAAATGTCTAAGATGTAGAAACTTCATCCATCTCCTTAGGTTTGCTATAAATAGAGGTGATATGTAACATTTAAAGATAAGCTTCCAAGTAAGAAGACACGTGTGAGTTATAGAGAGTGTGCCCCCTCTCGAGTATTGAGTACGTGAAGGTTGAAGTGTAAAATATCGTAAATTTAAAAATAATAAAATATAAATATATATAATTAAATAAGATATTAGAAAATATCTATAATAAAATTCTAAAATTTATAAAGGATAAGCTGGAAACCTTAAGAACGAAACCAATAATTAATGGAACGTTAAATTAATAACGTCAAAAATTAACATCTTATTAGATAATATGAACTTAGTAGAGATGACAAGATTTAATAATAAAATTTATATGAAGGAAAAATTTACAATGAATGAAAGTGCAGAAGTTTCTAAAAAAAAATACTTGAATGATCGCATCGCTCCGGTCATAAAAAATCGATTCTGAACATACCTCTATTTCTCTATTTTTCTTCCCTCTTTTCCAATGACACTTCCGTTCATCTGCTCCTGATTTATTCTGTCTTTTTCTTGTGTCGTGCCTGACTTAACATCCCTCACTTGATATCTTCCCTTCCTTGTTTTTTTTTTCTCTAGGTCGCTACCGAACCCCCTTCTCTCCTGTTTCCTCTCTCTCCCCTTCACCACTAGCTCATTCTTCTTCTTCTTCAACTGAGCACCATTTCTCATTTTTCTCCTTCGATAACAAATCTTGCTCCATCTTTGCCCTCCCTCACCATCGCCAGTACTCACCTTCCCTTTCTCTTTGCTCGGTGTGCAACCAAACTCCTCTTTCCTCTTGGCGACAAGTCCCCCTTCCTATCAAAGCCAAGCCCTTCGACTCTTCCCCCTCAACGCAAGTCAGCCCCCAATCAAGCCCTTCACACCTGTCGCTTACCCCCTACTAGCGGCCAATTACAAACTTCCCAATACATAAGGGGAAGCCATTGTCTTCATCCGCCCTCTCCTCCTCCCCTTCTCGAATCTGATGGAGCATGACCCATGGACACACATCCTGACCTCCCTGATTCCCTCTCGCTCTACATGGCCACCGAGTTAGATCTGAGGTGCATGGGTCTCTGATAACTGATGTCATGCATTTATATATACATTTTCATCTCTATTTGAGCCTAAAAATAAGATTAAAACTCTCAATCTCATATTTTATTTCATTGCATAAGTATATTTATTTCTAGATTTGATTCTATCTTGGTCTGTTGTGCATTTCAGGGATATCAAGCTAGAAAGCTGAGGAATCGGGTCCCAAACTGAGTTTTCACGCCAATTGAAATACCTCAGGACCAACAAAAGTCGTTTGTTGCAGAAAGAAAGGCATACAACCTGTATGCACCAACATACAGATCGTATGGTCATTTTTCAGAAAATTATGCAAAGAAGGCAACGATATAATGCCGCGATTCTCTTTCAATCTGACCGACCCCTCTCCTATATACTCGTCCCAGGAGCCTAGGGTGAGGAGCTCCAATTTGGCCACCATTTTCATCCCTCTCTCATCTTCTTTCACTCCATCTTCACAAACCCTAGCCGCCGGCCACCATTTCTGAGGCGATTCGAGAGATCGAAGGCCTGAAGCCCTCGAGAGGAGACAGAGACCGAGCAAAAGACTGATACAGAGCAATATTCAGAGTTTGAATCATCTCTTTTATTGTATCTCTATTGTTTTCATAACTTTTATTAGGATGTCTCTCATTCTTGCTTTCTGTATCTTTACTGCCTTTTTATATGCCGCAATTAGCGGCTAAGGATCTTAATTTTTAGGGGCTATGAATGTTAAATACAGATTATGACTTTTAATTAAGAGGTTTTCTATTCGATGGATGTGATTGTTGTGCTGTGTATTATTGCTATACTTATTTGATTGCTTGATGAACTGTTATGATAGATTCCGAGCCGAGGTCAGACTCCAGGTTTGACCATCTAATATTCGAGTGGTTTTTCAAGGGTTTCTCTAAGTATAATAGGTAGATCTGGGACCCGGAAGGGTAGATCAGGTTATATCCGAGAGGTTGAACCCCGCTCAGATCGAGAGATCGAGCGTGCCTATACGAAACTGACACTCAATCTAAGGGATCTAAGCCAACACACGAGAGTTGAGGTTTAGATAAACTTAGGAACCCTATCTGACCATCAACTACACAAACAAACTGTGCGACCCTTTTTCGCGCGCTCCACACCGCCTTCCTGTGGTGTTGGCGATGTGATGCGGAAGAAGGACACGGAGATCCCTCCTAAGCGTGCATTTGTTTAACGCCGGTTAATTTTACCGTTTAGACCAATTTGAATGCACATTTAGGGGGTTTTTAGTGATTATGAGTTCTTGTAGATTCCGATGGGCGCAAGCCCCCATCGTTAATTACCCTGGGCTGTTAACCTCGAGACACCTCTGGATTTTTAAAAGGGAGAAACAAATAATATAGCTAAATGATGGTCAAGTGGTCGTGTGCCCTCATGATCGGGAATCATTAGAGCACCCTGGATTCGCTAGAAGGTTAATCCAGTGAAAGACGAATCTACTACTGATCGGTTCAGTCTTTACCATCTCGAGAGATAACCTTACTACTGATCAGATTAATCTATACAGAGGGGTTCGAGGTGAGTCTACTACTGAACGACTTTACCTCAGTTGATCTAGAAGATAAACCTACTACTGAACGATTCAATCTTAACTAGTCAACAACCAATCACACAAAATATAACTCGAAGCACTAAGCCGGTTGATCTTGAGGTTGGTGAATCAGGAGAAGGGCGGATTTGGCCCACTTGGTACTTCTCTCTGATCTTCTAGATCATGGATTCCAGGCACTAAGCGGACCCATAAACCTAGGAACACAACTGCACACAAGGTCAAACCTGAAGCACTAAGCCAGCTTGACGTTGAGGCGTGTGTCAGTGAAAGAACCTACTACTGAACGGTTCATTCCACTGTTGGAGGATGAATCAACTACATAACGATTCGATCCTCCAGACTAGAAGACAAACTCATCGACGGATTAGTTTAGTCTTACTAGCCTATTTTGTCATGAATTACTTGTTCATGACACAGGGCCATCATGATATCTCCTCCTCGGACACCATGATGTTCTCCTTTTTGTGTTGTTTGTCATAGTCTTAGTCATTCTCTGACGTACGTCAAGATGTTCTTGTCTCAACTAACTATCCTGAATGTTGCATTACTTGTGCAGAAATTAATGTTTCACTTAACATCCCTTGTGTGAGCATATCTAGTCACTTCTAAAACATTATCACATTGTTTATTGATTTTATCAAGGTAGTGCGTTTCATTATTATCTCAGTTGCAAGGGTGAATTTATCATTTTATCTTTACCATCATTATTATCATTTTTTTTATTGTCATATTTTGTTTTCTTTTATTTATCCATTATTATTTTTTATTATCCTCAAACTCTTATTCATTTTTATAAAAAATTATTCACAAAAATAATAGAAAATGAATTAGCTATTATTTGAATTTTAGAATTTTTTTACAATAGCTAAATGAATAGAATTTTATTTTGTTATTTTTTAAATTCTATTTATTTTATAGAAAATTATTTACAAAAAAAATGATAAAAGATGAGTTAGCTATAAAAATTACCTATAAAAATAATAGGAAATGAAATAGCTATTATTTATGATTTTATTAGAATTTTGAGATTTTATAATAGCTAATAAGATTTTATTTTATTATTATTATTTTATTATTCTTTATAAAAATATTAAGGAATGATTTGATATTTTTATTTAGATTTTAAACTGAAAATAATAAAATTTATTCTACTATTATTATATTTTTATTTGAGTTTCTGAAGTAACCAAAAGAATATAATTTGCTTTATTATATGATTTTATTTTGGATTTTAAAATAGAATAATATATATTTATTATTTATTATTATTATTTCTTTTGTTTTTATGAGAAAAATAATATTTAACTATTATTAATGAATTTTATTGTTTATTTATTATTCTTTTATAATAAAGAATAGAATTTATTTTATTATTGCTTATTGTATTTTATTATTATTATTATAAAAAAAATTATTTGAAAAGACAATAAAATATATCTAGTTATGATTTGAAATTTTATTTGAATTTTTGAAATTTTTATAACATCTAAAATGACTAGTCAAAGCTAAGTCAAATATACAAATGTAATATGATGTCTTTTGCTTTTAAATTATTTTTATATAATAATATTTTTAAAACTGAAATATTCTTATACAGAAAAATACTAAAAAATAAAAAAAATTTAGTAACAAATTTGAGTTAATTTGGAGTTTAGGAACATTTTCAAATGATTTATTTACTCTATATTTTTAATATTCTGTTATTAATCGATTATTGGGCTTAATTTGGGCCTTTGGATTTGCACTGAGATTAACACATATCTTCCATTCAACTTTACTCTTATTTGGGCCGTTGGATCTGTTTTGAGATTGAATTATATCAGATGAGAGGCACAGATTCATTCTTATATTTCTATTTAAAACAGCGCCTTATTTTAATCGTCTGATCCCTTCAAGATTCCCACGCGTGCGTCAACATTCGTGTTGATGTGATCCTCTGACTCTCCAGTCAATGAGAGCTCTAAGATTCGTGCTAATGGTGGCACCGGCGACTGAGATCACCATTTCCCGATCAAGCAGGTGTTCTAGCATCGTTTCACCACAAGGAACTCTTCCATGGTGTCTGATCGACAATCAATACGATAAATAGTGTTGCGCACTAGTACTATTTGAAACAGATTGGTACCGTTCGGTACCAAAGAGCAATTCTTGCAATTCGATTGATTTCAATGAAATTCTTGACAATTCAAGACTTATAATGCATCGTTTAACATATTTGCATGAATCAAGTTGACATTATGCATCCAATTTGAATGATAATCATATTATAACTCAATAAGGACTGTCACAGTATAGTATCGCTCGGTATCGATCACAATTTACTCAAAATCCTAACTATTTATTCACTTTCAATGCCACTTATGCACTCAATAAACTCTATAACAACAATTATAGCTGAAATGCATTCAATTATACATGCGATTTTCTTTAATCTCAATTTTAGAACCGAATTTAACTGATACGACGCGATAACCATACTGCTTATCACAAATTCATCGAGTTCTCAAGCTTCCAGCTGAGATCAATCGACTTTAAGCATTGCTAGGACATCAATGTATATGATATGAACCATAATCAATACAATTCATGCACTTAAATGAGAGAATGATTAAAAGAAACTGACTGGTATCGAGTTCTCAAGTATATACTGAGATCAATCGATGTAACAGTCTCAATTCTTGCTCTTTAAACAAAATTCAACAAAGAAATCAATAAATTTATGCAATCTAAGCTTCTAAATCTCGGAATAAAGGAAAAGAAGTAAAAGAACCAAAGAAAATCGATGAAATTTGAAACGATAATACTGATATACTGTTATTCAAAGAATTCAGTTACAATAATACTTCTAATCTCCAATATCTCAAGAATTGAACTTCTAAACCTTGAATTGATATAAACTAGAGCTTAGAACTCACCTCTAATTGGATAATTGAGATGAAATGAATCGAGTTCTCAAGTTGAAACTGAGATCAATCGATTATACCAATCTTCTCTTCCTATTTCTTGCTTCTAACTTGCTCTTTCTCTCTCTGAGTTCTGTATTCAATCTCTAAAGTGTTTCTTCTCTCTCTCTCTTGCCTTTTTTTTTTCTTTTTTCTTCATGAATTAGAGGTTTATATAGGCAATTAAAGGGTGTACAAGGGGATTAAGGCCATACACCATCCATACATCAACAATTGAGCTGCCTTGGCCTATGAACATGGTTTTCACTTTCTGTTAGTCCTTATGTTATAGTGTGGGTCCCATTTAAACGAATCCAAAACTCAATCTTTGACCGTTGACCAAATTTGACCTTCCTTTCACTTCTCTTTGATTAACAGAAGCTTCTAGACTTTCTTATATGCAATATATACTTACCCCATAGCACCAAAGCCACTCATTTCCTCTCTGCCATTGTAACTCACCTCTCAAGCTCTAATTCACTCACCCGAGCTCAAACTTTGGTCAACACCATACTTCCCTCATTCAACTGCCAATCTTCATCACTCTAATAGCATCGTGTGAATTCATGGGAGCCACAAGCACTGCCAATTCGAGTTAAGAGTGCAAGGTTTCAACTTTTCTCCATTTGCCCGATTTCATTACCTTGACTCAATTACTTCAATTCATCTCATAATTGCTGCTCCTTTCTTTATCTACAGTGTCGCCTAAGTGAGTAGAAGAGATTTGCATCATCAATTTTGGATTTTGAAGCAAGGATTGAAGTGCCTCATTGATCACCCGAGGTGTTCATCTCTCTCAATCACCCTATTCACTTGTTATTTTTCAATTTTGATTATTCACACATCTTCTCTCATGTATAGGCTAGCTCTAACTAAAAGGAATTGAAGTTGTGAGCTTTGGAGAGCTTGATCGGCATCAATGGCGCCTTCTGCCTCGTCGAGAAGAAGAAGAAAGAGAGAGAGGAGAGAAGGAGAAGGAAGATAAGGGGCTGCGCTTGGTGCACAGAGTCCACAGCGCACTGGGGCCCACTGTCAGAGGCGCAGCATAAATGAGCCAGGTACACATCGCCTTTTCCTTTTGATTTAAATTTCTGTTTAGATCTGCGCATGGGCTTGATGCATGATCACTTGTGTGAGTTGTATACTCATAAACTTGACAAATGAGCCCTTTATGTCAGTAGCTGAGTCTAAGCCCATATATTCAATTGTGACTTGGTTAATGAACTACTTAAGCCTAATAGATCTGACTTGGCATGATCCTATAGGGCCACCTGTTTAATTACCCTATTAATCATTTGCCATAACATTAATCCATGCTGAGGTGGCATCTGTTAATGAGTGCCATGTGTCACCTATGGGGCCCATATCGCCTAATTGAACAAATAGTATACAGCCATGTGGCATTGACATGCTAAGATGGCTTCAATGTGTGTTGCCATTTGGCACCTACCTTGTTGCTGTGGATCATTCACAGGCTGCCAAGTGGCAACTGTGATGATGTGGCCTGTGATGTGGACCAATCAAGGCCTGCCATGTGTCTCTGATTGATCTGACTGGGTTAAAGAGTGTTCTGCCACGTGGTAAGGGCTGAGTGAGGTGGACCAATGAGGTGCTGACACGTGGCACAAGTGGGACCCACTTGTCAGATATGTGGGACCCACATGGGTGAGGTGGACCAATGAGGTGCTGACACGTGGCACTGACATGCTGAGGTGGCCCAATGAGGTGCTGACACATGGCACTCTCTCTCTTCTCTAATTCTGTGTGTGTATATTTGAGATCCCCAATTTACACCTAGTAGTGTATCTATCTCCAAGTTGCACCTAAATGACCCCTTGATTGAATCTGAGCCCTTGATCTGCTTATTTAATCTATTTTATCTTCTCTGAATTTATTTTAATAGCTCCACTCATCTAAAAATCATGAAATTTTCACCAAAAATCCCTAAATTCATGATGATCACCCCTGTAATTTTTAATTTCACTTTTGCCCCTATTTCCTTGAATTAAAAATTTATTTTCCAAGAAAACCCTATTTTCCTCTATGAATTAATCTCAGATTTCAATTATAGCTCAGTGTCTCTGCCAAATAAAATTCTCTTGCAGAAACCACCATAATTAAACACCAATTTAGACTTGTATTGATGCTTATTAGGGTTTGATTTGATCAAAAACTGATTACTTGTCAACAATTAATACAAATCTAGACTTGATCAGATGGTTGCTCTCAGCTTTGGCATCTGATCAGTCTTGTGAAATTAACTTTCAATTCATGTTCATGAGGGTGACTTGGTCAAAAGTTGATTACTTGTCAACAATTGGCACAAATCATGGCATGGTCAGGTGGTTGCTCACAGCTTTGGCACCTGGTCAACGTTGGAAGCAAAATCACATTTGAGATTTCTTGTGATTGACTGTATCAAAATACTGGTTTAGCATTGACACAGTCCTTGCTGTATAGAAATTACACTGCTCCAATTTCTTAGGGTTTGCTCTGAAGTTTGTTGCTTAGGGTTTAATCTTGACTTCCTTGATGTCTGTCACTGAAGTGTGGGGCTCATTTGTCAATGAAAAATGATTACATGGATGACCCCTCAGGAGATCTCTTTCTCCCTCCTGAATCTCTTGAGTGTCATCCATGTCGAATGAACAGCAGATGGTGAGGTATTTATACTCTTGCCTTGCACTTAGAATTTCCTTGTGGGACAAATGAATTTGTTCCGGGATTTATTAGCGACTTTTTTGGCCAGTGGGTCCTTTCTCTCGCTCTTTCTCTTTTCCCCCTTTCTTATGTTTTATTATCAATAATTGATATTTATTTTCATTTACTCAGCTGTTTATCTTTGAGATTTTTCAAGGGTAAACACAAACCAACATATGAGAGTTGAGGTATGTTGTCTAGGTACTGATTAGTTAGGATACACGCAACCAGTGAAGAAATTACCCCTTAATAGCAGTCATGACTTGTTTGAGTCTATACGGATCATATGCGATAGCATACAGATCGTATGGTCCAGATCTGAGTGGATGTTGACCTATACCCATAGGAACCTTTATTTTACTAACATAAAAAAATCATAAAAATATTTACTATTTTGCATTTTAATTTATAAAAGTACAAGACCAATCCTTTGAACAAACCCTCATTTTTTATTTATTTGTACATCTAGAGATTCAAATAGAGTAAGTCCGGTAATTACCTCCGTTCTTGTGGTTTGACACTCTTGCTATATTGAACGTAAGTCATACGCTTGCAGCTGAACTAAAGTGCTGTCAAGGATTATAAATTTTAAAGGTAAGCACGCGACTTCCGCGAGTGTCAATAACCTTCGTGCCCTAACCGGCGGCAGTGGCCGAGGCAACACACCCCTCACTCGACTGACAACGTGGCTCCTCTATTCCATGGCCTGAACTGTCACCTTCGATTTGGTGGCGATATCTCTCCTAAAGTTGGTCCTAGAGAAGATATCTCATCCTGATCTCAAATGCTCCTTCAATCAGGCGAACTCACAGTCAAGACGCCACTGTCCTAACAGTACCAGTGGCAGTGGTCCTTGCAGCTGCGCTGATAGGCGACGTGGACCTCAGTGCTGAACTTGATTGTGCCCCCCTGAAACCCGTCCTTGTGGCCGTGAGCCGTAGTTAGTACTCTCTTACTTATTTCTTAGGCCGTGTGGGTTCTGGCTGGGCTGAGCCCCGTGCCTTCATATCTTAGGTCGGTTGTGCCTGTCTTGTGTGAAATTGTTGGCGTCTATCTTGTGTGCTTTCAATTGTGCCCTTGTGTTAGTATTGTGGTAGTTTATTTTTTCTGATAAAAACATATGGTAGCTGCTGTAGCTTGTTGCTTTGCGAGGTTGTGTTAGTATGTCTTGCTGGAGCTATGTTGTTCCTTTCACTTAACAATAATTGTTTATAAAAACTCTCTTTTACAATACATATAAAACTGATTTACATTCTTATATTAACGGATTTATATAGTCATTTTGGCAAATATTTTAGATTAATTTATATAACTATTTTATTATAAATTATATAGTAAATAACAACAAAATTTATAAAGTAGTTATCATAACAGCTAAACTTATCAAATTTGTCTATTACAACATAACATAGTATTATAGACAAATGATATGTATATATATATTTGAAATATTTTATTCATCACAGCTAATGTTTAAGGTACCAGGTACTTCAATAAACACATAAGGTTAGTACAAACAACAACAACAACAACAACAACAACATAATAATAATAATAATAACAGAATACAATTAAGTAAAATACATTAAGTTAAATATCACTATTAATGTTTTTTATGACAAGGTAAAAGTATATACTAATTAAATATTTCTTAATATTCATTTCATTATGATCATTTTATTTAAAGTTTATAATACTATAATAAAACATTAAAACACCAACACATTGAAAAATTAAAAACATTAATTAAACTATTTTAAGTTTTATTTGAATTTCTTTCCATTTCTTTCTTAATTTATTATAATTGTAACTATAGATATACACTAGGAAGTATATTTTAATAAATTCAATATCAAATGATAAATAATTAGTTATTACTAAAATTTATTATTAATAAATAATAATTCTAATTTATAAGAATGAAAAGAATTGATAAGATAATTAATACATATAAAAATTATTTATAATTATTTCTTATAACTATTACTTATAATTTATTATGAATGTTACTTTTAATTATCAAACATATAACAAATTAATTGGATGAATATAATTGTAATGAGGGATTTTGTAAGTACACAAATTAATATAACATACTTATAAATATTATAAAATATATATTAATTAATTTCTCTATTTTTAATAAAAATAATATTAATTATATAATATTACATATTAATCAATTTTTCTATTTTAAAATAATTAAATTATTCTAATTATAATTAAATTAATTAGGTGTTAATATTAAGTTAACTTAATTAAACTAAATAAAATTAAGTTAATTATATTAATCAAAATAAATATAATCTTAAAATATGAACTTAAATAATAATAATTTTGATTCAGAGCCCGTATACCCTGACCTAACCAAACCTAACGTAAATAGGATACTCACAAATTTAATTTATTTTGACTTTATAAGTTATCGTAATTATCTTAACGAGCCGACGATCGAGTACACTCAGGATTAGACAATTGATAAGATTTCTGACCCCACATGAGACCCAATGATGAAGATTCGCAGCCGTCACGCTTGTCGAGCTATTCAGACGCAGAATGCACTGAGATTTATGATTTTTTTAGAATAGACTTTAAATTATATTTTATTTTCTTTTGAAATTAAAAATTATTCATATCATCCGCATTTCATTTTGTTATGTATTTCATTTTTGCTCATTAATTAGGTTATTGATTAAATTTAATTAGTTGTAGAATAAATTATCTTAGATAGAGTAATTATAATTTAATAATTAATGATTGTATTAATTAAGTATCTTATAATTATACTATATAAATAATTTAATTATAGTACTCTTAATTTTATTATATAAATGATTTAATTATAGTATTTCAAATAAGTTTCTAAAATACTTATGTATTTGTGAATTAATATTATTTATACAATATTTGATTTAGTTAAGTAGCAAAAGTCGTAGAAAATTAGTGAAATGTAAATTAAGACTAAGTAAAGTCTTAATCATAGTATAACCTAACTTAATAGGATTGCTTTAGATATAATTACGAAGATATTTACTAAGAAAGGATATATTATTTATAAAAATGTTGATATAGATTGTAATTAGCTGATTGATATACTGATTAAGTTAAGCTTAGTCGAGCTATAACTAAATTAAATCAAGATTAGAATTTACATATTATCTATTTTTATGATTTGCATGTCGTTAAGAAATTCAAGGAAAATTATAATTTAAAAATGAATATCCACATTTGGTGTGGGGAGAGTGACAATACCGGTTCAATTTCATAATGAAAACACTTCTAATTATTATTAAGGAGCTATACCATGGTTACTGTAATTGTGATGGTTGATTTTATGTATGTTAGTGACTATTTTGTCACTTTATATTTATTCGTGATTGATTCATTTCATTTCATATTATTTTCAGATAGTCTCCTTCAATTTCAATTATAGATGTATTGATAAAAATCAAGTCGTTGTTCATTTTCATTATAGTAAGGGACTATGCAGGATAAATTAGGGACGATTTTGTTAGCGAATGACGCTCTCTTCTATAGAGCCTGGGTTGCGGTCGGTTCTTTCTGAAAATAATTTATCCCGCAAGATCATTTATGTGATATGAGAGTTTGACCCACTACTATTATATTATAATATTTTAGAATTTATTATTTTTTGATTTATCCTTGATAAAAAAAATTATCATGGCAATCATGTAGTGTATTTTTATAAACTTTTTCGTATTCTTTTTATACAACACTTAGTACATAATTAAATCAATTTAAATATTTAAACTAAAATTTTACATTATGATATGTTATTATTATATCTGTTATAATTTTTTTAATGGTTTTAAATCTAAGCCTAGAGATTTGTAATATCTCGGTGCTGGACCTAAAACCGCACTGAGTGACTTGTCACTAACGTTTCCATGGTGGTTGTGGGGTCCAGATTTGGAGCTAAATGACAGTCTGTGAGGATCGACTTTAGGAGTTGTCCATGATTTTACCGCCATTGTATTATTTTATTTTATTTTATCCATTTGGAGTTATTAAGCCGTTATATTTGATTTTTGGATGTCCTTTTCGGCACCATATCGTTTTGTATTATTTATTATTTTTGCTTATATAAATCTCAGATATTTATTTATTTTGGGACTTATAAATGGAGTTTTATTCTTTTATTGAGATAAATGAATGACTTGTGTATTTTTGAGCATTACATGTATATGTGTCTTTGCGTACACATGACGGTTTGTAATCCCGAGTGCTTTTCTTTTTGGTTCGGAGTGTAACATGAAGTGTGCATTCTCTCGCAATTATAATTTTTTTTATTGTACATTTTTATCTTTATCAAGATAATAAAAATTTGTTCATTTGTTGAAAGAAGTGCTTTTCCGCGGTGTCCAACTCATTAGTGGCCAAACATCTCATGTATAAGCCTGACCATTTACTAAATCAACCATTATGTGAAACAGTGAAACTAGAATCGCCTGGCTGGTTAACTGAAATATTCAAATTTTAAATTACAAAAAAAAAGATCAGCATCTAATTATTATTATGTAGCACGACTTCCTAATTAACCTCTATGCTTGGCTTGAGCGTCAGTGCAATCATTTCCTGAAATTAATAAAGCAAACTTAAATTAGTAATTAATTAAGGTGTGAATTTGATTGGCACCATCCTAAATTATTTTTTGCTACATTAATTAGTGCTGGAATTTAGCCGTAAAGCAGAAGGGCGATTGCATCTCGGTCTGATGTTTAGTACCCTCGGCTCTTCTGCCTCTGCACCCATGACGGCGACAAGACGGGATTCATCTCAAACTCCGCTTCTTTCTCTCCGTCACCATCCTCGTCATCTTTGTTTTCTTCCCCCTCTTCTTTGTCTGAGACCTTCACCCGCCACACCTTCACCATTCGGTCTAAACTTGCGCTATAAACCAACAACCCGATGCCTTCCATTTCTACCTCCACACTAGCTGCCATGCACCGCACCGGGCCTCGGTGCCCCTCCATCACTGCTAAACAGGTGTGAAAAGCACTACCCATCTCTCTTTTCCAAACCCTGATTGTAGTGTCCTCTGAGCCACTCAGGACAACTCTGTCCGCCGCAGCAGCCAAACACAGCACGGCAAACCGGTGCCCTTGAAGGAACCCGGCATGGTTGAACCGGCCAGAGATGGCCTCCTTTTCCCATATGTTAACATAGCCGTCTGAGCTGCCAGAGTACAAGAAGCAGGAATTGCTTGATCGGCACAATGCCAGGCAGTTCACTGGTGAAGGTTGAAATCTTAGAGACATAATCAAGGTGTGTCGCCCATCGCCATACACCCGTCGCCATATCTTCACACATCCATCTGACGATGCTGTGAAGAGGCAGCCGTCATCTTGGTTTACAAGCATGGTATTGATCTGCATTAATTGTTAATCAGTTATGAACCTATTAATGAAAGTAAATATATACATGTATTCATTGTTATGTAAAGTCATAAACTCTTATGCTTGATCGATCTGTACCAAGCTATGCTGATTCAACACAAGCCAAATAATTTCATCTGGATGTAGAAAATGGAAGGCCTCTTCATTTGATCAGAAAATACTGGTCCCATAAGCGGGTACATGTGGTACAGTAATTAAATTTGAGCTCATGAGATGAGCATGCATGTGGTACAGTAATTAAATTCTAGCAGCCTAGCTCACTGTCCTTTCCCAGAAGACTTTCTATGTGCTATAGAACAAAGGTGCAAGTGCAACAGAGGCAATATATATGTGCTGGTGCAGATCGAAGCTATTACTAACATTCTATTGCCATTTGACATGGAGAACAGTGCATGTTCTCCTTTATTCTGTCACGTGCATGCATTATTGTATTAGAAGGTGCATTGCTGTTGCAATTAATCAAAAAAATTGGATTGTGTGGGACCATGCTATGATCTAGCCATCTAGGGATTATAGATGCATAAAGGAAACATTAATTTTTTGAAGTTGAAGTTTAATGATCAAATGTGACTCAGCACTGACCTGTCCTTCATGTGCAACAAAGGAGTCAGTTGAGCACTGCTCGGGGAGCTTCCATGCTTTAACTGTGCTGTCTCTTGAGCCGGTGTACAACAAACCTTCGGCATTGTAAAATGCCATACATGATATCAAATCCTTGTGCTGCTGTGCTTTCTTGCTGCTCTTCCCAAAAAATGCCGGTAAGAATGAAGCAACATGGCTTTTTGGTGGTAACGTTGCTATCTTCCTTGACCTGACCCGGGCCAAGTCAGGGTCGGGTTCCAAGTCTGGATCAGTAGTCACAGACCAGATCCGAACCCGGCGGTCCACATGCGCTGTCACCACAGTTCCACCATGACCCAGCACAGCAGTGACACTGTCTCTTCTGCTACCAATATGGATGTATCCCCTGTCAAGACAGTCGCGCAGGCTCCAAGCACGTACCCGGCCACTATCACTAGCCGTAAAAACCAACCCATTTGAAATGGAGATGGAATGGACATTACCATCAAGCCGGTGAAGGGTTGCGAGGCAGTGGTAGTATATGGAGGGGGCAGGTGAGCGATGTGGTGAGTGTTTGGTATCATTAAAAGACAACTTTTCCGTGTCATGGTGGAGAGGTGATAGGATCCAAGGAGAGTTGCAGCCGGGTGTTGAAGGAACAGAGGTTGCCAATGAAAGTCCCGAGAAGCTCATCCTCGCCGGTTCAGGAATATTAATAGCACCGCCAGTCGGACTTGCCGGGAAGTTATACGGAGGAACTTTGTTTTCCTCCAAAAATGTGTGGAAGCTCTTGCGGCGTGCGGGATCCATTTGTGGAGAGGTATGGTGCAAGAGAGAAGCTAGATGTGCTTGTATTGATTTAGATTTGCTCAGGAGAGACTCTTTGCCTTTTTGGTTGTCGTGTTTATCAAGAGAGAAGCTAGATGTGCTTATATATATGGATTTTAGATATCGGGTAAACCCAATATGAAATGTTGTCAGAAGGAAACAACATGCAGTAGCTATTCTACAGATTTTTATTTATTTTAGTAAATAAAACAAATAAATAAATGAAAATGGTAAGATTATTCCGAAAATTAGCTCATATAGCCTGGACCGAGTTTAAAACTCGGTCCCAGGTTTTTTTTTTTACGTTTGTGTGTGTTATATTAAAAACAAAATACAACAGTCAGTAGATTGATCTAAAATATTACAACAAAAATTAAACTCAGTCCCAACATTTAAAAATTATAACGTTTGTGTGTATTTGAAAATTGTAGGTGATTGGACCGAGTTTTAAACTCAGTCCCAGCATTCTGCTATTATATAGCACACCCAGCACCTTTCTCCTTCATCTTTTTTCAGCCAACCATTTCTTTAAAATCGCCATTGTTATTGTTGCAAGAGCTTTCACCACTCTCGTCTCATCAACATTATATTTTTTTTCTATTTTGACTATTAATTTTTACTGTAATATTAAAATACACTAATAGTAGGCTTTATCGTTCATGCTGTAGAGATTAAAATGTTGCTGATCAATGTGTATCACGGTGGTTAAATCCTGAACACTTCAATCGGCACAGGTTATGATTTTCATGCCGCGTGCACATTTAAGCAATAATTTGTAATTTCTATTTGAAATAATAGGGACGAAGGGGTGAAATGAAATATGAGGTTGAATTAGCGATGACGGGAATTGATAATTGTTGGTGTCAGAAACCTCAATTGACCGACATCCCATGCGATCACTTGCTTGCTGTTTGTTCATTCAGAAGACTGTATTACACTCAGTACAATGATCCGGTCATTAGGTCAGATGTACAACAGTACAGTCATTAGGCCAAATCCAGCAAAAATCAACAAATGAAGGAGAAGAAAGATACACATTCCAATGGTTATGGATGAAATGGAGGATCGTATCAACAGACTGCCAACTCGAGGTCGAGCTTTGTTCTAACAGAGCATGATTTAGATTATCAGTGTGTTTATGTTTTTTGTTGTTATATTTACCAGAACAATTGGATTTTAATTGTTGTTGTAATATTTCTATTTGTTTGATACTATTTTAGAACAATGTATTAATCGTGCTTATATTTGGCTTTATAAATCTTTATTTTAATTTTTATTGTAATATTTTAGATCAATCTATTCACTATTGTATTTTTTTTTAATATAACACACACAAAAATATATAAAAAAAATCTGAGACCGAGTTTCAAACTTGGTCCAAGCAACTGGGACCGAGTTTGAAACTCGGTCCAGACTATATGGGCTAATTTTCGGGATAATCTTACCATTTCCATTTATTTATTTTTTTATTTACTAAAATAAAAAAATCTGGCTATTCTACCCAGATTTTTTAGTAATCAAAATAAAAAAGAAAAGAAAAATGGTATGATTACAGCCGAAGTGTTCATTTTTAGTCAGATTCATGTTTCAAATTTGATCCTAACTTTTAAAACTTGATCCCAATTTTTTTTAAACTTTTCTAAATACTTTAACATAGTTCACGTTACATATATATTTGTTAGAAAATTAACATGTAAGCCCCAGCTACGTAACAAAAATTATTATAAATGAGTACAAATTATAGATACTAGTATTTTATTCTGTACGTAATTTACGATTTCAATATGATATAAAAGTATTTTCAAAATTATTTTCTTATTTTTATTATATAAATAATATACTAAAAATATGAATATTTTAATAACAAAATGAAATATATAATTTTCACGAATAATATGAAAAAGATATCAAATTATTTATAAAATTCAGCAAAACTCATAATTAAAATGAAATATGGGCAAAAATATTCGGAAAATCTTGCCAATTACTATGGATTAAAATGGGTAGGAAGAAGTAGGAACAGTGGACAAGCCACATGGTAGCAGGAGGGTCGCCGCCCCATGACTGATTTTTTTTAAATCATCATTGTATTTATGTATATTTAAAAAAATAGAAAAAGATATTTATATTGAAGATTTTTTTTAATTTTATCCTTGCTTAGAAAAATTTTTAAATTTCCTTCTCAATTGGAAAGTCTGACCCCGCCCTAAATAGGAACTAAGAACTAACTAGTAACATATGAGAATCAAATTAATAGCACAAAAACGACCTAGATGAAAATTAAAATCAACTGTGACAACAACATATGTATTTATATGATGTCTTCTTTTTAAAAAAAAAACTTTAGGTTTTACTGATTTAGGATATTTTTAACTACGAAAAGTTCACTTATTTGAATGATTATGCGTTTAGTGTAACTACACAATATTTATTGGTACTTATTTTTAATATAAGAAGTTAGATAAAGTGAAATTGTGAAAGTGAGTGAATTAATAACTAGGGAGGGATGGCTTGACAATGGTTATTTTGTCAGTTTTGATAATGAATAGTTGGTACTTATGTGATATTATTTCATCATCTATCAAATATTTATTTATATTTTGATCGATAAATATACTTATATTTATATGTTCTTCAACTATTTATTTAAATTTAAAAATTATGCTAATAAATTATTATTTTATCAGTCAGCTCTCTAGCTTAATTTATTAACGGTAAATTACTTCATCCTTACTTGGATGACTTGACCATCTCTTTTCTACAAGAAAAAAAATATAAATGCACTGATTAACCATTAAATAATCTATATATAATAATATAAAATTACTAAGAAGAACCATTGAAATTTAATTGATTATTAAGTATATAATAATATGCTTGGATCTTGTATTGCACTCATTTATCTCCCAATTTCATCAGCCATCATACCATTTCCCTTTAAAGTGTTTGAAAAAACTTCAAAGAAAAATATCAAAACATCAAAGTTTTGTAAAAATAAAATTGGAACGAATTTGAAACTCGGGTCTGGCTAAAAATGCACATTTTGGCTGTAATCATATCATTTTCGTCTTTTTTTTTATTTCAATTACTATTTTTTTTTGTATTCTACATGTTATTTTTGAATCATCAGTTACTTAAACTTCATTTAATTGAGCTTTCACAACATAGCATAGGTTATTAGCTGATGCCTAATTTATTATGAGATTCCCTACAACAGAACTAGATTTTACTAATATCAATTTACTAATATTTTTTTAGTGAAAACCATTAGTAATATTGGGCGGTGATACTTTAGAAAATAAGTTTGAACTATTCTATAATGGTTGGAAGAAGAAAATATTATAAAATATATTAAAAAGTATATATTTTTTTGAATAACCTTTGCTAACGGTTTCTTAAAAATAACCGTTAGTAAAACCCAACGCCAAATATTTTCTTGCTAACTTTAAAAAAAATAGTTATTGAATCTTCTTTTATTTTGTATCATGCAACTGCTCCAGAAATCCATTTAAAATCAAATCTTTTCTTTGACCGCCAGAGCCATTTCTCTCCTCTACTCTAGCTTGAAATCTCTAATTTCCTTTTGATGCTAGCTCCTCGATAAGCCTTCTTGAAGCTCCTTTAGTCGGCTAGCTTCTTGAATTGCCACCAGCTCCACCAGCCCTTTTTGATTTTTCTTCTTAAGACGTAATTTTTTTTATCTCCAACTTAACTTTTATTTTTTAAATTTTTGTATAATTAATTTATACTTTCAGTTATTAATAAGTTATTTACATTAATTATTATATAAATTGATGACACAATTTATGAACATACTAAAGTATATGTTTAGGTTGTCTGTATGAAATATGCTTGTTCTTACTATATCATCTTTCATTTTTTTCTACATTTAGTAAATAATAATATTATAGTATAGGAGGCTCTCTTTGAAGCTCTACTTTCTTTTGGTGCTAGCTCTGTATATATGGATGACTGAGTGATTTTAGAGACTTTGATGAAGTTAGTCTTTTTATTTTATTTGTATATTTAATTTCTCTTTGTTTGAGACTAAAGTTGTTGTTGTTGTATTTGATTTCTTTTATCTATCTAGTAACTTCAAGATCAGTGGACTTGTAAGACAGCAATTTCAGATGTGAAATAAAATTGGCTTGCGATCATGAATCCGATAGTAATTGTAATTAATTTGAAGTTTTGCAGAATCAGTAAAGCAGAATAACACTAATTTTAATATCTTTGAAATTTCTTAATTTTATTTGATTTTTCACTTTCTATGACTCAGATTAGTATAACATTAATATTCGCACAAGAGGCGAGAGTGGGAGCTTGTATCTCTGAAGGAGCATCGTCCATCAATCTAGTTTATAACCCATGTTATGATATCTATGTTGGCAAGCAATGTGATTGGATGTAAAGGAAACTTATTATGACTGTTATTGCAGTAGTATTTATTATTTACAATATTAAATCTAAAGACCTTGTGTGTAATATATAGATACTATTGATATTAGATATAAAGAGAACTTATTCTGACTGGCATTGAACTATATTTATTATTTATAGTATTATGTCTAAAGACTACTGTTATGAAGTATAAAGAGAACTTATCTTAACTTTTAAATATTCTTAGTTTTTTTGTGAATATTCTTCTTTTTCAATACTTTCAGGTATGATATGCCACTAATTTTATTTGCTGGTTTGAACCACCATTGGCATACAATAATTTTCGATTGTGCACTTCTTGCAAAAAAAG
The DNA here is from genome assembly GCA_037127355.1 of Schoenoplectus tabernaemontani. Taxonomy (NCBI): domain Eukaryota; kingdom Viridiplantae; phylum Streptophyta; class Magnoliopsida; order Poales; family Cyperaceae; genus Schoenoplectus; species Schoenoplectus tabernaemontani. The sequence continues at coordinate 3,401,408 of CM073738.1, forward strand.
TGAAGAAGAGTATAAATGGCATTTGAAGAAATTTGTACAATGCATGAGTTGTGTAAAACCCGGTGAAATTTTGACTGACCAATGCTCAAGTATTGAGAAAGGTATAGAATTGGTGTTATCTTCCGAAATAGTCAATAGATTTTATTCATGGCATATTTTACATAAATTAGCTGCTAAATGAGGTAATGTTGGAGACAAAGATTCTAAAATTGAATGTGTAAAGGATATTGTGTATAATTCACGTATTGTGCTTGAATTCCAAACAAGATGGGATAATCTAATGGATGAACTCGGGTATCGGGAGAATTCTTGGTTCAGATCTATATATAATATGAGAGAGAGATGGGTACCAGGACACATGAATGATAGATTTTGGACTGAAATGATAACTACCCAGCGTGTTGAAAGCTTGAACAATTTCTTAAAGAAATATTTGAGGCAGAAAACTACACTTGATGAATTTGTTATTAGATTTGAGGAAGCTTTGAAAAGAGTATGAGAGAGAGAGAGAGAGCATGAAGCTGAACATGATATTGACAACTTGAGGTTTGTACTTAATATTAACAACTTAGCTAATACTTTAATTAAAAAAAACTTGAGTTTTGTACTTAATATTAACAACTTATTTTATTATAATGTGACTTCTATTTCTAATATTTTTTCTTAATTGACTGTTTAAAAATTCATTCAACATATTAATCAATTATTTACATTAATTGTTAATTTTAGATTTAAAAAATAAAACATAAATTAAAAAAAATATAAAAATACTTTGCTAATGGTTTATTAACAAAAACCATTAGTAAAAAAATTAAAAAAAAAGTATTCACAAAATCCTTTTCTAATGGTTTTTATCAAAAATCATTAGCAAAAATTCAAAAAACAAAAAAAAATCACAGTACCCTTTGCTAATAGTTTTTGGCTGAAAACTGTTAGCAAAGGTCCGTCCAACGCTCTTTTTTTTTCTAACGATTGCTTATATCTTTTCTAACTCTTCATTACTAACGGTTGTAAAATTATTCATAAATTAATTTAAAAATTATTAGTGTTGTTTTTTTTCGCGTAGTGATTAATGAATCAAATGTAATAAGCTAGCTAACTAGTATAATAATTCTATTTGGGACCGGATCACCTGCCAACAGGTGGGCAGGATTTTCCAACTAACTACCGATTTACACGTGACATCTTCTCCTTAGGTTAATTAGTGAGCATAACTTTGTTATTTTTTCAGTCACGAATCATATTAAAAATAAATTACATCCGTCATCAAGAGAAATTCATTTATCACAAATGATTTACTATAAAATGATGGGAAAAAAAATAATTCTTCTTGTGTTCCTTCTTTTCCCTTACCGATGATTTTTTTTGGAAATGTACATAATATATAAAAATGAAAAAATAATGAATAGGCAACGGAAAACAATTCTGATTGGTTATTTTAAAATTTGATGTAAAAATCATTTAAAAACTCACATAAAATAAGGATGACTAATGTGTTGAATTTAGTGAGACTTCAATAAGATAGTAATGAATATCATGTCTTTATTATATTCACTTATTAACTAATTAAAAAATGACATAAGAAAATTAAAAAATATTACTTGCACAAATTAACAATCAAGAAATAAAACAGAAAAAAATTAAATGGACTGTTATTTTACAACTTAAAAGTTGTACAGTAGAATTGTTTAGATTAGGGGTGTCAATGGGTCAGGTCACATTATTTTATTATTTTTTTTGACCCGACCCAAACCCGACCCGATTAAATTCGGGTCAAAAAATTTTGACCCATACCTGACCCGACGGGTCACGGGTCGACCCGACCCGTGTAAAATAATTAATTATTTATTAATTATTTTTATATAACTTTAAGCAATAAAATATTGATTAATTTATAATTAATCATAATTAGTGTATATTAAAGCTTTAATTAGTACTAAATCACAAATTGACTTCAAAAAATATAATTAATCGGATCGGGTCGGGTTGACCCGAATCCGATTTGACCTGATTCGGATCAAAAAAATTAAACCCGACCCATTTATCTTCGGATCATGTCGGATCGGGTCGGTTAACCCGTCGGATCAGATCAATAATTGACACCCTAGTTTAGATAAATAGAAACGCACGGTTTAAATAAAATCTTAGTTATATTGTGTTAATTTGCATGAAGTGCTCAATATACTTCCCACATAATAAATATGAAGTTTTTACTCTTAAATTAGAAAATAAATATGAAGTTTCTAGACTTGCGAAAATAAATGCACCAACAAAGGATGTCCAAAATTAAAGAATTAGTACACGTTCTTTTATGGCGGCATGAATAAGCAGCAATGCACAACAAACTAATCAGTTTGAAATGATAACTTATTAATGAAGAACAAACAATTGGAGCGAGCGTATATCTAACTTTTATGAATATGTTTCTTTCATTATTGAAATTTGATTAACTGTTCATCATAAGTCATTAAGACTGTTTTTACAAAAAAAAAAATCAACTATTTGTTCAAGAGAAGGGATCCAATTACCACCATTTTGGTGCCACATTGGTGCCATTAAAATTAAATATCAAATAACTATTATTTAAATTCTTAAATAACAAAACTAATTGAAGGAATATTTTATAAATATCATCTTATATATGTATACAAAAAATTATATCATTTCGATATTATTTATATAGGCATCAAGCGTTAATAAAATCAACGGACCAAATTTTACAATTTAGACACGTTACTTGATGGCTATTCAAATAAAGTTAAAAAATTTTAATTTTTCATATACATACAATTGAGATGATATAGAATACATCTAACGGTTCACATTTTTAAATTTATACATAAATAAATAAATAGCCACCATGGACACCAAAAAAAAAATGGTAATTGGATCCCATCTCTTTGTTCAATGGTTAAATATCTTTCAGTTGGTAAGCTTGAAGCATGTTCTATCTAAATAAAGAAAATACATACAAAATTTTAGTTTCTTAATTTGAATAATATTTATTAAATATATGTAGCATAATAGTTGAATTGGATAACTAAAAACTATACGATTAGAAATGCCGAATGCAAAAGTTTAGGTCAATTAAGGGATAATAAGAGCAGTAGACATCGTTTTTAAGGGCTGTGTCGACCTTCTCAAGAGTCTGGCATAGCGGGACTACGAGAGGGTAGGGTAAGGACAAGATTTGATAAGAATTTTAAGAGTATTAGATTCAAAGGGTTTGATTTTTAAGGGGTGAGCCCGGTCCTTATCAAGCCCTTCAGACTCTCAAGGCCGGATAAGGATTGACGGATTAGGGTTTTGATATATATAGAGTAAAGATATCGTGAACTTAAGCTCACGGAGACCTTCCATGAGATTAACTAAAAAATATATCAAATCATCTCCAAATTTTAATTTATCATACTCAATAAATTCTTTATATGAAAATCTTGTGGGATGCAAAAAATTTAGAGTATTTTGAACTTTTTAAGTCACCATTTTTAATTTTTAAAAATGATGTTTAAACATTAAATATTTTATTTTTATTTTTAGAGTTGATTTTTAAAAATTAAAAATGGTGACTTAAAAAGCTCAAAACACTCCAAATTTTTGCATCCCATAAAATTTTCATATAAAAAATTTAATGAGCATGATAAATTATTTTTTTTAGAAATGATTGATATACTTTTTGAGTTAAGCTCACGGAAGGCCTTCGTGAGTTTAAGTTCACGGTATCTTTACTATATATATATATATATATTGATAATTATGTATTTTTGTAATGTTAATTTATTTTTCTATAAAAATATTAATTTATGTTTTTCTGTTTTGGCATTTTATTTTAATTTTTTCTTCTTTTTTTGAATTTTTAAGTGTAATTAATATACAATATAAATATTAAAAAAATATTTGGGAATGATCGAGTTTGATAAAGACCGGATTAGAAGGATCTGATTTTTAAAGATTAAGCTATGTCTTTGAGAAGTCTGACCCTTATCATTAGAAAGAGCCGAGTTGAATTTATAAGGATTGAACTTTTTGAAGGGCTGACCGGACCGAATTTAAAAGTCGAGCTCTTATAAATTATGCCTAGAAAGCAAGTCAATACACAATGTGAGTTAATTCAAAATTTCTTAAACATTTGATGGCCCGTATTTACCCGTTAGACCTGTTCGGTGTACAAGAGGGAATGAAAATGGATTTGAATTTTGAACTAAAATACATATAGGTAAAAAAAAATCACTTTTTTTTTATCCCTACCTTACATTCTGCCCATGTACAATTGGGCACTGATCAGGACAGGAAAAGAACAGAAAATAATCAAAAAGGAAAATAGAACTAAATGGTATCGTTACTTTTCTGATATATTTTGTGGTTCAGATTCTGGAACATTACAATGAAGTTGAATACCATCACTATTTGAAACAAAAATCAATATTATTCCGTACCAGGTAACTGAACTTGAACTGATTTTTTTTTCCTACGATACCAGTAGCAAAACCGAATAGACAGAGTTCTTAATTTCCTATTTTTTAAATAGACAGGTGAATCAAAAGATTTTACTAAAAGGAAACATAGTTCACTTCCCATTTTAACCATTTGAATTTTAAAAATAAAAAAACGGTCCATAATATATGAATCATCTGTGCTACGCGTAGATTCGTAAACTAACTCTTATGAAAAAAATCAAACTAAAATTATGTGGAGAAACGCCAAGCAACTAATATTATACATTCATACCCTCTATATATCTCTAATTTGCAAATTGACTACTTTAAGGAATAAGTCGGAGTCAACTTAAGATGATCTGATTTGCTGAAGTATTTTTTTTTTGTCCTCACTCTTCTCTGAGTAATATAATAATAAATTCCATGTCATGCGCGCATAGACATAGGGAAGCAGGGTGAGCCCTAAGGGCTTGGGATCAAAATTGGTCCCAAGTCTTGTTTCATCCGTCGGATCAGTATTATTTCACTAATCATGATGCAACTCATTTTCAATCTCATACTTTATTCTAATTTCAATGTTGATCCGACGGATGAAATAAGGCTTGAGATCAACTTTGGTCCCTGATAAGCCTCATTTATATATTATATTTGATTAGGGTTTTATCTCAAAAACTATGCATTTTATGTTAATTGTTAAGAATTTATTTAGTTTTTATGTCGAGTTCGAGATACTGCTGCATTTCTTATTATTTTGCAGGTCATTGAGTGTAAACAAAGATGTTAACATGAGAAATAATGCTTAGAACGAGATGGGTCGGATTTACACGAAGAAATCAAGTTAAAAGCATTCCCATACAAAAATTGCGGACCGCAATTATAAATTGCGGACCGCAAATGCTCTCTGGTTCATTCTGGAAAAAATGACAAAAATTGCGGACCGCAATTTTAAAATGTCGGACCACAATTTTTGGGTTGGCAGCGCGAATTGGCAGTTTTAAAGTGGTTTTCTCATGGGAATTAAGAGATTTTGATATCCCTTCGTCCCAGACATCTCTCAACTGTCTGGAGAGGAGTTCTAAAGCAAGAAAGAAGAGGAAGAACACCATGAGAGGGAGAATTTGAAGGAGAACTCAAGAACCGGGCGAGAAATCGTAGATCTTCTTGGTTTATTCTTTTCTTTACTCTTTTCTCATGTTGTACTGTTGTTTAAACATGAATCTTGATACAATCTTTGACATGATTTGTGGCTAGACACCATTCTAGGGGTTTTCGGCTTCACTCTCACTCGTTTGGTCAATTCACTCTATTTGATCTTTTAATATGTTCTAGTGTTTGTCGGGGATTCAATCTCAGATTTTAGTACCAAATTTACACTTTCGTGGCTTGGTACCGTACCTAAACAATTCGGGTTTCACGATTAAGTACTTCACCTTACAAAATATTTCAGCGGTACATCAATCACCTACTTGTGCTATTTGTGGTGGAGGCGATCATTTGGCCATAAACTGCAATTGGGGAAGATCTACCGAGGGGGATGCGGAGCAAGTGAATGTACTCAACAACAATTACCGGCCACAAAATAACCCTTACTCCAATTCTTACAACCCGGGATGGAGAAATCACTCAAATTTCTCCTGAAGAAACAACCAAGACGATCAACCCCAAAACCAGAACCAAAGTTCCAATCAAAACCGATCGAATCAGGGGTACGAGCAGAGACAATTTGACCAAAGCGCTCCGCAGAAATCTAATTTGGAACAAATGATGGAAAAGATGATGCAAGAACAAGCGGAGTTCAGACAGGACCAAAAGAGGGTCAACCAACAAGTGGCCGACCAAATTAGGGATCTAGGCATGAAAGTTGACCTACTAGCGACTCATGAGAAACTTTTAGAAACGCAAGTGGCGCAACTGACATCGTCGTCTTCACGCCAACATGATCAGTTGCCGCCTAAACCGGATTACAATCTCAATGCAACTGTTAAGGCCATCACTTTGAGGAGTGGAACTGCATATGATGGACCCGAAGTCCCTCAAGATGCCGGAGTTCATGTGCACCAGAAACAACCCGACTTCTGGCCAAAAAATCATGATGAGATGGAGCAAGAGGCTGACAAGGGAAGCACCAATGCGCCAACGCCGAATCAGGTAAAGGGGGGGTATACCGAGGTATGTACCCCCACCCAGGTTTATCCCTTACCCTCAAAGACTTGTTAACACGAAATTGGATAGGCAATATGCTAGGTTTGTTGAATTGTTAAAGAAATTGAATGTCAACATCTCATTCACCGATGTTGTCACTAAAATGCCGACCTATGCAAAGTTTTTGAAAGATATCTTGTCCAATAGGAGAAAATTAGACGATGAAATGGTAACCTTGACTAAAAAAGTGAGCGCAATAGTGATGAATAAGTTACCCCCTAAGTTGCAAGACCCGGGTAGTTTTACCATACCTTGTTCTATAGGTAGCACCAAATTCGACCGTGCTTTGTGTGACCTTGGGGCAAGTGTAAGTCTAATGTCAAAATCTATTTTTGATAAGATTGGGGTTGGTGAGTTAGTGCCAACAAAAAATTCTTTACAATTGGCGGACGGATCATTAAAATATCCGATGGGGGCAAGTTGAAGATTTACCGCTTCAAGTGGGGAAATTTTACATTCCCGTAGATTTTGTCGTAATTGAAATGGATGAGGACCCCAATACACCTTTAATTCTTGGCCGGCCATTCTTGAATACGGTCGGCACCCAAATAGATGTTAGAGGGGGAAAACTCACATTTGAGATCGGAAAAGAAAAAGTCAAATTCGATATGTTTAAACCTTTGAAATACCCCGCTAATGATGGTAATTTTTGCAGGGTGGACAAGATTGATGTGATTGTAAAAGAAGAATTTGAAAAACTATCAGTCAATGATCCGATTGACCGATTGATCACGTATCCCGCTGACAAGGAATTCGAAAGTTTTCTCGAACAAATGGAGTTGGAAATCTCAAAATCTGAAGAAAAGAGACACGAAACAGCAGAGCCAGCAGAAAATTTTCAAAATTGCGGACCGAAGAAAATATTTGCGGACCGCAAAAAGTGCACAAACGGAGGCAGAAAATTCCAGAGCCAAAATTGCGGTCCGAAGTCCGAAATTTGCGGTCCGCAATTTTGCCCAGCTATCACATTTTTAACTTCAGAAGGTTCAGACTCGACCCAAAACCCTCCAATCTCACTCAAGGTCGAGCTACAACCTCTACCATCCACTCTAAGGGTTGAAGTCTTTAATCCACTGACAAAGGAGAAACATAATGAGATTATGAAGGAAAAATCAAGAAAAACAATGATAAAGCACGATGACTCAGTGAGCACTGGTAGGGCAAAAGATAATGGTTTTCAGACATCGCATAAAAGATTACTGAAGAAATGTGAAACCGACTGGCTGAGTGCTCTCAAAGTGACGAAGAAATGGGTTTGTTGTGGACGAAAAAGACCGAGTGAGGAGGGATTGAGCTACTTTTTCTCCAAACCTCAACCCCCACCTAGAGATTGAGGCACCCGCCTCAACCCCGCCCCGCCTCCATTGTCTTCTTCCATTGTAAGTTCTTTATACCTTTCTTTTCTTTCACGCATTGAGGACAATGCTTGATTTAAGTTTGGGGGAGTATTTGGAACTTACTTGTATCTGCATAGCATGTAGTTGTTATTATTGTTGCATTAAGATTGTTATAATTTTTTTTTAGAAATTCAAATTTTAGTGGGTAATTTTAAAAAAAAGTTTTGAAAAACCCTAAGGGAAATTTTGGCAAAGGAATAGTCTTGTTGGAAATTTTGGGAAATTGATTCGGGAATATACAAACTTTTCTAAAATAACAGGTGGTGAATAAAAAGGGTTCTTGGGTCCGAAAAATCAGAAAAGAATATGCCCTAGGAAGTTTCTAGAATGATGAGTGTTTAAGAATTGACGTCCTCCCAAAATTTTTTATCAAACCTTGGAAATCCAATTTATTTGTTTATTTTAAATGAAAAACTTAATTAAGAAAGAGTGCTTATGGCAAGTGTCGACCGGTGCTTCTAAAAAAAAAATCAAAAGGACCTGAAAATCAATATGTAAATCTTTAGAAGGTCCAAATTATCGAGGCACCATGGTTAAGAGTGCACATGCCGTGACATTCGCAAACAAATAAAAAGAAAAATTTTGATTCAAATAAGATCAAATTAAGCCTCAAATGTGCTAGGGCGGTATTATGGAACTTCCTAACCCCCAACACGGCACGAGGCAGCCTCATGTGCGCATTTAGGGTTTCTTAATAAAACTTTGAGTTACACAAAAATAACCCGCGCGAGGTTCAGGATTAACACTCTAATTGTTCTTCTTTTATGGATTTGCTTGGTTTCATTTCATAGTTGAGAGGAAGGAAAAACTTAAGTATTCATCATTTTTGGAAAGATTCTAGGGCATTACATTGAAAGTAGGAGTCTGAGGTAAAACTCCTCGAGTAAAACACCACGTGTGAAGTCGGAAATAACGAACAATTCCCAAAGCTTTTCCCAAAAACTCAAGTTAATGACCGAACAAATTTGAAAGGATTTGTCTTAGGGTTAGTCACCTCTTTTTCAAACAACTCACGACCTTTTGCATGTAGGTTAGATTTCTTTGAAACATTGCTTAGTTTAGAGATGCACCCTAGGTCTCCGACTGAATCTTGCTTAGGGACAAGCAAGGTTTAAGTTTGGGGGAATTTAATAAGCCTCATTTATATATTATATTTGATTAGGGTTTTATCTCAAAAACTATGCATTTTATGTTAATTGTTAAGAATTTATTTAGTTTTTATGTCGAGTTCGAGATACTGCTGCATTTCTTGTTATTTTGCAGGTCATTGAGTGTAAACAAAGATGTTAACATGAGAAATAATGCTTAGAACGAGATGGGTCGGATTTACACGAAGAAATCAAGTTAAAAGCATTCCCATACAAAAATTGCGGACCGCAATTATAAATTGCGGACCGCAAATGCTCTCTGGTTCATTCTGGAAAAAATGACAAAAATTGCGGACCGCAATTTTAAAATGTCGGACCGCAATTTTTGGGTTGGCAGCGCGAATTGGCAGTTTTAAAGCGGTTTTCTCATGGGAATTAAGAGATTTTGATACCCCTTCGTCCCAGACATCTCTCAACTGTCTGGAAAGGAGTTCTAAAGCAAGAAAGAAGAGGAAGAACACCATGAGAGGGAGAATTTGAAGGAGAACTCAAGAACCGGGCGAGAAATCATAGATCTTCTTGGTTTATTCTTTTCTTTACTCTTTTCTCATGTTGTACTGTTGTTTAAACATGAATCTTGATACAATCTTTGACATGATTTGTGGCTAGACACCCTTCTAGGGGTCTAGGTGTAAACTCGATAACTCGAATGGTTTAATTTACTCGTTTGTTGATCTTTTAGTTCTTGTTGTTTGTGATTGTTGTTTTGTCTAAATTGTATGCCTAGTTTAATCAACTGCATGTTATCCTAGAAGTGAAAACGGAAACCGAAAGGTGGAACTGAATCTTCTGACCCAAAATAGTGATCTAGGTTGTAGGCCAAGTACTTAACCGTGAAACTTATTACCTAAGGGAAAACCGAGGAAACCTTAGAAATTGTGTGAGGTACCGAAAGGCGAAGTACAAAATCTAGGTTATGCCAAAGTGACTCACTGATCTTAATGGGCTTAAACTTATAAGGTGAAGTACTTAATCGTGAAACCCGAATTGTTTAGGTACGGTACCAAGCCACGAAAGTGTAAATTTGGTACTAAAATCTGAGATTGAATCCCCGACAAACACTAGAACATATTAAAAGATCAAATAGAGTGAATTGACCAAACGAGTGAGAGTGAAGCCGAAAACCCCTAGAATTCTCAATCTGATAAACTTTCCAGTCATTGTTGTTAGATTTACGCACTTTTATTTTGATACAAAAACTCTCTTTCGATTGTCTAGATTAGTGAAACTTGTTAGAACTGGTAATTCACCCTTGTCTTTGTGGTTCGACACCCCAACTACTACTTGACTAGGCCGTGCGCTTGCGGCTGAAATTAAGTATAAATTAGGGTATTTATTAGCTTAGCAAAATACACATCAGTCCCAAGTCCTTAGAACACCCCGATTCCTAGGCATATGGGCCAATTAAATGATGAGGATGGTTCAAATGATTTTATTTTTTGTATCTTAATTATATCTTAATTTTTAAAAAAATAATATCTGAAATTAAAATTAAAATATTAAAATAAAATCATCAGATTTAACTTAAATCCTTTTATTTATATATAGACTAAATATTATAAGGTTTAAATATTATTTTATGTGATGTGTTTTCAGCTCATGATGTTGCTATTATTGTGATTCCACTATTTTGACTAGTGCTTTTACTATCTGATTTCTTAGTATACTAGGTAAATCAATTCATGTTGTATCCTTGATAAGTGTACACCATCGCCCGAGAGTGTACGCTAGTTATTTAATTATGTCATTGACGGTCTCAGATGTCTGGGCTTTTACTTTGTCTCCGAACCATTTAGAGAATTTTAGATTGTGCTTCTTATTGATCTAATTTTCATTTCTAGCAAGATTATATTCTCATAACTCATCTAGATGTTCATTCAGATATGGAGCCACGATAATAAGTGTTGCAGGACCTTTATTTGAGCTTTCTATCGTAATTCAAATGTAACATTAGCACATTTACATTCAATTATTCCAACACCTTGGAGTCTACCTTCATGTCGAGACCTAGGAAGCACAATAGGTTCAATTTCTTCTAGGTATTCGGTATAGAATTCAATGACTTCTTCTTCCACATGCCCTTCAATTATACTCCCTTCGGACCGGGAGTGATTTCAGACTAGTTGTTTCAACTGTCCGATCTCTCAAAATAATATATGTAATGCAAAAGTATGTGATCGTATATTTTTATCTCCCTTATCAAATGAACTATAAAATGTACCATGATATCAAAAATGACGGTGGAAAATATATTTCTAACTTACAGAGTATCACACTAACTTCAGCTTGTAATTTGTCCAATTGTTCAAGATCGATCACTTTGCAACAAATCAAGTTGAAGAAGAAATACAATTTTGTGATTGAGTGTCTAACATTTGGAGGAAGACTTTCTCAAATTGCAACTTGGAGCAATTAAATCAGAATGACAAGACAATTATGAGACTTCATTTCAATCAATTTCAATTCTTGAATAGAAACTTTTTTAGAAATATTCAAAGAATAATCAGATGATACCTTGATCGACTTCAAACACTCTAAAATTTGATTTTCTCTTGTTTTGATAATGTATAGCACGTCGAAGGTAGGTAAGTTTGTTTTTCTCTCACCACCATTGCTAGTTTTGGTCAAATCCTCATTTCAACAATATCTTTTCTAGCTTCAATGAGATCTTTCGTTTTTCCTTTGATATTCAATAACATACCAACTAAACTCTCGTAAATAATTTTAATAATGTGAATCCCATATAAGCAATACCTAACCTCTGAGTGTGACCAAGAAGAAAGATATATATATATATATATATATATATATATATATATATATATATATATATATATATATATATATGAGATAGCGTGAGCTTAAGCTCACGGAGGCCTTCCGTGAGCTTAACTCAAAAAACATATTAAATCATCTCGAAATTTTAATTTATCATTCTCATTAAATTCTTTATATGAAAATCTCATGAGATGCAAAAATTTAGAGCGTTTTGAGCTTTTTAAGTCACCGTTTTTAATTTTTTAAAATGATGTTCAAGTATTGAATATATTATTATTATTTTTAGAGCTGATTTTCAAAAATTAAAAACGATGACTTAAAAAGCTCAAAACGCTCCAAATTTTTGCATCCCATGAGATTTTCATATAAAGAATTTAATGAGAATGATAAATTTAAATTTCGAGATGATTTAATATGTTTTTTGAGTTAAGCTCACGAAGGCCTCCGTGAGCTTAAGCTCACGCTATCTCCACTCTCTCTCTCTCTCTCTATATATATATATATACTAGCTATATACCCGCGCGTTGCAGCAGAATTTTTTATTTAAACATTAAAATATTATAAGATAAAAAAATCAACTTTATCTAATATAAAATTATAAATTCATCAAATTATAGAGAAAACCTATAATAAAGACTATATTTAAACTTGGATGAGATTTTTGCACAATATGAGTTACTGATTCATGATTTTTATGGCAAGAAAAGTAAATTATTCTAACATATATTATCACCATTAATTTCTTACCAAATATGCACAAGGTTGCTAAATAAAAGACAAAAATTATGGAAATAATAGTATATAAGGGAAAGAAATGGAGAGAAAGAGAGGATCAATGGACGCGATCACATACGTTCGATCAACCAACAATAAATATTATCCGTCTAATTGAGAAATAAAATGGGTATAATAAAAAATGGACCCTCCAATTCTTAGATACTTTATATAATAATATATATATATAGAGAGAGAGAGAATAAAGATACCGTGAGCTTAACTCAAAAAATAAATCAATCTCTAAATTTTAATTTATCATGCTCATTAAAATTTTTATATTAAAATTTTATTGGATGCAAAAATTTGGAGTGTTTTGAGCTTTTTAACCCACCGTTTTTAATTTTTTAAAATGATGTTCAAATATTAAATATTTTATTATTATTTCTAGAGATGATTTTCAAAAATTAAAAACCATGACTAAAAAAGCTCAAAACACTCCAAATTTTTGCATCCCATGAGATTTTCATATAAAAAATTTAATGAGAATGATAAATTAAAATTTGGGGATGATTTGATATATTTTTTGAGTTAAGCTCACGGAAGGCCTCCGTGAGCTTAAGCTCACGGTATCTTTACTCTCTCTCTCTCTATATATATATATATTAGGGGTGTCAATGGGTCGGGTCGGGTTCGAGTCGGGTCATATTATTTTATTATTATTTTTGACCCCACCCGATTAAATTTGCGTCAAAAAATCTTGACCCATACCCGACCCGACCCGTGTAAAATAATTAATTAATTATTAATTATTTTTATATAATTTTAAGCAATAAAATATTAATTAATTTATAATTAATTTTAATTAGTGTATAATTAGTGTATCTTTAAGCTTTAATTAGTACTAAATCACAAAATTATTTCAAAAAATATAATTAATCAAGTTGGGTCGGGTTGACCCAAACCTGACCTGACCCGATTCGGGTCAAAAAAATCAAACCATACACAACCCATTTATCTTCGGGTCATGTCGGGTCGAGTCGGGTCGGGTTAACCCGTCGTGTCGGATCAATAATTGACACCCCATTTATCACCGTGATAAATTTTATTTGTCATAGTTTAAGTTGGTAAAGATGTTTTATGTAGCTTATTTGGTTTAAACTTAAATTCTTACGATATATATATATTAAAAAAATTATAATTTATTTACATGTATTTTCTTATATTTAGCTTAATTGATGTTTTAACATTATTATTATTTGTTTCAACAAATTTATATGTATGTATATATATATATATAGTGGAGATACCGTGAGCTTAAGCTCATGGAGGCTTTCCGTGAGCTTAACTCAAAAAATATATTAAATCATCTTGAAATTTTAATTTATCATTCTCATTAAATTATTTATATAAAAATCTTGTGGGATGCAAAAATGTGGAGTGTTTTGAGCTTTTTAAGTCACCGTTTTTAATTTTTTAAAATGATGTTCAAGTATTGAATATATTATTATTATTTTTAGAGCTGATTTTCAAAAATTAAAAACCATAACTTAAAAAGCTCAAAACGCTCCAAATTTTTGCATCCCATGAGATTTTCATATAAAGAATTTAATGAGAATGATAAATTAAAATTTCAAAATGATTTATTATGTTTTTTGAGTTAAGCTCACGGAAGGCCTCCGTAAGCTTAAGCTCACGGTATCTCTACTATATATATATATATATATATATATATATATATATATATATATATATATATATAGAATTAGGTTATGGTGCTTTGTAAAGAAAAGAGCGTTGTGTGCTTTGCGTTCTATTTTTAATTTTAAGTAAAAAATGATCGATCCAAGCCACAATCTAATCTCCATATCAAAATCTATTAGTAAACCAAATTTTATATTTTTTAAAATTCATTTGCTATTTTTTTTATGAACCAGAATTGTCAGATCAAGTCATTTTCTCCTCATAAGTCATAAGCAAAAATAACAAAAAATTCTAAAAAATATAAAATTTGGTTTACTAATAGATTTTAATATGAAAATTAGATTGAATAGTTCAGATCGATTATTTCTGACTTGAAATTAAAAATAGAGCGCAAAACACACAATGCCTTTGTACTTTACAAATCACCATAGTCGGACTATATATATATATATATATATATATTTTTTTTTTTCTCAACTCAGTTATTTTATTTTATTTGGTATTGGTGTTCATATAGTTATTTACATAAATCTTCAGTAACTAGTAAATTTATTATTGTTTATATATTTATATATATTCTTTTAATTATTGGTTATGCTATTTGTAAATTTGCATTGAATTATTTTAATTATTATCTTAATTGTTATTATTGCTTAATTTATTTTCATGGTTTGACAGTAATAAATCAAAATTTAGAGATCATTTGATTTATTTTTTGAGTTAGGATCACGGAGGGGCTCTGTGCTCCTAGGAGCACGCTAGCTTTACTATATATATATATATAGAGAGAGAGAGAGAGAGAGAGAGTAAAGATACCGTGAGCTTAAACTCATGGAGGTCTTCCGTGAGATTAACTAAAAAATATATCAAATCATCTCCAAATTTTAATTTATCATGCTCGTTAAATTTTTTGTATGAAAATCTTGTGGTATGCAAAAATTTGGAGTGTTTTGAGCTTTTTAAGTCATGGTTTTTAATTTTTAAAAATCTGCTCTAAAAATAATAATAAGATATTCAATACTTGAACATCATTTAAAAAAATAAAATTGGTGACTTAAAAAGCTCAAAACACTCTAAATTTTTGCATACCACAAGATTTTCATATAAAAAATTTAATGAGGATGATAAATGAAAATTTGGAGATGATTTGATGTACTTTTTGAGTTAACCTCACGGTATCTTTACTCATATATATATATATATATATAGAGAGAGAGAGTAAAGATACCGTGCGCTTAAGCTCACGGAGGCATTTCGTGAGCTTAACTCAAAAAATATATCAATTTATCTCTAAATTTTAATTTATCATTCTCATTAAATTCTTTATAAAAATCTCATGGGATGCAAAAATTTGGAGTGTTTTGAGATTTTTAAGTCGTGGTTTTTAATTTTTGAAAATCAGCTCTAAAAATAGTAAAAAAATATTTAATATTTGAACATCATTTTAGAAAATTAAAAACGGTGTGTTAAAAAGCTCAAAATACTCCAATTTTTTTTCATCCCATAAGATTTTCATATAAAAAATTTAATGAGTATGATAAATTAAAATTTGGAGATAATTTGATTTACTTTTTGAGTTAAGCTCACGGAAGGCCTCCGTGAGCTTAAGCTCACAGTATCTTTACTCTCTCTCTCTCTCTCTCTATATATATATATATATATATAGTTTGTCTATTGTGCTTCCAGTTGCACTTCGACCAAAACACTACTAGTCCAAATTTTAATTTTTCGTGCTCAGAATTTTAATCTAAATAGCTCAATAAAATATTTATATCATAATATTATAGAATACTAATTTTTATCGTGTTTGGAGTTAATTTACTATGCTTAATGTTTTTTAAAAATAGCCCTAAAATAATACAAAATTAATAAAATTTATATGTCAAAAATGCTTACTTTCTAATAACACTAAGTATAAAAAATAATATTCTACAGGATTATGATATAAATATTTTATTGAACTACTTAAATTAAAATTTGGACTAGTAACGTTTCGGTCGAAGTGCTATTGAAAGCACAATAGACAAACTCTATACACACACATATATATATATATATATATATATATAATTAAAGTGATAAAATCAATCTCGACCCAAGAAACACCTTAGACCTGAACCGATCCAACCTACAATATTATTCAACAAATTCATATCGATCTAACCCTATCAAAATCAATTCTCACATCTAGTATATATTTTCTAATTAATTTATATATATAATCAATTTATGCAATATGAACTAATTAAATACTATAATTATAATTAATGATGATCACATATTACTAGTTAATTTCACCAAACTTAATACAACAAAAACGAAAAGGAGAAGAGAGGTGAATTACTAATCTTGAGAGATAGATGATAAGATAAATCGGTGTAAGGTTGTTTCACGGAGCTAAAAAATCGGTTTAAGGTTGTACGGAGCTAATATGGTGCATTAAGTAATTATATAATTTACCGTACAATCAACCTGAGAAAAACATATGTGCTTATGTTGGTACCAATTAGGTTGTTAACCCCATGCTACTAAGTGCCACACGGCCTTCTTCAATTATATGAAATTCTCCGGAATGCTTTCAGTACAGTGTCAGTTCTCCATAACATATGTGCCTATGTGGTACCAATTAGGTTGTTAACCCAATGCTACTACCTCTATTACGGAACCTAGTTCGCCATAATTTTAATATTTTTTTATTGTTTCCAATTTGCGATAAGCTAATAATTAACCTGGCTAGTGTGCTTCTTATCTTATCATTTAATTGCTTGTCAATGCAGTACATGTGGACCTTCATTGCTTATTTAATGTACGTGTATACTCCATCCTCTTTCAATGGCGTATAAATATGTCAGCTTGGGGTTCGTTATATGATATAAATGATATTAATTTACAACAGAGCTTAGACTTCAGAAAATTTACACTGCTTCACAAATCTCAACTCTTCGTTCGGGTGTAGGCTCGTGATTATACAACTATAATTAAAAATAATTTGAGTTTGGATCCAATCGTATATAACGTTGAAAACATTTTTTTAAACAAACAAATTGAAAATATTGATATATTCTCTGTTGTTTAAATATAGTACACAATCAATTTGAAATTAATTTAGAAATTAACTGATCAGTGAATAACATAGCCCTTTTTGAGATACAAAATTATTTTACTCTCTTGGTCTCTTATATATGTATTTACAAGGGCATTCCATAAAAATAAAATAAACTTTTTTGAGAGATGCCCGCTTTATAACAATCGTAGGACCAGAAAGCGATTTGAGATGTGTGGCACGTGATCTGCTTCTGAAAACATACGGATCCACGATGAGGGGTACAATAGTATAACACCAATACGTTCAATAATTTCATTATACTTGTGGAGTTTTATTTTGTGCGTGACAAAAATGCCCCCTTTCTTTATACAAAAAAAAATTCTTTTACTCTCTTATGTATTTAGATGCTTAGATGCACAGAGAAAACTGGGTTTTATGTATTCACTATTCACCTAGCCACACACAAACTGCCCCCTTTCTTTCTTTATACAAAAATTCTCTCTCTTATGTATATTGCCTCTCCTTTATACTTCTCTTTTTTGGATAAACCTGCACACCAGTTGTAACAGGAATTTCAGTTTAGATTTTAGTACAATATTTAACATATGTTATGTTGCGAAACCTACCAATAATGTGGTACTTCTTGTCTGCTAAATTTTGTGGCAAGAATAGTAAGATTACCAATTTGACTCTGAATTTTGAAAGTATTATATTTACCGTGACTGTTGGAGGCACACATAGTGATTACTGCTTGAGTGTCAGTAGAGGTGGCAGAATTCGATCCGACCCGACAAACTCGCCCGACCCGCCCAGACTCGACCCGATTTTTTAGGATTTTTTAAGAAAGTCAAACTGGCCCGATCCGACCCGAACCCGACCTGACCCGACTCGACCCGAGATCAAATGGCCTTCAATTCTATCGAAATCTATCAACGATCTAAAAAAATACAACATGTAAATTGACCCGACCCGACCCGACCCTGACCCGATCCGATTTCTTCAAGAAAGTCAAACTGACCCGACCCGCCCGACCCGAACCCGAACCCGACCCGACCCGTCTGATTGCCACCTCTGAGTGTCAGTAACAAAGAAGTGACATTTTGTTGAGTGTCAGGAGAAAAATCATCAAGATCAATAGTTTTCACCTTCAAAACTCATTAATCCTTTATTTTTGCACTTATGACCTGGAAAAAAATTATCACCACATCTATAACAAAGACATAGAGCCTTCTTTTGTTCCAAAGTGAGAGAGACACTATGAGAAGAATCAGTTGTTTAGAGTGATTAAGGGATAGGGATGAAGAAATAGGATATTTTATTTATGGCAGAACCAACATTACACGACATCAATTACTCAAATCTATTCCATTATTCCTTAATCCAAAATGATAAATCAATTTCTAACTAAATCATCCATCTTGGATTTGATTCTAATCGACATTCATTCGTCACGTCAGTGATCTTCACTGTCTGGAGTAGAAACGGTTTGAGTTTAACCGGACAGATAATTTAAAAGGAACTGACAAAGTGAAGTCAGCTGACTCTCTCTTAATTTAAAAAAAAATGATATTTTTAGATTTTTTTTATTAATTTGATTCTCTGAATTTAACTTCTCATTTTTTTGAATTGTCTGATTATTTTTCATTGAGAAAAAAATATTTAATGCTATTGACAATGAAAGAATTATATAAAAAGTTTCAAAATATGAAGTCTCATAAAGAAAATTTTTTTTTATCAACATAATTATTTATTATTTTTAATATATAAAAAATATTTTTGATAGGTTTTTATTAGATAAAAATGTATGTTAAATTATTAATTTTTTAATTAGTATCTAATTAGTTAATAAGTTTGAAACCGATAATCTATTACAATCTGATTATCGACCATTCCTGATCAAAATCCTGCATTCCCCTCAACTAATTGTACACTTCATCCCATCTGCCCGTTCCTTCAATTAAATGAAGCGTGTCTCTTCTATCGTCTTCTTCTCTAATAACACTTTCATTGTGACAAAGGGGTGAGCAGTCTCTGAAGAGGTTTTTTAGTGCGGAGAACTCGCGAGGTGCTATGGAGAAGTCTAAATATAAATTTTGATGCATAAAAGAATTTATTATTGTTCAGAACTGTTGATATGTGATTAGACGGTTTACAGAAAAAATTGTACAGCTCGATAGAGAAAGCTCTCCACATGATATCATGTTGCTGTGATAAAGACGCTTGTTCTCATTGGCCTGCCTGGCTGCCACCTACCTAGCTTATCGGGGGGTCAACTGACCCTCTCTGAATTTTAAAAAATAGTATTTTTAGGCTAAAATTTTGTTAATTTGACTCTCTGGATCAAATTTATGACCCCTTGAAATGTCTAATTATTTTTAATTGAGAAAAAATATTTAATATCGTGAATAATGAAAAGAATTATGCAAAACAAATAAAATATGAAGTCTCGTAGAGAAAATTTTTCTTTATCGCTATTATTATTTATTATTTTGACTTTATTTTTTATTATTTGTAATAGATAAAAGATATTATTTTAATAATTTTATTTAATACCCAATTAGTTAATGGGTTTGAATCCGATAAGCTATTGAATTAAATTACTGACCCTCTTGATCAAAATCATACATCCGCCGATGATTAGTCTATCGATTATATATTTTTTAACAACTTTTCGTGTCTATATTTTTAATTTTTACTAGCAGTTTCGACTACATTTAATATTGTAAATAATGTTTTTTTATTATAACCAGCAGATTGAACGAATCATTCTCAATGTATCATGTATTGTAACTTCTTTTAGTATAACATATAAACTCACGTATTTGAATTCAAAAATGTATGGATTTAATACAGAGCAAATTATTATGACCTTAATTAAGTTTATCAAGTTCTTTAGTGAGTTTTTAAAACTAAAAAAATAAAATATATCATTTTCAAATTTTGATTTTTACTGTTTAATATTTTTTTATATTGAAATGTCATGCAATTCTATTTTTTTGGGTGTGTTTGGATGGTGAAAGGATTAGTATAAGAATAGCGTTTTTTTTAGTAGTTGAGAATAGTGTGAGATTAGTGATATTTCAAAAAATATGAGAAGAGTGCTAACTTTTACTATTCCGAGTTAGTAAAATATTATTTGGATAGTAACTTGAGAATAGTTGAGGGAATAACTAAAATAATTAATCAATTTTTATTATTTTATTTAATAATAATATTTATTTGATATTATTTTATACTAATATAAAAGAATTTTTTTATTATTTTCACTGCCCTCATGGAACATTAATCCGCTAACCTAACGTTTGTAACAAATATTTATGGTTAGCGGATTAAGCTAACCCAACGTTTCTTATGTGTTTCACTCGCTTTATTCTCGATTTTATTATATTATTTGAATGATTGCTAACACGAAACAACATTGTTATTCTAAGAACAGAGCTATTCCTCACAATCCAAACATATTTAGGTTTTGTTCAACTATTTTTTTCAGATATATTAAAATGGCTCTAATAAAATAAACTGATGCATGTTTGCAGATAATAATATTAATAGGTTATTTAAAAAAATCAAACAAATACATAACGAATCTAAAGTGGATTTTTTTTGCAACCCATGGTATTTTGTTATGAAGCATCGATTGAACAACATAAATTAAAATTTAAAGATATTAAAGTGCATTTTTTTAGTTAATCTCTTCAAAGGGCTTGGTGGGCTTAAAAATCTCGTACTAATGGACAAATGTAACTGGTGCCCTCTTTTGCGAGGATGACATATATATATACTATGATGACAAAATTTTCGCCATTAATAACAGAGGAGGGACAATATCATGCAAAGAAGTTGGCAATTACAAATTCAGATTGAAGCTTGTAGCAGGCTAGCAGCTAGCATCCGGTATTTGTAGTTGTCAACCAAACTGTGTGGTGCCAAGATCGATACTTGGTGATGTCACATGGTGTGCTGCTGCAGATGGAAAGAATAATCAAGGATCACACTCATAATAAAATATATTCGCTGTCATAGTCAAAATTATGATAGCACCTGTCATGTGAAACTGTGGATGAAATTCACTTAACAATAAATCCTCTTTGGATTTAATTTGAGCCGTTTAAATACATCCGATGATTGAAAAAATATGTCATATTTTTTGTGTCATAGAAAGTATGACAGCATACACAAACTCATACTCATACAAATGATAGAAGAGTCGGTCCACTCGGGACAATGAAACCATGGGATTAAATGTTCTAAAACTTACAAAAAAAGGCTACAGAAAGACAGATCAATGAGCAGTGCAGTACATAAATATGAGTGGGTCAAATCAGACAGCTTAGATGATGAGATTCTGATTCTGGGTAGTTGCTCAATCTCTCTTCCAACAAAGTTGAACAGCATACAGCATATGAATTCACTGCTTTGTCACTTTTTCATTTCTTTTATTCTTTCCTTGCTGTTTGTTTCATTGTTGTTTTGTTAATGAGATTTTATATTCATTTAGAGCTGATTTAGAGATACAATTTATCACAAGGAAGGGGCTTCACTTAATTAGCTCGAAATCACAGTTTGAATTACAAGTACACGTAATTTGAGACACAGATGCAAGCACAATAAGACTTGCAGCTCATGATCCAAATTAAACACGGATATACATCAATCGCAATCTTTAATAAGTAAATCACCTCAAAATCCTTCATCCTCTCTGGTATCTAGTAAGAGAATATATAACGGGTACTAACAGTGAAAACATTGTCATAAACCAAACCTGCCAGCCGCCACCAATAATGATTAATGGGTCCCACCCAGGACCCAATGGTTCATGGATGGACCAGAAAAGGGCCCAGCACACAGCAGCAAAGATGTTTGCCCCGACCACCAACCCGACAAGTAACAGGCCTAGACCCGCTATGATAACTTTCTCTGTGACAAGATAAAAAAAAATATACATTCTTATGTGATGTCTATAAAGAAATATGATGTTACTTAAAAGTTTATTGATTACAAATAGTTTTAAACTAGTATATTTTTGTTTAACAACATAATAGTTCTTATTAATTATACCGTGCTGTTTTAATAGTATACATATACGTGGGATTTATTTTTAATGTTTCATTATGTTTGCAGATATTTGATGCTTTAATATCATGATATATATATATATATAATAAATCTAACGTGTTTAAGTTCAAGGAGGACTTTCGTAAGCTTAACTCAAAAAATATATCAAATCATTTCTAAATTTTGATTTATCATGCTCATTAAATTCTTCGTATGAAAATCTCGTGAGATGCAAAAATTTGAAGTGTTTTAAGTTTTCTAAATTTTTATTTTTAATTTTTTTTAAAAATCAACTCTAAAAAAAATAATAAAAATTTAATATTTGCACATTATTTTTAAAAATTAAAAACGATGAATTAGAAAACTCAAAACACTTAAAATTTTTGCATCCCATAAAATTTTCATATAAAGAATTTAATGAGCATGATAAATCAAAATTTAGAGATGATTTGATATATTTTTTGAGTTAAACTCACGAAAAACCTCTATAAACTTAAGGGCACACTAAATTTACTTAAATACAAAGCGTTGAAAAAAAACTAATAATGCATAAATGCTAAAATAAGGAGGGGTATATGTGCATATATAATGCTAAAATAAATATCATGCGCCTTCCGTAGCTGTGAGCCCGATTTATATTTATTGTCGGTTGCTCCTTAAAGTTGTCATGTTCGGTAATGATGCATGGTAATCTTAATCTCAATGCGAGAGGATCTAAAAGCGTGCACTAATTAATCAAACGATTTAAAGTTTGCGTGCACAATCAAATAGAGCACTTATGAATCAGTGTATTCACTATTCACCCTGCTCCCTCGGAGGGATAATTTGTAGATCTCCCAGATTGATAAGGAATAATTCTATAGCACATCCTATTATAATTCAAACAAAATGAACAATTAACTGTAGAGTGTATAACCTTTTTTTTTTCTTTTTTTAAAGATGAGCAGGCTAATTTTAACTCAACCTAGATTTTTTTTTTGAAATTTCTGCAAACTAATTTTAACTTTTAAAAAAAAATGGAAAACCAGTATTTGATGCAACAACAATTCATCACGGGGGAATAGCAAACGATCTCCAGAGAGTAACCATTACATGAAAAATGAAAATGGAAAAGGATCTCATCACGTTGTTCCTTGTTCGTATCTAATTGTTAGCTAAAAATATACAGGTGTTATTGCTCATTTTTTTTTTACTTTTTATTTTAGTTTAAAAGTGTGGACCACGAATGGAAAAAAGTGACGACATTTTGTGTTACAAAAATAAATCATAAGATAATCTCTCTGCTCAACATGAAAATAAATTAATTAGTCAAAAAGTACAAATTGATCATTCTATTATTGGAGTGAGGCTATGGTGCTTCGCGAAGTACAAAATCTTCTGTGCTTCGCGTCCGTATTTTAAATTTGAAAGTTTAAATGGCCGATTCAAACAGTTGAACATGATCTTCATATTGAACTATCTTTGGAGATCAAAATTTATATTTTTTTGAAATTTTTTATTATTTTTTAGATAAGTACAAAATCGCTAGTTTTGGACGGTGCAAAAATTATTAGATCAGCAAACTTTGTACCCATTTAAAAAATAGTATTTTTTTTTAAATATATAAATTTTAATTTCTAAGGATATTTCAATGTGGAGATGATGTTCGACGATTTGAATCGGCCGTTTGAACTTTTAAATTTGAGATATGAATACAAAACATGAAAAAATTTGTACTTCACGAAACACTATAACCTCAATCCTATTATTGACAGAAATTATGGATCAGGCACAACCGCACAAGACACCAATATATTCTTGACAGATCCAGTGCCACTTACAGAGAATCAGTACTGAAAAATTAAAATTGCCGGTGCCGTAACCTTATTACTGCACGCATCTCCATGTAGAAAGTGCAAAAGAAAATCAAAGCGTTTTTATTTTACTTCGCACTTGATTTGTCCCCTTGTTCCTGTAATAAGCAGAAAAGTATTACCTCAAAAATATATCTCTCCCACCATTCTATATTAATTAATTATAATTATTTATTTATCAATTAAAATATATAATTGTTAACTAATCAAAGTTACAATTTTCTATACATTTCTGTACAAAAAAAATGCAATTTTGTTTCTCAATAAATTTTTTATATCAAAATCTCATGGATACAAAAATTAACTTTTTAATCTTATTGTATATCACGATGAGCATCTGGCCAACAAAAACTATGAATTCTTTTAGCCTTTTGACACAAAATCAATAGGTGAAAAGATAAACACACAAAATTTGCTGCAATAAGTAGATGATATTCTTACTAGATTATTTTACGTGTTATTTGTATGCATATATATTGCTCGTATACATATAATACATAAGAGCACGATTGCATATAACTGTTGGCATATAAAATTTCAAAAATTAAATTATTAGTATTATAACAACGTGTCATAAAAAAAAATGAATCGATCCCTCTAAGTGTTAATTAACGGTTTAACGCACAAAACAAAAAGGATGAGCTTCTAGCCTTCTACACGTGAAAAGAAAATAGGAAATGATTGCTACGCGTTAGACATAAGCATCAAATACCTCTCTATAAGACTATAACTTTGTTGTGACGGACTGTGATCGTGGGCTCATGCATGATTCTTCGTCTCATAGCCTTGATTGATGATTCCTATCTTTGCATTGCTGAGGACAATATGGTCTTGTCATGCCATTATTCTAAGATATTCAATCAGAAATAAGTCGAGACTCAACAGAGTTTTTTGGAGAACAATAACAAAATTACAAAATTTATATGAAAAATAAACGGAAAACCAAGAAAAGAGAAATGACTTTCGCTCTGTTAACAAAAATAACTATTTTTGTAAAAAGGAAGTAATTCCGATGTGCATTTTGTAATAGTAAAAGCATACCCGGAAGAAATGGCTCCAAATCCGCTGTTACTCTTGTAGAAGAATGGGGTTTTTTATTTATTTTAAAAAAATAGAAAAAAATATAACGTTTGATAGTCTATTAAATACTGTTAATTTAGAACCATTGCAAACATTAGTGAAAGACTTTAAATTTGATAATCTTTGATGAAATTTCATAAAATTTGACGGACTATCAATTTACAAGTAAAAAAACATATTTATAAACTTTTTCTATTTTTAAAATTTTATTCTATTTTTTTTAGAATAAATAGCAGGACCATATTTTTCTACAAGAATAATAGCAGATTTGGGCAACAAAATGCAAAGTTTTTAAGTAGTATGTGCTTAAAACAACTTTCTCATTTCCTAATTCTTCCATGTCTCAAAGGTTGCTTTATCAGCATTGGAAGTTATATCAAGTTTTCATTATATTTTCTTAGAGTGTGTTTGGATGGTATAGAATAACGCTGTTCTGAAAATAATAATACTATTCTCAAATTAACAACCATTCAAACACAAAATTAAAATTGAGAATAGCAACAGAACAATGTCAATTCACTAACCCATAGAAAACATTAAATTAGTGAATTAGTATCCATGATGGTAATAAAAATAATAATAATTTATTTTTCTTTTATATTAGTATGAAATAGTATTAAATATATATTATTATTACATAAAATATTAAAAAATAATTAATTATTCTAACTATTCTCTTCACTCTTCTCAAATTTCTATCCAAACAACATTTTACTAACCGAAATAGTAAAAATTAGCTCTCTTCTCACATTTCCCGAAATATCACTAACTCCACACCATTCTCAACTACTAACCATCCAAACACACCCTTAAAAGAATTATGTTCATTGCTTTTCAACCATCACTCTTTTTAGGCTACAAATGAGCCGAGTCATACCAAATTAGGTCAAATTTGAGATTGATTCATTAACTTAACAAATCAAAAATATTAATTTGAGATTAACTCGTTAAATGGACGAGCAAACCACTCATTCGTTAACAACAAAATTTTATATATATATATTTCATACGATAATTGAATAATACACTAAATGTCCACAATAAAATAAAGTAAAAAATAAACATTAATAGTTTAACGAACCTAACGAGCTTAACAAACTAAGCCAAGCATAACTCAAACTCAGCTCATTAACTTAATGAACCTAATGAGCGAGCAAATTCAAGTCTATCCCGAACGATCCACGAACTACGAGTCTGCCTGACAGCCCTACTTTTCAGCTGTTTCTGCCTGGTATGAGTATATCTATTCTTTAGTAACACTTTCGTGCTATAAACATCGTTGGCTGTGAGAATTGGAAATTAAATTGTAACATAACATACAACAGTTGCCAACATTTGAAGGTATTTTGTTTTCCAGAAAATGTAATCTACAAAAGCATGCATTGCAGAGATTAGATCAATTATAAATCACCATACATTTTAGTCCCTGCTATGTGGAGGGTGTTGTTGCTGGTAAAGCAATAGAAGAACAGCAATGGTAATACCCACTCTCATCAAATTTGAACCTCTGGGAGAGATGAATCTCATGGATTGGGTATTCTCCCCACTCCTCCGACCCGTATTCATCAAATATGCACCTTGCGTCAAAGAAATCATTCCATCTTTTCCTTTTACTGTGAATACATAGCAACAAATAATGAATTGCTCAAAAGAGGTCTAATTTTGAGATCCACTCCATATGACTTTATAGTAGGTATGCATATTTGAAAGATGGTAAATACAGACAGCTTGATTAAACTGAATCTAACAGTTTTGGTTCTGTTAATCCCAGAACTTACATAATTTTGGTTGGGTTATTATTAATTTATGTTTTGCCAGGATAATTTTGTGTAAGTTAGGTTATTTCGTATTTAGTCCAAATTTTGGACATGATTCATGAAATTTTCAGAGCATAAAATTGATTTGGTGTGACAAAAATAATATTATATTATATGTTGCTTGCTAACTGTTGCCTGGGGCCTGGAAATCTGTCAAAGGCTAACCTTCAATCCTATCGTACCACATCACTCCTGCATCTTCAACCATAAGTGTGGACCCTTCAGAAATTTAAACTAGCATATGGATTGCCCCTCAAAATATGCGTGCACATTTAATTCACACTTGATTTAGAGGGTTTACATGTGGCATAACAGGGTTCGGGGGTGAGCCTCAGATAAAAGTTTCCCTGGCAAGCCAGATCATTTTTCCTCAATATTTATGGGTCAGAAAATGGTTAGTTTTCAGGTGAAAGGACTTGATTTGTAGAATAAGTGTAATTCTGATGATTTAGTCTCCAGTTGGGTAAATTTGGTTGAAATCTGGTTAAGTGTCAAGGTCAGACCAGACTTGGCAGTAAAATACTGATAATAGACTTCAAAGAGTATGAGCTGCTATAGGGGTAATACAAAAAGTAGGAACAATAAGAAATAGGGTACCTCTTTCTGTGTCTAACATTCATCAGAGTGGCATGAAGCTGTATTAGAAGAAGAAAGATGAGGATCTTTGATGGACAATGAAAAAATTGTCTTAACATAAAATCTATTTGAGTTGGGCTATAGTGCTATGCATAGTGCGGATCGCGAAAGATATAGAGGTCTTACTTTAAGAGTTTGTTGTGCATCATTGCCAATTACAAGACCTGACTCAACAAATGCATCTCTGATCACCTCTGGTTCAAGTTTATAAAGTTAAGAGAAACAATATGTAAACTCAACTAAAATGTTTTGCAAAATAACAAATTAATATTGGAACTCAATCAGTCCTAATTATGCAATTATGCAGTCAAAGCAAAGAAGAAACATAATTTCACATCCCACATGATAGAAGTTGAATATGAAATATGCTTACAGAAAACAAAACTACTAAAGAGCTGAGAAAGGATACGACAAGCTCGAACTAAGCGACCCTCTTCACCAACTTCTAAAACAGGAGCATATACAACCCGTGCCTTAGCTGGTGAACCTTTCATGCAAGTCTGCAGTGAAAAAAGAAACTCTGAAAATTATACGTAAAAGGTATAAATCAAGGGTGATCGAAATTTACAAAAGAAACGCAAGTCCTGAAATGGACAAACACAATTTGTCAGGCTAGACACCAGTATTGCAGTATAGGTGAAATGAACCTAACGACAATTAGCCACTGGAACATATTTTTATCCTCTAAGAATTAGGTTTGCAGAAAAGGAAAACTCACCAGGCCTTTGAGCTGTATAGATATAGGTCTATTTTCAAGTGCATCCACAACTTTTAAAGATACTCTCTGTTTCAATAGATAAGAACTTTATTACTACCAGAAGGATCCATATACAAAAAAAAAAGAATTAGATTTGATAGTATTTACCTGTAGGACATCAGAAGCTATAGCAACACGCTCTTTATTCCATAACTTGAGCATGAGAATGGTTAGGTGAAATGTTTTTGGTTTAATAAATATTGATTTATCTATACCCAAATCTGCAAATTATTGAAGCACACTTGGAGTTAAATAGTCAATATCAGCATAATAACCCTTAAGTATCATTTTGAGACAACAGCTCACCACAAGTATCAATGAGGTGACAGTTTTTACCAGTTAGTACCAAACATAAATGCTGGAATATAGTCAAAACTAAGATCCTGTACCTGACAAATTTCTTGATTTGGAGTCTGAACCAGACACCCTCTCAACAATCTCAACTCTCACTTGGTCCTTCCTCTCTTCAACCTCCAACTGAAGAGAAATGCTTTGGCTCTCCAATTCATCCCCAGGGTGACCTGTTGCATCTGAATCACCCTCAGTTTCTCCAAGAATTGTGCTTTGAAATTTCATTAGCTTTTGGATGAGATCGGAATGCACAGACAATGGAAGAGAGATAAAGTGCGAGTAATCAAGCATTCGACTTTGCACCGCCTAGTAAAAAAACAACAAAATATTTAGCATATTTTTAATATCTTAGTTAGTTTTTTTTCTGAGCACATGTGCAAACCCAAAGAAGTGGCAGTTATTTAGGCAAGTTGGGACCTCAAGTTAGCAATTAAAAAACAAAGAAAACTAAATTAAAAAAGAATAATATCAAATGCACATGATATTAATGTACAACTACAAAATTTTCAAAAAAATGACTCTTAAAAGATGAAACACATTCACCTCCTCCAGAACTTGTTTGATCCTTTCTGATGCTTTAGTCAAATTCTCAACTTTCTTTCCTTCAATAACTGCATAATAGCCAAAAGAACACTGTTACAAAATTTGTACAGTAATAACCTTACAGTATATGATCATGCTGCGAGTACTATTCTGGTTAGCTTGATGCAATAACTGCATAATAGCCAAAAGAACTTGTGTGCATTTCAAATCTATAAAAATGGATTCAGTTCTATACCAAGGGAAGTCTCCTCTTTAGACGAAGGAAATATGAGTTTCACTTGTAGCTCTTCCTCGATTTGTTTTTGAACAGATCCACTAAAATGAACAATGACATAAATTATTGAAGGAAAAAAGAAGAAGAACAAAGTAGACATGAAAAGGCAATAGCAGTATAGAGAATCAAATGTATCTTACTCCTTTCCCTTAACAAAACGCACTAAGGGAGCATCAACCTGGAAAAGAGGAAAAAGTAGAAATAACTTTGAAGTCATTTCATCCAGAAGATGTTTATTTCTCTTTTATTTTCTTTTTGAATTTTATTCAATTTCCTAACTACATTTCCAAGTACATACCTCCACAGTAATAGAGCATTTCCCATCTTCCACATTAGCCTCTGTAACTAACTCTTCACTGTTACCTTCTACAATACTGCTTGACGATGGACATGCAGAATCATCTACCTCAAGCTTTTCTGCAAAATGGAAATACCAGAACTAGTGTTATAACTTTAGTTTTTACACATTAATGGTAAACTTAACAGTCTGATATAACTGTTTGAAAACACCAAATTGATTACAGAACAGTTACTCTACCAGGTGATGTGAGGCTAATCTCAATTTCATCATTATACTTTTTCCTTCCCTGTTTAGCTTTCTTCTTCTTATCATTCTAGTGTGGGTCTTTCTTTTCTTTTTAAAAGTTTTAGGTCATTAGTTAAGTTTTAGGCTTTTCAGCCATGATGATGAAGGTATCACTAAAAACAGAAGTCTTTGTTTTTGAGCAAAAATAAACAAGGTCAATTTGAAATTGCACCCAACATTTTCTTGTTGAAGTCTTAGGTTGTGCTATAATATGTTTCCAGGGATTTACACCAGATTTTGCAGATTGGTACTCATACTCCTCAGAAGCGATTATTTCCCAAAATAAAAATCAACCAAACCAAACACAGAGGATCAACAAGATAGTGCAAGTTTTTTTGTGCTAGCCAAAGCAAATGTATTAATCAAAATGAAAGGGATGAATTGATATAGTGTTATTTGCATTTTTTACCCATAACTGATGGTTGCTATTGGTATACAACCCCAAAATGGATTTCTCAAGTCAAGGTGATCTGTTGAATTTAAATAGGCAGACAACCCAAAAAAGAAAAGAAGACATCCCTCTTATTACACCACAAACACATACGGGAAACACTGGTTGTGTAAGGTACATACTGGTAAAAACTGATATGATAATCTAGGAAACAGACCTGCAGTGGAAATTGCTTCAGTAGAAATGGGTTTCCATACTTGCTTAAAAGCTGTCTGCTTTTTCTTTCGGCTCGTCTGATTAGAATCACCTTTTGCCACATTCATTGTCGTAATGGACCTTAAATTTGCACAACTGATTGTCCCCTACAATTTACAACTCAAAATTCAAATTAAGGAATTTGCCAAGGATATAAATAAACTATCACTCTCCATAAGTTGGATCAATCTTAATGTTTCACAACAATTGAGCTGCTTTAAATTACTCAATAAAGATGGAGGAATTAGAGTAAACCCCAATTAAACCCATGTATCAGTTATATTGCTATTTGTACAGCATGGATAAGCCTAAAACCCTAATCTGAAAATTAAACTCAACTGAGCAACTAAAGGCCAGGGAGAAGCACAATAAGTGGGACTGGAATTATTGAACCCTAATCCCCACCACAACCCACCCACAACACACACCCGCACCGATACCCCCTCCCCTCCAAAACCCTCAAAATCTAAATACTACTAGAAAAAAATAAAGGTAAAAAGATTCAAAACTAAAACCTGACAATATCGCAGGGCATACGAAGGTCCAATCGAAACAGGGAAAACTCTAGGAAGACGATCAATCCTAATTTTTGCGATTGGGGATAGACCAAATGTCAGAACCACACAGGACATAGTGAGGCAAAGTTTATCTTCTCTTTCTCAAATAACAAAAAATTGCTTTCAAATAAGTCTTACCTTGAGAGAAAAGCTCTAAAAGTTGTGGCGATCATCTGGGTTGGGTGATTTGAGAATCGGAGGGACAGGAGGGAAGGTTTCTGTGCTCTTTCTAAGATGACAAACTGTCGTGTGTTGTGCGGTCCGACAGTGTGTGAATGGGTTGCATTGGTGAGTGAAAATAGCCGTCTAGCCGAGGGGCATTTGGATAGGATCAGGGCCGAAACTGAGATTCTGCTCTGAAATTGAACTTCAATTAATTGGAATTACGGAGAATAAAATGAATCAATGAGTCCTTTTTTAAAATTTGGGATAGTTATTTTTTAATTATTTAACAATTTATCTAATTCATTTAAATATTTAATGTATAATTAAGATTATTAAAATTTGAGTGGGTCTTGTGACCCATTGGACCACAGGTAGTTCCGCCACTGGATCGGATACGGACGGGTGTTACTGCATCCGCAATTTCGCATACATATAGTTATATATTTTTTTTAAGAGAAGGGATCCGATTATCATTTTTTTGGTGTCCATGATGTCTATTTATTTATTTATGTATAAATTTAAAAATGTGAACCGTTAGATGTATTTTATATCATCTCAATTGTATGTATATGAAAAATCAAAATTTTTTAACTTTATTTGGATAGTCATCAAGTAACGTGTCTAAATTGTACAATTTGGTCCGTTGATTTTATTAACGCTTGATGCCTATATAAATAATATCGAAATGATATAATTTTTTGTATACATATATAAGATGATATTTACAAAATATTCCTTCAATTAGTTTTGTTATTTAAGAATTTAAATAATAGTTATTTGATATTTAATTTTAATGGCACCGATGTGGCACCAAAATGGTGGTAATTGAATCCCTTCTCTTTTTTTAATATGGATATTAACGAATTATCTTCGTACTGATAGGATATCAAGGATATCGAACAAATAGGAATACAAATAGTAATATAAATATGGATATATTTAGAATATTAAATAAAAATATTATATATATTATTAAAAATAATTATATTTTATATTTAATATAGTCATTGATTATAAAAATAAATATTAATTATAAACGTTAAATACTAATTATCATTATATTAGTAAATCAAATATATCAATGAATTATAAAAATGATATGTGAGCACAAAGCAGATATACAATTAACTAGATTTGTAATCTAAACAAAAAAATCAATAAAAAATATATAATAAAAAATTCAGATATGAATTCAAATAAAAACGGATAATATTAGATATGGATATTTTCGGATGATGTCGGATATAAATAGATAGTTGTTAAATGATTGATACGTATACTTTACGGTCAAATCATATTTATCATAACTTTCATATTTGTATATTAATACAGATATTTTCAAATATAATATGAATCAGATAATTTTTATTATGATTCTCTTATCCTAGGTGCATTTTCATTTAGTGATCTCTGTTGCGCGAATAGAAGTGTGTCAATTAACTTTTTGTAGTATTGTTTGTTTGTGTCATATATTTTTCATTAAGTTCTGACATTGATTTCATGTATATTTTATACTTTTATTTACTATATTTTTATTCATTATATATATTCATAAACATTAAACATCCCAATGATTTTTATGTATGTGACTAATTCCTTTACAGAATAAATACTTCATAAAAGCAGGTGCTGAAAAGCAACTATTTTTTTTTTTGCTAAATTAGAAAATGGATCTTGAAAGTTATATTATGAATATTTTGACCAATTATATTTTTAAAGTATAATTAGTTTTTTTTAAATCACAAGTGTAATTAGCCTTTTCATGGTAACAAATGAAATTAGCCTATACAATATTCTCTCTTTGGAATCCTGGGTCCTTAATACTTGATTAATACTCTTACTCTTTGCTCTTTGATATAGTGGGTGAAATTTACCTTTAAACAGAGTTGGAATCTGTTTGAAACGAAGCCGGTTAGAGCCTTTATAAATTTTTGAGAGCTAATTATATATTTTTTTGGGTATTTGAGACATCATATGATGATTATGATATAAAGTTAATCATCTCTGCTCTTCAAAACATACATGCAATAGTTTAATTCAGAATGTAATATATTGGCACTTCTTCATTTATTAAATTTAAATTTCGCCATTTCCTTCGGATAATTGTATTGTATGACAGTGCGATGTGAATACAATATTTCAGTTTCAATCCTCTCTCATTTATTTACATTGGTGGATGTCATAAACGGTAACAAAGATAACTAATAGTTGTTAAAAAATATATAGAGTACTTATATATAATATTAAAGTAATAATAGTGGAAATAACAATATCAATAAATTTATTCCCACAGAAATATCAAATTTTGAGTATTTTAAACTATATTTTAGCACTGTAACCAGAAAAAAATAATTGTGACACCCCCACGCATTCGCTTAGGTTGTGAATGCATGCTTTTGCATTTTGGCTGTTCTTTTCTGGCGAATAAAGTCAGGTACAAGTTTGGTGTGATAAAGCTCATGGCACATGTGTTTGACTAGCTAAGCTTTCTAGAATTATTGGTATATTTGTATGCTGGAAAATTCTCTTTTAAAGCAAGCATGATATGGACCTAAAATCAACATTAAGATGCCTTAATTCTTCAAGTATATAGTGCTTCACTTATATTACATTTCTGTTATGATATTTGATTTTTTTTTCCTTTTTCCAATTGATGATTTATATTTTCTATAATCAACTTTTTGAACGTCTCAAGCTTGCAGGTGGTATCCAGATCAAGCAGGATTAAGAAGCACATGTCTGGTCTGTGCTAAATTTGCAATATTAATTGGCTAGTTACATGCGTTAATTACCAACACATTATTTTTGTACAGTGTTCCGTTGACTATGTACTAATGTAGGAGAAAACAAGATTATTTGAAGAACATCAAATGGCCAATTTAATATCAGTATTAATTTACACAATTCGACCTAAAAGAGTAAAATAAGTAAATAATTGTAAGGAGAATACAAGACATTTTAACTGATAAATTATGGCCGAGTTATGGATAACTTTTAGTATATTTTTACTGTTATGTACACCCACTTAATAGTTTAAGACATTATTTAAATTAAAAGATTTAAATTATAGATGTGTTCTCAATTATTTGATAAAGCTTTTATCAAATTGAAAATTGTTTGTTCATTCATCATAATTATTAAGCTACATTATCAGAAAATTTAAAAATTATTTTATGGAACGTTAATCTTATTTCAAATCAATTCAAATTTGATAATATTCTATATAGAAATTGAAAAACGGTTCTATAATTTAAATTTTCTAATTTGAACAATATTTTTCAAGATAATCAAAATAATATACATAAATTGGACTTACGCTAGAACAAATTCAAATAATATTGGATCAGAAAACATTTCGAGAGTCATATTGAATATTTTCATCTATTTGATTTCAATGTATTTTATTAACCTCATCAAAGTTCATTTAATTTCTGCAAATCAGTCTAATCTCTGTATGTGTGTTGCAAATGTGTTACAAACAATAAAACATAGAAAAAGTTAAGTTTCATTTTTTTTTTGTACATTGTCAACATCCTCATTCATCCAATCGCAGGGCTATTTTTTTCTCCTTAATATGATAATCTTGATGAACTATGGAATATATTTAACTTATGCGAAACTTGAAACAATCAATTAATAAATTGACATTTTTTGTATTTCATCCGAAATATAAATGCTTCAAAATATTTTTCGTGTTTAGTATATTGATTTAAGTTGGCCAATAAATTGTACAGATCAAAAGCTTGCATAATACTGAATTTTACTATTTTCAACATTTTTAACTATTTTCCACTGTGTTAAAGATGAACCTTTTATATGCAAACGTTCTTATTTTGTTGGCTCATATTTAAACAATCTGAAAAAAAAGTTTAAAAAGTTAAAAATGGTAAAAATTATTTAAGAATCAGCATTTGATCTAATGGGGTTCTTTATGGACAATTAAAAAGATGGATAGTGTAGACTCTCATTTTTACTAAAAGAACAATAAAAGTTTGATATGTAGAATTTATTGAGAATCTAATTAGATATTTCAGACACGATAAAGTATATTTTAAATCATTTACATTTCAATCTGATGAGCACAATTTAGTAACATATTCTGAGAGGGTTTTACATATAATATACACCAAATACTTAAACCTTAGTTAATTTAGGTTAGTTTTAAATATAAGATTAACGTGATATCCTAATTTCATGTGCACTCATGGGAATAGTTAACGTGCTATCCTAATTCCCACCCTAGTTTAATCTCTGATGAAATAGAAAACCAGATAATTATGAAAGACATATTATATGGATACCTTGTACTTTTAGTTTAGTTTGGTAACTGAATTGGGTAGGGAAGTCTTTTCAAGTCACTAATGTAATGCCAGATATAAAGGACATCACATATTTCCTGACCAAAACAAACATGCAGCCTGTTATCATAAACCAGAAGCACAGCTGAGAGGAACAGGGGACCAGTTTATGGGATGGATGTTGCTTTTGCACCTACAGCTAGATTTGCATCGCATGAACTTCAAGAAAAAGGGGAATATGAGAATACTTTGATAGCCACCTTTCCATTTTTCTTTGCAGCTTTGCCAATCCTGGATAATATTTCTTACCAGAATACTAAACTTTAAGGACACTTCTGCCTTGGAAAAAGGGAGAAAAATGAAATTTTAAGCATATTCCTTTCCACTGATAATTCAGAATTCTCTACAAAAGATATAGTGTGACTGTGTGGTGAAAATGCTGACAGTTCATATTCCTTCCAGCCATAGAGAATCGACGTTACTCTATTAGTTGAACTTAGCTAGAATTATATTACATAGAATGCTAAATTTATTCGCCAGTTTTTATAAGATTTTGCAACATGTATTGAATTATCTATAATTTTTTTTATTCATTTTATAAATTATCAAAGTGAATAATCCAAGCGTTGGTTCTAATCATCTTAATTCAAATTAATGCGCATCTTTTGTTGAAGATAAATATCTACACTATGAACTTGATGAATTCATTACACTTTCTGTTCGTATATGACAAATATTTACATATTGGGAGTCCAAATTTTCAAAAAATCTATTGTCTAGATCATTTTTGCGTTTACTTTTTAAAAAGAAGAGAGATAAAGCTGGCATTTGAGGAAGATTCTAGGAGAAATTATTGTACGGAAGTCAAACCCACAGGCACTTAATTAATATATAATAACTAATCTTTGTCTATCTTCTACTCAAAAACTCGGCGAAATCTGAAAGCCAAGAAAAGAACTAACAACATACTCATAGAATTAAAACAACAGAGACAAGAAGAACAGCAATCAAATGACAACTTTGCGGTATCTCCTTCTGATCATTTCTCTATTCACATCTCCATCTAATGCCTCTAATATTGTTGAAGAAACATGCAAGAACATCTCTTCCTCCCATCCAAACATTGTGTACGACTTCTGCATAAATTCCTTTGAGTCCTACGAAGACAGCTTTCTCGCAACAGATCAGCGAGCTCTTGCAGTAATTGCCTCTCGTATAGCGAATTCAACTGCAGTCAAGACAGCCGCATGCGTTCAAGAGTTGATGCGAGCGGAAAAGAACCAGCCGAGAAGGAACCGGCTTGATACGTGCATGGAGGTACTTTTTAAATAAAATTTTCAAAACAGCATTGTTCTTCATGCTCTGAATTCGAGCATCACAGTTGTCCTGGCACAAAATTCATGATTATAGTTGTTAACAAGTAACAATATATTAACCAGTGATTTTGCAATGAATATGCGAATACTGAATTTAACAAGGGATAAATTAAAACATGCAGAATCCAGATCAAACATGTTGTATGAATTGATCATATACAGGTTCTTTTTCATTTCAAATAACAGGAGTACACAAATGCAATCGATGAGTTCAATGACGCGGTACAGGCAATAGATGCCTGCCGTTATACCGATGCACAAACATTTCTCAGTGCAGCATTGGATGCTGCAAGCAACTGTGAAGATGCTTTTGCCGAGGCAGAGGACACGTCTCCTTTAGAGGTGGAAGATGGGGTGTACGGCCAGCTTGCAGCAATAGCACTTGCCATTGTAGCAGCATTGCGCAGATGATTAAATGTATTTGTATAGACTCTGATTTCTTCAGGGGAATCAAACTGATTTTAGCAAATCATTCTAGTTGCATAACTGTACTTGAGTTCTACTCGGATCATTTCTCCACGTTTGTGTTAAAGCTTGTAGAGACACATTTATAGTTTAATAACTGGCATTATGGAATAATAAATATAGTTCAATTTAATAGTTAACCCTTTTTTAGTTTAATACATTTAATGATATTTTGAAACAGACACTTTACATAGAGAACCTTCCATGATAATAAGAGACTGTAAAATCCTAAAAAGCGAAGGTGCAATCTACATGCAGGATTTTATCCTTTCAATCGTTAATTTTGATCAATTGTTACATTTTTGGAACGAATGGGAATTCCAAATCTTTGGGATCAAGTTTAGTTTTAGGCCCCGTTCGTTTCCTCCCCA
This sequence comes from Schoenoplectus tabernaemontani, assembly GCA_037127355.1. Taxonomy (NCBI): domain Eukaryota; kingdom Viridiplantae; phylum Streptophyta; class Magnoliopsida; order Poales; family Cyperaceae; genus Schoenoplectus; species Schoenoplectus tabernaemontani. The sequence goes on from CM073738.1 coordinate 3,439,663, forward strand.
TGCGTGGGAAAATCTCAGGAAATTAAACTGAATTTTACTGTGCGCGCGAGAAAAAAAATTCACTCATACTCATTTTTTTTTTCCTACGCACACAGTAATAACGCCGAATAGAACCTTAAAGTATCTTTCAACTATCAAATCAGTATCTGATCATTAATTTTGGTGTAACTCATTTTTAGTCTCATACTTCATTCCAATTTAGATGATATTATGAAAGTTAAAAGATGTCTCTAAACAAAAGTTGATCCTAAGAAGAGACTCCCATCCGTTCTCACTTTTTAGGGAATAAAATTCTTGTGGGCTCCATTACACGCATGTTCCCAGCATTTGGTAGCTGGAGTAAATGTATATGGTCTCATTCTGCCCATACCATCTTCTATAACATTTTTTTGGGTAAATTTCGGCAGTAAATTTTTTATTTTTGTTATAAACTGATCATTTAAATTTGATTTGTCTCTCTATAATCACTGAACTTTTTATCTGTCCCAATCGAGTCATTCTCTTAAGTTTTCCAATTAAAAATGATTAATGAAACTAGGGTTGTGCTCCGCGTTTCGCGGCGGAGTTGCACTATTTATTGAGGCTGATGTCTATTCTATTGTGAAGTGCTAATCAATTCATCTATATTCAAAGCAGTAAAAAAAGATTAACAGTAAATAAATAACATTTAGAGCTATATTTCTAAAGTATTATTTGAACTGAAATCTATATTTAATACAATGCAGCCCTAAATGAATAACCAATTATTATAATGATAAAACACTGATAAATGAATATAAATTATAATGTCTTGAGATTTCATGGCATACACGTTATATCAATGAATTAGCAAATCTCATAGTATGGTAATTATTTTTTTATTTTAATAAGACAAAATATTACTTTGAAGATTTCTCATGACGTTTATCTTGTTCAAAGCAAATTAAAGTTTAACTTATATAGTAAGCATAGTCTCAAGAAAAAGAATGAAAATAATTGTACAGAAAAAGAAATATAGTTTACAAAAGTGGAATCTGACAATTAGAAAAATTAATAAATTCTTGCACACTTGCTTCAAAATTACTCAATAATAAAGAAATACCTCTGTTTGTACATCTGCTATTAATCTTTCCTTAGACAAAACTTGAATTTTTGCCATCAGTTACAGCAACAGCATTATCAGCAAACTTCAAACTTGTAGCTGATTAGAGCTTCTTAATAGAGCTCTCGGATCTTTAGATTTTTGTAGATGCAGGGCGAGGCGGAAGTCCTTTCAAATACCTGTTATTTTTAAAACCTAGAAAAAGGATAGAAAAATATGATTCAATGAAAAAACTATACTACTTGATCATATTGAATAAAAAATAAAACATAATCTTTTGAGAACACCTCCAGCACAACTTATATCCAATTTGCTCATATTAACATAATAATTTTTTTTGAGGTGGAACATTAAGTTAAAAGTCAGCTCTAATATAGAATCACAATAGAAGATTGAAAATACCCATATAAAAGATACCTGTTTTGAGCTGATATCTATTGTATTATGAATTGTTAAACAACTCATTTATACTCAAGCCAGAGAGATAACTACTTAATGCTAGTCACGCATTTTGCAATTACAATGTCAAGTGTTAGTGTAAAGAAATTTTGATAAATAAATGTTATGGCGAAGCCTCTAGTGAGTTAGCCCGTGTGGCGGGATAAGACTGATGACATATTTTTTCTCCAACATTGATAATTTCATAGGGAACAACTAACACTTAAATTTCATTAGATATGTCTCTACACTTATGAATTTCTCAAGGAACAACAAAATTCCTCTTCTTTGTTTCTCAGTGGCAAACCACAAAGAAAAAAAGCCCTTTTACTGTCAAAACAAATTGAAAGATATATTGCCCCCCCATAAAAAAATCATCAAAACATAACAAAGAGTATATCTTACTATCTTAAAAAGCATCTAAGAACTGGATTAATCCAGTTATTTTGGTCAGATGTTTTGGATTTTTTAAGACGTGAAATTCCATAAATACCCTTAACTCTAAATTATATGCGGTTCAGATTAGAAATGTTAGTAGATTGTCGTCTCAGCAACTTAGCTCTCTTCTCCAGTTTATTTTTGGCTGATCGCTCGCTCGACTTAACCCTCTTCGCTAAACCGCTTCAAATCTCGTGTAAGTCACGGCTCCTCATTCTCCGTTCTCTCCTTCTCCTCCACGATCTGCACAAAAAGTTCAGATTCACCTATAACCGATCTTCTCGCTCTCTGTTATAGCCTCCCCCCCGGCGGCAGATCTACCTCTCTCTCTCATGACCCTACGTCGATTGCAAAAATCATCGCACACCATCAAGCCCATCCGACCCCAAAGATTCGGACCCGTTTCTAGAGAAGAAGGACGATAACGAAGAGGCGGAGGCGTCTAGCGAAGCGGGATCGATCGTGATTACAAAGGATGAGGAGATCGAGTATTCTTCGCCGCGTCTTTGTCGTATCTGCTCGAGTATGATTCGGAGTGGGTAACATTTATTTTTTTATTTTTTTGAGAAATTATCGTCTGGAGAAAGCACGAAGCCCCATTTTTCCTACTGAGCGATCTCCCAGTATTCAAGTTGTTACAATATAGGTTAAAAAAGTATAATCATTTTAACTGATTGGAAGGCGCTCTCTCTTCTGATATGTGTCAGTTAATTGGCCTTTGGTACATGTATGTTTTACATCCCTTGCCTGATCTTTTTTAATGTTTTTTCTATTCTTCGTTCCCATTTCTATAATTGCTCTTTTGTAAATTCAGATTTTTAGTCACTTTGTTCATTAAATTATTAGTTTTAGTTTTTTAAACTACACTGGTAGATTAGCATGTCCACTGTCAAGCATCAGGTTGAGAAAAACCTTACGAGACTTGCATTTTTTTTTTGCATCAGGTTAGTAGCATGTGATTACAACTGACTTCTGACAGTTTTTTGTAACTTCACCTTCACCATTTATTCAACAGAGCGAGCAACAATAAAACAGTAAATTGACAGATAAAACATTGTTCAGATCTCTGAAAAAAATAATTTCCGATGGATTTCCACAATCTCTTTATTAGTCTCACATGATTTAAAGAGAACACATAGTTCTGATCGCTTTATCAGTGAATTTATATTATGTTTTCATAATTTTACCATCAAAATTACATCTCTAACAGTCACTCATAATATGTATATCTATTAATAATTAATTAATTTTTTCTTAATTTTAGATGATTACTAAGGCAATCACATATTTGAAAGAGAGAACTGGATCAAGCTCATATGCAATTGGGAAGTTCATAGAGGACAAAGCAGGCTCACTTGCCTTCCAATTTCTGAAATAATTGAGTTCTTTTTTTTTCTGAATAAAGCTACAGGTCTAGCCTTAATTTATTAGTATATATTGAAAGGTTGAAAAAATATATAAATTCTTTACACAAAAAAACTCAAAAGGAAGAAAAAAATAAGAGGAAAAGGACAAACAATGAAAATTTAGATTTTGGTGATATTCTTTGTTCTAGACTTTGGAAAAGAAATTGCATTCGAGGTCATGATATTTCTCCTCCAAAATTGCATTCAGGTCATGATATTTCTCCTCCAAAGTGTTTAGGTGGGCTAAATGTTTTCTTTAGCAAAATTATTTTTAACTTTCTTTTCTACTCTACGAAACCTTATAATATTCTATGTGTTGTTGTCAAGTTAAGAGTTGTCTGATACACCCTATCATGCATACTAAACTTTTTTTTGATGGCCCTCATAATTCTTTTAATCTGGATTTACATATACCATTTTTTTGGAAGGATTTGTGGAGGTAACTCTCAGAGGGATGTGTTTACCCTTGAAAGATTTCAAAGATGAATAGATGAATAAATGAAAATAAAATCAATGATTAATAATAAATCATGAGAAGGGAAAGCAAGGAAGAAGATGGCCCACTGATCAGAAGAGGTCGCTGCTTAACCCCGGAATGGATCCATTAGTCCCACAATGGAATGCTGGGCATGAAGTGAAGAGTATAAATACCCCACTATTCTCTATCCACTCAGCATGAGTGACAGCCGAGAGGATCGAGGGAGAGAGGAGATCTCTCGGGTGTCACCATGTGATTATATCTTTTCTGACAAGTGGGACCCACATGGCAGTCCCTTATGAGCAGCTCCAATGACATGGACCTAGCCTATTTTGCTAAGAAAACTAATCAATCGGAACTGAGGTTAAGCATTAATCCCACAAGGAAATATCAGGGTGAGAGACGAGGATATAAATACTCCACCACCTCCTACTCATTCGAGGTGGCTGACCCTCGGGAGATTTCGGAGAGAGAAAATCTCTTGATGGGTCAGCCATTTGATTACATTTTCTCTGACAAGTGGGACCCACCTGGCAGTCCCTTGTAGATGGATCTAACAACATAAACATAGCCTATCTGATGAGTCACCCATGTGACCATTTTCACTGACAGGTGGACCCCACACCTCAGTGACCTATTAAAGGAGTCAGAGTTAAACCCTAAAAATCTGCCCTTGGAGCTAACCCTAGAAAGGAGTCAAGCAAGATAATCCCTATGCTACATGAAATGATGTCAATGCCAAGCTAGTATTTGATACAACTAGTCATGAGAAATTTCAAATGTGATTTTGCTTTCAAGGTCGACTGGTGCCAAAGTCGTGAACAACCACCTAACCATGCTTTGATTTGTGTCAATTATCGATAAGTAGTCGGTTCTTTGACCAAGTCACCCTCATGTTAAGGGATTGAAAGTTAATTTCACAAGACTGATCAAAGTGCAAAGTGGGAGCAACCATCTGATCAAGTCTAGATTCGTATCAATCGTTGACATGTAATCAATGTTGATCAGATCAAACCCTAATGGATATCAATATAAGTCTAATTGATATTTAGTTAGGGTGGTTTCTGCAAGAGAGAGATAATTGGCGAGAGACACACGAGCTACAATTGAGATCGGGATTAATTCTGAGGAAATAATAGGTTTATTTGATAAAAGAATTTTTAATTCAGAGAAGGAGGGGTAAAAATGGAATTAAAAATTACAGGGATGATCATCATGAATTTAGGGATTTTTGGTGAAATTTTCATAATTTTTGGATAAGTGGAGCTATTAAAATAAATTCAGGGAAGATAAAAGCAGAATAAATGGATTAATCAAAGGCTGAGATTTGATCAAAGCAACTCTGGGTACAAGTTGGAGATAACAGCGGCTACGGGTACAAACCGGGTGCAAGAAACACAGGAGGTATAAAATAAGCGAAGAGAGAGGGTGTGCCACGTGGCGCCTCTCGTTGGGCCATGTCGCCAGTGGGCCCCACCCCGGTATGAGTCACCGACGAGGTGGCCCCGCCTCGGTGCCACGTGGCAGACAGCCAGTGGGCCACCTCATCCCATCCTATGCCACATGGCATCATACCAGTGGTCCACTACACTCCCTCTGTGCCACACGGCACAACCAGAGGAGGCCATCTCACCCAACCCTAAGCCACATGGCACAGCTACAAAGAAGCCACATCAACTCACCTATGCCATATGGCGATCAACCACTAGTCCACATCGGCGGTCACTCCAACAAGCGAGAGACAAGTGGCAAGATGCTATAAGGCCACCTCAATGACCAAGTGCCATGTGGCACTTCCCTATGGTCCACCTCGGCCATGTGGGCCCCACCATACCACAAGATGACTGACAAGTGGGTCCCACTTAGTGCCACGTGGCAGGCACAGATTGATGCCATGTCATCACACAGGTCTTATATGTGGCCTCTTCTAGTTGGTACAGGTCAGCAGATGGCAACACACATGGCATTACTAGGCAGAGCCACATCACTCACCATTTACAGATCATTAGTGTTAAGGGTTTGGTTTAACAAGCAATCGACCAATCAGGAAGAGCCACCTCAGCATATTAGCACTAATCAACTACTAACCTCACAGACTTAAACACTTAAACCTTACAGATGGGACCCAGTAATCAGATGAATAAGGCTAGGATCACGAACTAGAGATATAAACCAAGTCCATTCATCCTGTCTATCCAATCCAGCGCAAATGAATTTAAACAAAAGAAGAAAAGGAAGGTGAACCTGGTGCATGAGCTCTATGCCGCTGCCCCTCTTCTCTCCCATGCGTTGGTGCGTGTGTGCCGTGCGCATCCAAGCTGGCGGAAGGACCTTCTCCCTCCTTCTTCTTCTCGCCATTGCCCGATTCAAGCATAGCTCGCGCTTTTCGTTTCCCTTGGCGTCTTACCATGACTATAGGTGATCAAGGAGATGATAATGATCAGGCGATGATAAGACAAAGGCTTTGACGAATTAATTAGTAATGTGAGATGAATTGAGAGTCGAATTAAGCGATACCTGAAGATAAGCCGAAGAAGAATAGATGAATTGACACTACGGAGATCAAATTGCGTGACAAGATGGATCCTTTAGGGCAAGGCGACGCCAATGGAAGTGAATTGATGAGGCAATTCGAGGTGTGAAATGCTAATTGATCAAAAGAAGAAAACGGGGCAGAAGAGGGCTCAGTGAAATTGAAAATAGTAAATGAGTGAAATGGCATTGAGAGTGGCCGTGGAGTGTTTAAATAGCAGTTAATAGCCTCGGGCCCGCTTGCCAGTCGAACTACACCAGTAATTGGAAAAGGGAGTCAATGAAATCGCGGCACGGTCAAAAGCGCTAACAGAAAACGGTTAAAGAACAAGCACAAATCAATCACAACCGTTCAAGCGATTAGAATGAAGGGTATGGATGTATCCAAGGTGGCAATCCGGGTGGAAGGCAGCCAACCAATCACAATTAACCAAATTGGCCGAATTAGCCTATATAAACCGAGAATTCAGCAACAGTAGAAGAAAAAGATCCATTAGCAGAGCAATTGAGAGCATCTATACACTTACACATACACTAGTGATCATCAATTACAGAGAGTGTGAGAGATTAGGAAGGAAATTATTCAATTCACTTTTCTGTCAAATATAAGAGGTAATCGATTATGATCATTGATTCAATTAATACATTTTCTTTATATTTCTTGTTTTTTTTAGAGTTTTCAGTATTCTATTCAAGTCTACTAAGTAATCAATTGAATTCTTTCTTGGTTCTTGTTGCATTTTCTTTTGGAATTCACTCCTTTCTTCCACTTCTTTACTGTTTCTCCTTTTAAATAGTTGCATCTAGTATTAATTGATTGTATCTAGTGAGCCACTGGCCCAATTACAAACTAATTGGCGAGCCTTTAGGCCTAGATCAGCCACAAACATCAAGAACTTGTAATTCAACTATTATTGCATTAGTTTCTTTGTGATTTTTCATTTTCAATCTGTTTTCTTGCTCATATCCATGCAATAACTGAAAAGTGATGACTTTTACCTTTTGACATTCTAATTGCATAGTTCTAGTTGAATGATTTAGTTAATTCCTTTTGTAATACACTAATTCTGGTATAAGTCAGTATATCGCTAGGATTTCAGAATTGAATCAACTGCTATCTCAGCGAGCCACTGGCCCCAACAGTGCCTGGGTGAGCCTTTCGGCCTGAGGAGTAGTAATCGAAGGTGTGAGTTCAATAAGCATCTCGAATTGGAGAGGAATTGAGGCGGTACCAGTCGGTATTGCATAATCTCCAACTGACAATGCTGTAACACGATCATTTGTGAATAAAATCACTCACACTCATCCTAAACTACACCTACATACCAAGGCGACGCTTATTGATCTTGTAATCATGAAAGAAACTAATTAAGTTTATTGAATTTGGCAAAAAGACGACTCGGTACATCAATCAGATCGTATACTGACAAATGGTGAGGTGGTCTTGCACCATTACTAGCTCAAGAGGAGTCAACTAATCACTTCAAGTCGTAATAACATATCAGGACGATGCTTATCAAACTCGCAATTGTCAAGAATTTCGATTAATTTGATCTAATTTGGTAAGAATTCAATTCGGTACCGAGGCCAAGTAATGCATCTCAATTCGGTACCATAGTACAGCTTCTATTGCCATATGGATTCTCGATCAGATACTTCAGAGGAATTCCACACGTTGAGACGATGCTAATACACCAGTCTGATCGGAGAGAGGGAGCTCCGGCGACCGAGAACGCCACTACGTACGGATCTTAATGCACCGGGAAGTCAGAGATCAAGAAGAGCTCTTCCGCACGACTATTGAAGAGACCGCTAATCTCTAAAATCATTAACGGATGGGATTTGATAAAAGTTGGAAGAGATAGAATGAAGAATAGATCTGGGCCTTATATCTATTAAACACATATCTTAACTAAATCTAACGGCCCAAACACATCTAAACATTTAAATAAAATTCTGCACTAATCTTGGTACAATCCGATGGCCCACGTTAAATAATAGAGTTAACAGAATTTGAATCGGCCCATCCGGGTATTAGGCCCAGTTCGCAGGAAATTAACAGAATTAAAAACTTGGCCCAGTATAATAAGCCCAATCATTAAGTTAATAACAGAATATTAAAATTAAATAGTAAATAAATCATTTGAAAATGCTACTAAACTCCAAATTAATTCAAATTTGTTTCTAAAATTTCCTTATTTTTCATATTATTTTTCTATATAATAATATTCCAGTTTTAAAAATATAATCATGGTAAAACAATTTAAAAGCAAAAGACATTACATATATTGATATATTTTTGACTTGTCATTTTAAATACTATAAAAATTCCAAAAATTCAAATAAAATCATGAATAATAATTAGATATATTTTTCTGATTTTTTCAAGAGATTTTTCATGAAATAATAATGAGAATAGTAATATGCAATAATAAATAGTGATATTAGCTCTATTCTTTGATAAATAGAAATAAATAATAATAAATATCATGTTAATATTTTCTGTAAAAAATAATAATAATAATAAAAGAATAATAAAAATAGATAGCACAAAATATACAAAAATATATACAATCATAGATAGTAAATGCATTTTCTTCTAGAATAAAGAATAATAATAAAGTTTTATAATAAAATGAATTGCATTTCTTTTGTGATTTCTATACAAATATACAATAAATAAAAATATTTTTGATGGATAAAATGCAATAAAAATAATAGTTGTAATAAAGAATATAATGAACTCTATCCCTTATGGCTATTTTCAAATAATGATGATAATAATAAAAATCTTATATTTTTTCTATAGATGATAAATAGAAATAATAAAAAAATATATATAATGAAAAGTATAATAAATAGGATAGAATATTAATAATGATTTCTTTTAGCTATTATAGATCCTAAAAAAAATAATAATAATAAAAATAAAGATAATATAGCTAATCATCTTTTTTTTTTTTTTGGTTTGTAAATAATTTCTACATAATAAATAATGTTTCAACATAATGAAATATAATAAAGAAATTCTATTACTTTGGCTATTATAAATATTTTAAAAATACAAATAAAAATCATAGCCATTTTATTTTCTAGTATTTTGTAAGTGATTTTCTACAAAATAAATAGAGTTTAGAAATAATAAAAATAAAATTCTACTATTTTAGCTATTATAAAAATCCAAAAAATATAAATAAAATTCTAGTTAATAGCTAACCCATTTTCTATTATTTTTTGTAAATAATTTTCTACATAGATAAATAGAGTTTAAAAATAAAAAAAATAATAATAACAATAATAATAATAATAATAATAATAAATAAATGCATCTTTATAATAGAGATAATAATGGAAGATATTATGTAATAGGCTTTTTACATTTTGGAGATGAATAAATATGCTCACACAAAAGGGTGTAGAGCAACATGAGGATGTTTGCACACATTTAGAACGATTAGTCGAGACAAGAACATCTTGACGAAGAATAACTGAGGCTTAGACAGCAACATGAGAAGATACGTTGAGACAAGAACATCTTAACGTAGGATGACTAAGGCTTCGATAGCAACATGAGGAGATATGTCGAGACAAGAACATCTTGACACTTGATGAAGAATAACCAGAGCTGCGACATTAACATGGAGATACATGTCGACTCTGAGGAAGAAGAACATTACGATGTCCGAGAGAGGTGACATCTTAATGACTCACTACCATGAGCAAGTAACTCATGACTAAATACGCTCACACAAGGGGTGTAGGGCAACATAACGATTTTGCACAAGTAATGCAACATGTAGAATGATTAGTCGAGACAAGAATATCTTGACGCTCACTGAAGAATGACCAAAGCTGCGACATCAACATGGAGAGATATGTCGACTTTGAAGAAGAAGAACATTATGATGTCCGAGAGAAGTGACATCTTAATGACTCGGTGTCATGAACAAGTAATTCATGACCATTTGAGCTAGTAGGATTGAACTCATCCGTCGATAAGTTTGTCTTCTGGTTCATCTCCGAGATTGTGAGATTGAATCGTTCTGTAGTAGATTCATCCACAAAACAGTGAATGTGAACCGTTCGTAGGTAGGTTCCTTCACTAACACATACCTCAATGTTAAGGCGGCTCGGTGCTTCGGGTTTGACATTGTGTGTAAGCTGTGTTTCCTAGGTTTATGAATCGGCTTAGTGCTTCGAATTCATGATCTAGAAGATCGGTGAGAAGAAACACGTGGGCCATATCCACCCTTCTCCGATTCACCAACCTCAAGATCAACCGGCTCGGTGCTTCGAGTTGTATTTTGTGTGATTGGTTGTTGACTAGTTAAGATTGAACCGTTCGTAGTAGGTTTATCTTCTAGATCAACGGAGGTCGAGTCGTTACGTAGTAGACTCACCTCAAGCCCCTACGAAGAGATTAACAGTGCAGTCCGTAGTAAGGTTATATCTCGAGGTGGGCATAGACCGAACCGATCTGTAGTAGGTTCGTCTTCCATAGGATTAAGTAGGTCGAGTCGTTCGTAGTAGACTCACCTCGAACCCTTCGAAGAGATTAATCGATGCGTAGTAAGGTTACCTCTTGAAGCGGTAAAAGGCGAACCGATCTGTTTGTAGGTTCGTCTTCCATGGACCCCTTTCGTGAACCCAGACGACCACTTGACCATCTTTTAACTACACTATTTGCTTCTCTCTTTCAAAGATCCGAGAGGTGCCTCGAGGTTAGTAGCCGGGGGTAATTAACGGTGGGGGCTTGCGCCCACCGGAATCTACAAGAACTCACAATCACTAAAAACCCCCTGAATGTGCATCCAAATCTCTCTAAACGGCAGAATCAGCCGGCACTTAGCAGATGCACGCTCGGGAGGGATCTCCGTGTCCTTCTTCCGCAACCCATCGCCCAGCGGCGGTGCGGAGCGCGCGAAAAAGGGTCGCACAGGATCTGGCACGCCCGGTGGGACCTAGATTCTCCTCTTATCTTTGAAAGAGAGAGGCAAATAGAATAGTTAAGAGATACAAGTGGTCTTCTATGCGCTAAAAATGACTAATGATTTTCAAGTATTTTTGTTTTTGCAGGAAATGGCATTCTTCGGGAACTTCAACCTTGCTCCTTACACTGTTACTCCTGCACAGAGCCCAGAGGGCAAGCTCTTCATGTTCTTCGGGACCATCCCGCAAGAACTCACCATCTACGGCCCAGCTCCAGTGGCCACGATCACTCCCGCAACCGTCCGGATCTCCATCCCGGACGAGGAAGAGGACTCAATTACCCTAACTCCCAAGGGCATCTCCAATAACGTCATGGCCTCTCCTACTACCTCCCCAAAGAGGAGAAGGCGACCGTCCAAGAGGACAGCCCCAACGGCCGCGCCCAAACTACCCGCAACTCTCAAGCGTCCGGGAAGAGGGCCCGGATGCATACCGAGAATCGGTGGTGGCTAGGCCGGCTATCCCGATCTCCAATAAATTCACGGCCCTCGAATAGTGGCCAAGAACTCGGCCACGAGCCGGCTCCGCCGAGGCATGGGAGGTGCCTAAGCCCACACCTCGCCTAACTCAAAGGCCTCGGCGCGCGGGACAAGTCTCAAGCCCCTGCAGAGGCCATCTATAAGGCTCACAGGGCCCTCAAGCAGAGGAAGAGCGTCAAGAACGCTAGGTCGAGACAATACGTCTCCCGCCCCGATCAATCTCAAGGCATGGCTCAGCCGCAAGCCATTGTCTCAACTCCGCACCCGAGGAGGTTTACATCAAAGGCAACACCTAGCACCCAGCAGGTGTGGGTCCCGAAGGGTTCCCAACCAACAAAATCCCAGTCTCAAGCCCGACCCAAAGTAAGGCGCAGATTCAACGCTCCGTCCGAGAGTGTGTTAGCCGCTTAGGTCGAAAAAGTGTATTCGGCCGGTTAGGCTCGAGAATACCACTCAATAACTTGAAAATAAGCGCCACGACCAAACAAAGAAGAAGAGAAGAACCGCTCGCTATGAAGAGCACTTCTCGGTCAACACCATCGGTATAAGCTACGATGCGATCCGGACAACGATCTTTGAGGTGAATATGACCCGGGATGACCGGTCCCCGCCTAATCAAGCTCACGTCACCAATACCAATAAGAATAATGGTAGAAAGGAGACCTCCTAAGAGAGTCAACCCCGAAGGCAACGACGAGGAAGGGAAGACCACAACGAAAACCCCGATTTCTTCGACAATGAAGATGACGTTGAAACACGTCCGAAGTGCCCTATCGATGAAATTGAAATACTAAAAGGCCACATCGAGGCACGGGACGAAGATTGATTAGGCAACGGGAGCTAATCGCTACCATCTTTGAAACAAAATGAAGAATTGATTAAGGCGGTCAAGTCATTGCAAGAATCACAAGACGCCAATTTCAAAGCTGGTAGCTCCCGTCAAGAAGGGGTCCACAGTACCAAAAGCAATCATAAGGGAAAACAACCTGTCAATTCTAAACCTCATCCACATAGAACAATAGAAGTGGAGAGGCGAACCAACGGGAATATCCGGAAAGAGATTCAAGCCATGATTGCCCGGCAAATGCAAATAGGCGGAGGTGGATACGCTATCCCTCCCGTTAAAAGCGTGGACATCCATACCCCGCCATATACGATTTAGAAGAATATCCTAAAGGGTATGTGATCCCCGCTTCGGGACCTTCTCGGGAAGGCAATAAAGACCTAAATCCCGAACAACACTTGGCCCACTTTGTAGCCTCGTGCGGAAACACGGGTGGCAATGATGCTTGTTGTTGAGACAATTCCCTCAAAGTTTGGTGGGACCGCCTTTCAATGGTACTATTCATTAGAAAACAACGACATCGGGACTGGGACGAGATGGCGGACTCGTTCGGGGCACGATTCGTCATGGTGTCGACAAAATAAACATAGCCGTCGGCGAGCACTAAACCCAAGAAAGGGGAGTCAATGACAGATTTTATCAATAGATGGCGGAACCTCGGCATCAAATGCGACCGCACATTAGCGAAGATGAGGCCGTCAACCTAATCATGAAAAACATTGACGGGTGGATGGGCATGCTTCTTGGTGTGACAAAGGTCAACACATTCAAAGACTTGCTCGAGATCGGTATCCAATATGGAAAGAATGTCACCGCACACCGTGCCGAACTTCATGAACAATAGGCGCAACGAGGAGCCGAGCTGAGACCAAGGTGGCATTCACCTCGTTAAAGGATAAGATGGTCGCTAACACGAGATACTCGGAAGCGGCGGCGGTGGCACAAATGGCAACAATTACAATAAAGGACCCAGGCCCAATCCAAGGAGGGAGTTCACGGAGTTTTGAGTCCCTCAAACAAAAGAAATCTAAGCCGTACTCCTTGGGGAGAGATAAAGTTGCCCAAATCTTCGAGAGGGGCTTTGAAGAATGGTCTAGCCCTACCAGGCCGAACGCCGGAAGATGCGATAAATCGGGACGAACCCAACTTTGCCCATATCACGAGTATTAGGGCACTCAATTGAAGATTCTTTGGGTCTTCAAAGATTGGGTCGAGAAGGCATACAAAAACGGTGAAATTACTTTACCTAAAGGGTTCTTGCAAAGCCCATCGGCCCATGAACGAGCCAATATGATCTCTCACGAGGAGAGAAGATCCGGACCAATTAAGTGAAGACCGGGAAGCAATGGACTACGCACTTATCGAAGAAAGTCGATTAAAATGCTTAAAGCTCTTAAGAAAGAACCGGCATGAGATGGAAAGACGACATCACGCCGGTAGTCCCACCAAAACCCGGAGTATATTATAAGGTGGACCGAGCCAAGATCGGGTTCTTAAGAAGAGAAAGAAGCATAGAAACAACAAGTCCGAGAAAGAATAAAATTGAAGAATACGAGCGGGCGATCCGAGGCGATTACCCTTCAACACTTCATCTCCAAAAAAAGGCGGGAGAAGTTAACCCTAGGTCAAAAGAAAGAAGATGTAGATGAAGAAATAAATAAAGAAGAAAGCGAAGAGATGCGGGGTGCTTCGTGCAACATGGTATATTCTTCTCACGATGAAGATATGCCAACTTTAGAGGAGATGTTCTTCCTAAATGACGAAGGGAAGCAAGCACCTGCGGGACCAAGAACGAAGAATGCAAAGCGTGCTCCGTCGGGACTTACATACCCGAGAGACAAGCTCCCAAAGAGATTCCGATAAAGGAAAGGATAAGGCCCAAAATAAAGGTAAAGAGGTCGAGAACCCAAGCAAGAACCGAGAAAAGACCGGTCGACGGGCGAAGAATATAATGTGTTGGCACATGCGTAAGATTCCCGGCATTATTAAGCATATTCGACGCATTGATGATGTCACAAGACCTAAGGGAGGTATTAATCCAAGCCTTGCAAGATCCCGAGAAGTACAAGTCATATTTCATCGAGCAAAATATGCGGGAAGCCTATTCACGCCAAGCGGGCCGCGCACATAAATTTCACGGACGATGACCTCCTAATAGGCACCGTCGACCCACAATCGCCCGCTATACATTACCGGAAATTGTGGAGGGCAAAAGATTGGCCGCATCTTGGTCGACGCGGGGTCTTCGATCAATATCATGCGCTCAAAACCACGAAGACCATCACCTTAGACGTGAAGAACCTATCGACGAAAAGGTGATTATTCATGGCTTCAATCAAAACTCCCAAAAGGCCACGGGAGCTATAACTACGAAACTGCAATGCGGAAGCCTAAAAGCGCCTACTAAATTCTATGTCATTGATTTGAAACCTCTTATCGGGCGTTCTTTGGGTCGCCGTGGCTTCACGGTAATCGGGTCATACCCTACTACTCTGCACCAATGCTTGAAATATATCGAGAATGGTAGGCAAAAGAGAATTGATGGGGATGTCAAACCATTCGGGGTGCATGAGATTAAATTCAATGACGATATTTTCGCCTAAATCGCCTTGTGGCGCAAGCCGCCAATAACAAAAGCGAGTCGAAACCCTTCAATAAAGGCCCTAAATTTGATACCTCATCTGGAGAAGAAGAAGAGGTCAAATTCAATATTAAACCCAGAGGTGCTCGAGCCCAAGGACCGGAAGAAAGTCGGGTGAGGAAGCAACCTTCCGCCTCAAACGGTGGCTACGTATAAGGCCCAAATAAAGCGAGCGAAATCAATTCAAGTGATTCGAGGAGGAGGTCATTTTCAACTTTAAACCTACCAACACCCCTCAAATCCGGATCTCGAGGCAACTTCGGGAGAAGACTCGAAGATTCCAACGACTCGGGCGATATTACCTCGGGGAAGAATCTAGCCATGGTCGTCGACCACTGGGAAGAAGAATCGACGAAGAGATCATCTATCACATCCTCAAGAAGCCATATAAAGGGCCGAAACGAGATAATGAAAGTGAGGAGTCATTTATGATCAACACGGGACCGGTAGCGGAAGGGATAACCGGTTAGGCGAGGCCTATAAATGAAGAACGCTCATGGCGGGAAAATTTGAAGGTCGCGTACGGAATGCGATCGACGAAATAAGGCACCAAGTTGAAAATAATAGAAGAGAGGTGTCGAACAATGGGAGGTGATGCGGGATATTAAAGTGCAACACAATGAAATCATGATAATGATTGAAAACACTGCAAACCGCGATTTATAACTCGAGCTACTCAAAGAAATGGCGAGCGAACCCCGTTCGGGACCCCGAAAGACAAGCACCGATAGCGGCAAACGGGTAATTGTAATAGTAGATGAATCGAAAGGGGAAGAAATGAAAGCTAAGCAATCGGCCGTCATGCAAACCCTCGAGGTCAAGAAGAGTAAACCATACTCTTTCTGAAAAAAAACGACTCGGATATTTGAGCGAGGCCTAAAGAGCGGATTGACACTTCCACTTTGTAAAAGACCGCGGACATAGAAAGAGCGGTGAAGGTGAATTCTGCCCTTATCATCGCATATTGGGTCACACAATTGAAGAATCTTTGGGTATTCAAGGACTCTTATAGAAGAAGGGCACGAAACGGGACAATCCGACTCCCGAAAAGCTTTCAACAAGACCCGACCCGCACAACTCGAATAACAAAGGCAAAGGGGTTGCTTATACGATCTCGCACACTCCGTACCTAGCAAACCCTAAGGTTGCGAGACGAAAGCCGATCAAAGAAATCTACCGCTCCAACTCGGTCATGAACATTGAAATAGAAGAGGAGATGGCGGCGCTAGAGATCTTGTGGTTCCCGAAAGGCATTTTAAAGACCTCATGCCAAGGAAGTGAACCACATCCAAACCTTAAAGACCTTTGTTGTGCGGCAAAGGTAGAGCGCATCAAAGGAAAACTATCATTCACAAGGCTATCATTTTCTATCGAGCGATTCGACTCGGTCTACGAAGAACCACGACCACAACACTTGGAAAAGTGGGTGATAGAACAAGAATCGGAGAATGCAACGAGCGTGTGCCGCATCTCATCCCTTTGGAAAGGAGGCTGTATAAAGCGGCAAAAAGGGCAAAATGTCGAGAGACATATCAAGGCGAGGCCAAGCGCTTCGATGAACTGCGGAATGGCGGCGAATAAGGTCCTGGGCCTGGATGGCAAAATAAAATACACCGAGGGTTAGGGTATAGCTGCGATGACGCGGCGTGTTTTGAGGGTCCCTCAACGGTAGTGCCGTATGGAAGAAAGAAAATTTGTTGCATGACTTACGTTGAGATCTTTGGATAATGAAACGAGAAGAGGACAATACCCGGTCTGAAAAATGCTTTGAAGCGACTAGAAAAGGAACCTAACACGGTCGATGAGTTAGCTGAAATTAATTTGGGGACGGAAGAAGACCCACGACCAACTTTCATAAGCGCGTCATTACCGGAAGAGGTGGGCGACGGGTTGAAGACATTCCTTAAAAGCTACATGGGTCGCTTCGCTTGGAGTTATAAAGAAATGCCGGATTAGATCCCAACGTAGCGGTTCATTACTTAAAAATTGATCCAACCTTCAAGCCGATTAAACGGGCGCGAGGCGGATGAGAATAGAACTCGAAGAAAAGGTCGTGGAGGAAACGAAGAAACTCATCGACGCGGGCTTCATACGTGAAGAAGAGACGCCGGAATGGGTGGCTAGCATTGTCCCGGTTAAAAAGAAAAATGGGCAAATCCGCATTTGTGTGGACTTTCGGGACTTAAACAAGGCGTGCCCTAAGGATGATTTCCGCTCCCAGTAACCGAAATCATAATTGACCATACATCCTCCTATGAAGTCTTCTCCTTCATGGACGGTTATGCGGGTTATAATCAAATTAAAATGGCGCCAGAAGATGAGAGGCATACGGCCTTCCGCACGCCGATTGGTATCTATTGTTACAAAGTCATGCCGTTTGGGCTGAAAAATGCGGGTGCCACCTATCAACGGGCGATGACGAAAATATTTGACGATCTGATCCACAAGATAGTCGAGTGTTATGTGGACGATCTAGTCATCAAAGCCATGTCATATGAAGAACACCTCCGATATCTTGAGGTCGTTTTCAATAGCACTTTGAGGAACATGCGCTCAAATTAAACCGTTGAAATGCGCATTCATGGTATCATCGGTAAATTTAGGGTTTGTGGTACGCCACGGGGATTGAAATAGACCCGGGCAAGATCAAAGCAATAATTGAACTATCCCCGCCAAAGAATTTAAAACAATTGCGATCCTTGCAAGGGCAATTGGCGTACATCAGGCGGTTCATAGCCAACCTATCGGGTAAAATCCAACCCTTCACCCGGTTGACTAAGAAGAATATCCCGTTTAAGTGGGATGGCGAGTGTCAGCGAGCCTTCGAAGAAATCAAGGCATATCTACTCAACCCTCCAGTATTGGCGGCGCCCATACCCGGGAAGGAACTCATTCTATATACAACCGCCCTGGATGGATCCTTGGGAGCTCTATTGGCACAAGAAAACCGGGATGGTAATCAAAATGCGCTATATTATCTAAGCGCATGATGGTGGGAGCGAGAACACGGGTATTCGCCGATTGAAAAGCATTGTTTAGCCTAATCTTCGCGGTGAAGAAATTGAGGCACTACATGCTAGCCCATAAAATCATTTTAATATCCAAGGTAGACCCTCTCAAATATCGATGACTCGGCCAATGCTTGACGGGGAGGTGGCCAAGTGGGCGATCATTCTTGCGAGTTTGACATCACTACACACGCAAAAGGCGATCGAAGCGGTATTGGCGGATTTCTGGCTGCACACCCGATTCAAGATGACTCCCCATTAAAATGTGACTTTCCGATGAGGAAACTCTACATGTTGAAGAAGGAAACCCTATATGGGAGTTGTACTTTGATGGTGCTTCTTCAATCAAGCCGATCATGGGCCGGGAGTCCCAGTTTGTGCGGCGGCGCGGGACTAGTCTTCGTGACCCGGAAGGCGGGATAATACGACATTCTCTAGCTTTAACCGAACCATGCACAAATAATGAAGCGAGTATGAGGCACTCATCGCGGACTAGAGCTATCATCGGAGCTAGAGATCAAGGCGTGCGCATCTTTGGGGATTCACGGTTGATAATAAATCAAATAATTGGCGAATATAAGGTTTTGAAGCGGAACTAATACAATATCACCGAAGGCCATGGAACTAATGAAGAAAATCCCGTACGTGTCCATCGAGAAGGTCACGAGGAAATTTGTGAATGGTGAAGCGGATGCGTTGGCCAAACTCGCCAGGAGAATTTGGGTGAACCAACAGAGCGGAAATCTACATCATCGTCCGCAATAGAAGGCCATTATCATTGTGTCGGACGACGATAGACAATGTGAATAATGAAAATATTGGGCTAGAAAAATAGAATGCCAAGAAATAATGATAAGCGAAGAAGATGATGATTGGAGACAATAGTTCATTGAATATTTCCGGCATGGCACCCTCCCCAAAGACAAAAGGATAGGCGATCAACTAAGAAAGCGGGTACTACGGTATGCGTATGTGGGCAATACGCTATACCGTAGGTCTTACGATCAAGTTATGGCTAAGATGCGTATCGGGGCACTGAAGCGAAGCGGGTTATGAAAGAAGTTCATTCGGACTATGCGGAGCGCATCGATCTGGGCCAAAAATGAAGTTAAAGATCAAGCGAATGGGGTATTATTGGCCTACAATGGTGGCGATTGTGAAGAGCACGCAAAGAAGTGCGCATGTGCCGGATACATGGCCCTTTTATACATCAAGCGCCAAACCGTTGCACCCCACGGTAGCATCCTGGCCATTTAATATGTGGGGCACGGATATAGTGGGGCCCATAGACCCTCCTACGTCGAGAGGTCTTAGGTTCATCACAGCGACAACAGATTACTTTACTAAATGGGCGAAGCGAGTCCCACTCAAAGAAGTTAAAGCATCCGATGTGGTTAAGTTCTTCAAGACGCACATCCTCTACCGATTCGGTACCCCACAACGGATAATATCCGATAACGGGACGGCCTTCAAGAGCTCCAAAGTCTATGCCCTGGCGAGCAATTCAATATTGATTGGAGATTCTCGTCCATTTATAACCGAGAGCCAACGGCTTGGCGAAGCCTTTAACAAAACCCTAATCAATATTATGAAAAAGACGAGTGGACGCAACCAACGAGGCCCGGGATAATCGTCTACGGGAGGCATTATGGGCTTATCGAACCACGTACGAACACCTACGCAAGCTACCCCGTATTCTCTGGCTTTTGGGGTTGAAGCCGTTCTCCCTCTTGAGGTGGAATTACTGTCATTACGGGTAACTATGCAAAATGACATGACCATGGATGAATGCCAACAACTTAGATTGGACGAGTTGGATGCCATGGACGAGAAGAGATTGATAGCCCAGCAGAATCTTGAGATATATCAAGCAAAAATGGCAAGGGCATATGACAAAATGGCGCGAGTCAGGGCATTTCAACAAGGGGAGCTTGTTCTTGTCCTTAAGAGGCCGATTATTGGCCGGCACATCGGCCCAAAATTCTCCCCGAATTGGGAAGGGCCATATGTAATTGAGAAGGTATACGGGGCGGCGCATACCAACTCATAGACCATGAAGGTGAAAGGCCCATGCCACCGATTAATGGGCGATATCGAAGAAGTACTACACATAGCCGGAGGGGGGGCCAACCGAGTAGTATCTATTGTAAATAAATAAGGAAGGAATAAGTGTTCGCTTACACACACGTGCACGAAACACAAACCCATGTCTAACCTCCACTTTTGCATAAAAATCCCAAAAACCTTACTTATGCATTTGTAAATAGAATGCATCCAAAAATCCAAAACCACACAAACACATTTAGCCCTACAACAAAATAAAAATAGAATAAGAGAATTCAATGCTAAAACCACGCGAGGGTGTAAGGCGAGAGCTTTGGTGTTTGGGCTCACAATACAAATACCCTTTGGGTTTGTCCATTTGATACGAGAATAAACACAAAAATGGGCGGGGTTTGCGGTTGTCCCTCAAACTATCATGTTGCCCAATGACGAAAGTTGCTCATATTGGTCGCCGCGCGCAAAGCCAAGGGATAGGTCGAGCAAATTGGTGGCTAGTAAATAGTCGCTTCAGAGGGCATATAAATAAATAACTCTCGTACTATTAGTAACATGTATCACTAATAACCAAAAATCTGCTCTCTTCTAATAAAATAAAAAGGATATATAAGTAAAACAATAAAAACCTATTTTCCTTACTCATTGATAAAAAAATATATAAATAAAAAAATAATAAAATCTTTTCAATAAGGGGTTGCCACCTTTGTCCCCGACACCATGAGTGTTATACAAAGCCGGGTTGGGTGCATTCATCCAGTAAAAGCACCACACGCCAGAAGAAATGGTGTGTCATAATCCCACGACATATCATGGAGGGGTCGGATCAAGGGTTTACGCTTGTACCCGAGCATTTCATGTTAAACAAAGCGGCTCGCTTAAAGAAGTGACTCGGGTCATGGAGAGCGGACCTACCGATGAAAGCTTGTCTCGCGGGGATGCGTGATGGATGTTTGAGGGTAGCCAAAATATAAAAAACCGGGTTGGGTACATTCATCCGCAAAAGTACCACACGCCCGAGGAGGTGATCTGTTTCTAATCCCAAAATAGATCATGGAGGGGTCGGACTAAGGGTTTATGCTTTTGCCAGAGCATTCGGTGTCAAATAAAGTAATTCGCTTAAAGAAGTGACTCAAGTCATGGAGAGCGGACCTACCCGATGAAAGCTTGTCTCGCGGGGATGCGTGATGGATGTTTGAGGGTAGTACCCCCACAAAACAAATTGAGTGGAGATGAGTGAAGGTGAGTTTCCACTTCGCACGCAACGGTGCACAAATGAGGGGAGAGTGGGTGAGCTTCCACAAAATAAATGTCAACTAAATATACAAGGAGCATCCACAAAATGGTGTTATCAATTGCATCCATAATCCAATTGATCTTTTGGTAAGTTTATCCATCGGTAATAAAGGGATAAACGGGTTTATTACATGCCGGCCTAGAGGTCAATACGAGACGAGGTTCGGTATCGTAAAATACCACGGTTACTAAGTTACGTATTGTAATAAATAAAAAGAAACATGTATAGAATGAATGTAATAGGATGTTGTAAGATTTTCCTTTTATTATGTTTAGACGCTGCGAAAGAATGAAGCAGTTGTAATCGGGCGCTTTTACAAATAAGATTGGAGGTGCATAGCATGAAATCAATAAAATACTTCCTCGCGCTGCAGAGGAAGTGACAAAAGAATAACGATAAAGGCAAGCATCATCCATAAAGATCAAAATGACAAGTGTCAAGGCATCCTATAAACAAGTATAGCAAAAGAAAAGGGGAAGAAGAAGAAATGAAAAGTGCAGTCTATGGGCCCAAAAAGCGGGACTCCAGCTCTAATAGCACAGTACTAATGGTCTCCAAATAAGCATGGAGGGAGTGCCTATCCTCCTCCGAAGTCGCCTCGAAATCCAAGAACTGAGCGAAGGCACTATCCCGGGCGCTCGAATGAATATGCAACTCTGGGAGACGTCCCGCTAAGTGTCGAGAGAAGCCCCTCTGCGATAATCGTGGTCCTCTAGCTCTGCACGAGCGGTCGAGCGGGCCCACCACCGACTCCCCCATGGAGCGGAGAGTGGCACAAGAAGAGAGCGGCGAAGATAGCGGAGTCGAGCGGCCTCCAAGTGCTGCGCGGCTCATGGATCTCCAACTCGTCTTTGGTATACGAGAGAGCTCGCGTCTGGTAAGCCACGAGTAGCTCCTCACACCTCCTAGAAATGAAGGTACTCTCGAGACGAGGTGCAATGAGTAGAGGCGGCGCGATGGTATCCGCATCGGCCTATACCAATCAAAGGAGAAGCCATCGGGCGAGAGAATCCGGGATCTCGAAATCTAGCGGATAGTCTCGAAAAGGTGTCTCGGAGTGCATCGCGCCGGCGCGGCCAAGGCGAGCTTCACATCCCTCGATGTAACATCTACGCAAACAAAATAAATGGGTTAGACAAATTGTTATAATCAAAGAAAATAGAAGGAAGAGAAGATCTAACCTATCGCCTCGTCGCTTTGAGGCCCAGCGGGGCGTGAATCGGGGATAGGGATGTCGGTCGCCTCGGGAGGACCGCGGGTGCACCGGACCGGCTACAAATAAAATGAAAAAGCATAAGTACATGGAAAGTAAAATACGGGCGAATAACAAAAGAAATATAAGATACGGGAGAGGCATGAGGCTCGGTGAGACCCTCGCTAGCCGGGACCTCCATCTCGGGGTTGTCGAATAGGCTGCTCCACCGACCAACTCTCATCCAACTCGAGTCATAATCGGCGCGCGGCCCGCTCGGTCGAGTCATCCACTCGACTATCGATGAAACCGCCGCCATCGTAGCCATGAGAGGTGCCCGTCGGGAGATGAAGAAGCATGAGATGGCCTCCCTCGATCAATAATAGCTCGTCGCTGCGGGCTCGACGCCCGATGGACTCCCCCTGCTCTAAAGAAGCCTCCTACGATCGTACAAGAGTGAGCGCGGCCCCAGAACCACATCAAAGGAGTCACCATCCCCGGTAGGCACCAATAAGATCGACGGTGAGCGGGGACCGTCGTAGAAGAAAGACTCGAGCGGTGTGGAGATGCCATGTCATCGGCCTCGGGGCTGTAAAATCTACATGTAAGAATGAAAATACTAGTGCATACGGCAACTAAGTATTAAATGAAGTACACGAACTGCGACGGCAAGGTCGGTGCAAGATCCGAGGAGGGCGGTGCTCGCGGCGCCGATGAATCTGCTATAATGTCATCTCGAAATTTGCCTCTAAAGGAGATGTCCCGCGAGCTGAAAAATAAACCTTAATTAGAGATGTAAATGAAGTGCGCCCGAATAAGGATAGGCGAGTCAGTAAAGAAAATCACCTGGAGTGGGAGAAGGAAAAGAAGACGGGGAAGACGGGCCGAGAGGCGCCGTCTCGATCTCTCCCCATGGTAGGCTGGAGCGGTGGCTCGACATGTAGGCGAGAATGAACGCCAACTACTCGTGGACGAGGGGCGAGAACCGGGCTCGCGTGATCATACTCGTAAGCCAACTACGAATCAAAAAGAGAATTGGTCGAGATGAGATGAGGCTTATCAAAGGGAAATAACACTGAAAGGGATGATGAAGTGTACTGTGAGAATAGTCCTAACGGGAGCATGAGAAAAGCCATTTGTCTAAACCTTGAAAATCGACGGGCTCTGCGGCAATGGCGGGAAGAGGGCTGCGATCACGTGAACGGTACCATCTAATAAGGGGTGGCCATCTCGCGGACATGTACTCGGACGACCACCGGAGGAGTATACGGCGAGTAAGAGCGAATAGCCTCATAATACCACTGCGATAACGCCTCGTGAAGGTGGAAGCCCTAGAAGTGGATACCATCGATAGCGAGTGCCGTGCCTAGTCGGAAGAGGTGAGTGTAACACCATCCGATACCCTCCAAATCGGCCGCCGGTGATATAGGGCGGAGAAGAAGCGCTGGAATATCGATCCAAGCCAAGCGATGCGCGCATCGATGCGGCGAATAGGGCTCGATGAACATATAATCGCCCGATCGAGGGGAAGGAAGCACGACGAATGCGATCATGTACTCCAAGTCGATAGGCACTGGCTCGGATGCTAGAAGAGTCGGAAGAGGGAACTCTGTCGTCAATCACCATCTGTCGGCAACCCTAGCAGGCCCCCACGGGCCGCGATCTATCTCGAGAGAAGCGTAGATGGTCTCGGCTCCTAAAGAATCTATAACGAGCGACCTCGGAGTCGATGAAGGCCGGGTGCACCCCAGCTAAGTCACTCAGTAAAGGTAGGCGGTCTCGCAGCGTAAGCGCCATGCGGGATCATATGAGCCGGACCGGTGTAAATGGAGCCATCCGCTAATCGGATGCCATGGAATCAACTCACAGCGCTTGTGAAGGACCACGGGATGAGGTCAAACCGCGGAGACATCTGTAAATGTTGGCCGGTACGAGGCACGGCCAAAGAAATCCTATCACCGCGTGCGATCGGGCTCGCCATGATGAACAGAAGAAGGCGAATGGTGTATGCGGGGGAGCTAGGCAATAAGAAATAGCAGATCCACCAAGAAATGAAGGCGGTCGGATAAGTCTCCCGATCCACGTCATGTGAACACGGGGTATCTGAGAAGGGATAGGGCGTCATGATGAATCTCGAGCCGCACTGTGTACAAACGGATCTCTAGTAGAAGCCAAGCACGTAGGGCGAGTATGGACCGGTCGGTGAAATAGGCGATCCGATGTCTCGAATGGGACTCGGGATGCCCCCTCCGTAGATGATGATAGATCTCATAAGTCCTATGCAAAGAAGGCGGAAATCGAGTGAAGTCTCCCGAGTCGGCGGGTGAGACCATGAACTCGTCATAAAAGTGGCCAAAGATCGGCGGCCGGTCAAGCTGCTTTGTATCTCAGGAGGGTCGGAGTCGGCTCCGATCATCGATGAACAAAGTGTTGGTGGAGTAGTTCCACCTCTCACAAAAGGCCGTAGCCGGGTGTGTCGATATGATAATGGAACATCGACAAAAAACCGAGTCATATATCCGGCTCGCTGAGCGAGTCCCCTCCCGCGTGAGCATATACGGGTCCACTCTAGGCGATAGCCATGGCACTCAAGGGAGTGATGAAGGGAGCGATGGTCCATACGTGAGCCTCCCGTCAATAATCTCCTTGCCCGGGAGATGTGTCGAAAAGGAGCGTAGAGGCAACACCAAGAGGTGAAGGGGCATGATGTCATGAGGCGATCATCTACGAAGAATAAACCGCCGCCTCGCGGGTAGACGGAGTCGCTCGGATGGCTGAGACGAGAGGAGTCCAATCACTAGGATCCTCATAAAAAGAATGATAATGACTCAAGGGGCGACGCGGAATGGCGTCATGAGAAGAAACTACAATACCCGAAGAGGAAAAGACGTCATGAGAAGTGAAGTGATGAATAATAAGGAATAATGCACCAAGACAAGCCTTTCGAGTGTTCAAGACTCGTCTTGGTGGGTGGCTCTTTGTTTACCCTTGAAAGATTTCAAAGATGAATAGATGAATAAATGAAAATAAAATCAATGATTAATAATAAATCATGAGAAGGGAAAGCAAGGAAGAAGATGGCCCACTGATCAGAAGAGGTCGCTGCTTAACCCCGGAATGGATCCATTAGTCCCGATGGAATGTTGGGCATGAAGTGAAGAGTATAAATACCCCACTATTCTCTATCCACTCGGCATGAGTGACAGTAGGAAGGATCGAGGGAGAGAGGAGATCTCTCGGGTGTCACCATGTGATTATATCTTTTCGACAAGTGGGACCCACATGGCGGTCCCTTATGAAGCGGCTCGATGACATGGACCTAGCCCTATTTTGCTAAGAAAACTAATCAACCGGAACGAGAGGTTAAGCATTAATCCCACGAGGAAATATCGGGGTGAGAGACGAGGATATAAATACTCCACCACCTCCTACTCATTCGAGGTGGGCGACCCTCGGGAGATTTCGGAGAGAGAAAATCTCTTGATGGGTCGACCATTTGATTACATTTTCTCGACAAGTGGGACCCACTGGCGGTCCCTTGTAGATGGATCTAACAACATAAACATAGCCTATCGATGAGTCACCCATGTGACCATTTTCACGCACAGGTGGACCCAGCGCCTCGGTGACTATTAAGGAGTCGAGTTAAACCCTAAAAATCGCCCTTGGAGCTAACCCTAGAAAGGAGGTGACGAGTATAATCCCTATGCTACATGAAATGATGTCAATGCCAAGCTAGCATTTTGATGCAACTAGTCATGAGAAATTTCAAATGTGATTTTGCTTTCAAAGGTGACTGGTGCAAAGTTTGTGAACAACCACCTAACCATGCTTTGATTTGTGTCAATTCTTGATAAGTAGTCGGTTCTTTGACCAAGTCACCCTCATGTTAAGGGATTGAAAGTCAATTTCACAAGGCGATCAGGTGCAAAGCGGGAGCAACCATCGATCAAGTCTAGATTTGTATCATTTGTTGACATGTAATCGATTGTTGATCAGATCAAACCCTAATGAATATCAATATAAGTCTAATTGGTATTTAGTTAGGGTGGTTTCTCTAAGAGAGAGATAATTGGCGAGAGACACGAGCTACAATGAAAATGCGGGATTAATTCGAAGAAGAAATAATAGGGTTTATTTGATAAAAGAATTTTTAATTCAGAGAGAGGAGGGGTAAAAATGGAATTAAAAATTACAGGGATGATCATCATGATTTTAGGGATTTTTGGTGAAATTTTCATAATTTTTGGATAAGTGGAGCTATTAAAATAAATTCGGGGAAGATAAAAGCGAGAATAAATGGATTAATCAAAGGTGAGATTTGATCAAAGCAACTACGGGTACAAGTTGGAGATAACGGCGGCTACGGGTACAAGCGGGTGCAAGAAACACGGGAGGTATAAAATAAGCGAAGAGAGAGGGTGTGCCACGTGGCGGCCTCTCGTTGGGCCATGTCGGCGAAGTGGGCCCTTTGGTATGAGTCGGCGACGGGTGGGCCGCCTCGGTGCCACGTGGCGGACGCCGATGGGCCACCTCATCCCATCCTATGCCACATGGCATCATACCGGTGGTCCACTACACTCCTCTGTGCCCACGCGGCTGACCGAGAGGAGGCCGTCTCACCCCGACCACAAGCCGCGTGGCACGGCACAGTGACAAGCCGCGTCAACTCACTTTATGCCATATGGCGATCGGCCACTAGTCCACATCGGCGGTCACTCCAACAAGCGAGAGACAAGTGGCGGCATGCTATAAGGCCACCTCGGCGACCAAGTGCCATGTGGCACTTCCCCTGATGGTCCACCTCGGCCATGTGGGCCCCTTTGCATCTGTGAGATGACCGACAAGTGGGTCCCGCTTAGTGCCACGTGGCGAGCACAGATTGATGCCATGTCATCACACGGGTCTTATATGTGGCCTCTTACGGTTGGTACAAGTCGGCGAGATGGCAACACACATGGCATTACTAGGCGAGCCACATCGCTCACCATTTACGGATCATTAGTGTTAAGGGTTTGGTTTAACAAGCAATCGACCAATCAGGAAGAGCCACCTCAGCATATTAGCACTAATCAACTACTAACCTCACGAGACTTAAACACTTAAACCTTACGAGATGGGACCCGGTAGTCGGATGAATAAGGCTAGGATCACGAACTAGAGATATAAACCAAGTCCATTCATCTGTCTATACATCGATCCAGCGCAAATGAATTTAAACAAAAGAAGAAAAGGAAGGTGAACCTGGTGCATGAGCTCTATCTGCATTGCCCTCTTCTCTCCCATGCGTTGGTGCGTGTGTGCCGTGCGCATCCAAGCTGGCGGAAGGACCTTCTCCCTCCTTCTTCTTCTCGCCATTGCCCGATTCAAGCATAGCTCGCGCTTTTCGTTTCCCTTGGCGTCTTACCATGACTATAGGTGATCAAGGAGATGATAATGATCAGGCGATGATAAGACAAAGGCTTTGACGAATTAATTAGTAATGTGAGATGAATTGAGAGTCGAATTAAGCGATACACGAAGATAAGCGAAGAAGAATAGATGAATTGACACTACGGAGATCAAATTGCGTGACAAGATGGATCCTTTAGGGCAAGGCGGCCTTGATGGAAGTGAATTGATGAGGCAATTCGAGGTGTGAAATGCTAATTGATCAAAAGAAGAAAACGGGGCGAAAAAGGGCTCAGTGAAATTGAAAATGGTAAATGAGTGAAATGGCATTGGGAGTGGCAGTGGAGTGTTTAAATAGTAGTTAATAACCTCGGGCCCGCTTGTCGTCGTTAACTACATCGGTAATTGGAAGGATGAAGTCAAACAAAATCGCGGCACGGTCAAAAGAATAACGAGAAAACGGTTAAAGAAGAAGCACAAATCAATCACAACCGTTCAAGCGATTAGAATGAAGGGTATGGATGTATCAAGGTGGCAATCCGGGTGGAAGGCGACTGACCAATCACAATTGGATTAATTGGCCGAATTAGCCTATATAAGCGAGAATTAGACAACGATGAGAAAAGATCCATTAGCGAAGAGCAATTGAGAGCATCTATACACTTACACATACACTAGTGATCATCAATTACAGAGAGTGTGAGAGATTAGGAAGGAAATTATTCAATTCACTTTTCTATCAAATATAAGAGGTAATCGATTATGTTCATTGATTCAATTAATACATTTTCTTTATATTTCTTATTTTTTTAGAGTTTTCAGTATTCTATTCAAGTCTACTAAGTAATCAATTGAATTCTTTCTTGGTTCTTGCTGCATTTTCTTTTGGAATTCACTCCTTTCTTCCACTTCTTTACTGTTTCTCCTTTTAAATAGTTGCATCTAATATTAATTGATTGTATCTAGTGAGCCCTTGGCCCGATTACAAACTAATTGGCGAGCCTTTAGGCCTAGATCGATCCACAAACATCAAGAACTTGTAATTCAACTATTATTGCATTAGTTTCTTTGTGATTTTTCATTTTCAATCTGTTTTCTTGCTCATATCCATGCAATAACTGAAAAGTGATGACTTTTACCTTTTGACATTCTAATTGCATAGTTCTAGTTGAATGATTTAGTTAATTCCTTTTGTAATACACTAATTCTGGTATAAGTCAGTATATCGCTAGGATTTCAGAATTGAATCAACTGCTATCTCAGCGAGCCACTGGCCCCAGCAGTGCCTGGGTGAGCCTTTCGGCCTAAGGAGTAGTAATCGAAGGTGTGAGTTCAATAAGCATCTCGAATTGGAGAGGAATTGAGGCGGTACCAGTCGGTATTGCATAATCTCCAACTGACAATGCTGTAGCACGATCATTTGTGAATAAAATCACTCACACTCATCCTAAACTACACCTACATACCAAGGCGACGCTTATTGATCTTGTAATCATGAAAGAAACTAATTAAGTTTATTGAATTTGGCAAAAAGACGACTCGGTACCAATCGGTACTATATTGACAAATGGTGAGGTGGTCTTGCACCATTACTAGCTCAAGAGGAGTCAACTAATCACTTCAAGTCGTAATAACATATCAGGACGATGCTTATCAAACTCGCAATTATCAAGAATTTCGATTAATTTGATCTAATTTGGTAAGAATTCAATTCGGTACCGAGGCCAAGTAATGCATCTCAATTCGGTACCATAGTACAGCTTCTATTGCCATATGGATTCTCGATCAGATACTTCAGAGGAATTCCACACGTTGAGACGATGCTAATACACCAGTCTGATCGGAGAGAGGGAGCTCCGGCGGCCGAGAACGCCACTACGTACGGATCTTAATGCACCGGGAAGTCAGAGATCAAGAAGAGCTCTTCCGCACGACTATTGAAGCGACCGCTAATCTCTAAAATCATTAACGGATGGGATTTGATAAAAGTTGGAAGAGATAGAATGAAGAATAGATCTGGGCCTTATATCTATTAAACACATATCTTAACTAAATCTAACGGCCCAAACACATCTAAACATTTAAATAAAATTCTGCACTAATCTTGGTACAATCCGATGGCCCACGTTAAATAATAGAGTTAACAGAATTTGAATCGGCCCATCCGGGTATTGGGCCCAGTTCGCAGGAAATTAACAGAATTAAAAACTTGGCCCAGTATAATAAGCCCAATCATTAAGTTAATAACAGAATATTAAAATTAAATAGTAAATAAATCATTTGAAAATGCTCCTGAACTCGAAATTAACTCAAATTTGTTTCTAAAATTTCCTTATTTTTCATACTATTTTTCTATATGATAATATTCCAGTTTTAAAAATATAATCATGGTAAAACAATTTAAAAGCAAAAGACATTACATATATTGATATATTTGACCTAGCTTTGACTTGTCATTTTAAATACTATAAAAATTCCAAAAATTCAAATAAAATCATGAATAATAATTAGATGTATTTTACTAATTTTTCAAGTGATTTTTCATGAAATAATAATAGCAATAGTAATATGCAATAATAGATAATGAGATTATCTCTATTCTTTGATAAATAAAAATAGATATTATGTTGATATTTTCTGTAAAAAGAATAATAAAAATAAATAGTACAAAATATACAAAAATATACACAACCATGGTAATAGATATTAAATGCATTTTCTTCTATGATAAAGAATGATAATATAGTTTTCTAATAAAATGAATTGCATTTCTTTTGTTGTTTCTATATAAATGTACAATAAAAATATAATGAATTCCATCTATTATGGTTATTTTCAAATAATGATGATAATAATAGAAAATCTTATATTTTTCTATAGATAATAAATAGAAATAAATAAAAAAATAATATAATGAAAAACTATAATAAATAGAATAGAATATTAATAATGATTTCTTTTAGCTATTATAGATCTTAAAAATAAAAATAAAAATAATATAGCTAACCATCTTTTTTTTTTTTTTTTTTTTTTGATTTGTAAATAACTTTTACATAATGAATAATGTTCCAACATAATGGAAAAATTCTATTACTTTGGCTATTATAAATATTTTAAAAATACAAATAAAAATCATAGCCATTTTATTTTCTAGTATTTTGTAAGTGATTTTCTACAAAATAAATAGAGTTTAGAAATAATAAAAATAAAATTCTACTATTTTAGCTATTATAAAAATCCCAAA
The DNA here is from genome assembly GCA_037127355.1 of Schoenoplectus tabernaemontani. Taxonomy (NCBI): domain Eukaryota; kingdom Viridiplantae; phylum Streptophyta; class Magnoliopsida; order Poales; family Cyperaceae; genus Schoenoplectus; species Schoenoplectus tabernaemontani. Next base: position 3,471,179 of record CM073738.1, read on the forward strand.
AATATAAATAAAATTCTAGTTAATAGCTAACCCATTTTCTATTATTTTTGTAAATAATTTTCTACATAGATAAATAGAGTTTAAAAATAAAAAATAATAATAACAATAATAATAATAATAATAATAAATAAATGCATCTTTATAATAGAGATAATAATGGAAGATATTATGTAATAGGTTTTTTACATTTTGGAAGTGAACAAATACGCTCACACAAGGGGTGTAGGGCAACATGAGGATGTTTGCACACATAATATAACATTTAGAACGATTAGTCAGGACGAGAACATCTTGACGAAGGATAAACAAGATTGCAACAGCAACATGAGAAGATACGTTGAGACAAGAACATCTTGACGTAGGATGATTAAGGCTTCGATAGCAACATGAGGAGATATGTCGAGACAAGAACATCTTGACACTTGATGAAGAATAACCAGAGCTGCGACATCAACATGGAGATACATATCGACTCTGAGGAAGAAGAACATTACGATGTCCGAGAGAGGCGACATCTTAATGACTCACTACCATGAGCAAGTAACTCATGACTAAATACGCTCACACAAGGGGTGTAGGGCAACATAGTAATTTTGCACAAGTAATGCAACATATAGAATGATTAGTCGGGACAAGAATATCTTGACGCTCGCTGAAGAATGACTAAGGCTGCGACATCAACATGAAGAGATATGTCGACTTGAAGAATAAGAACATTACGATGTCGAGAGAAGTGACATCTTAATGACTCGGTGTCATGAACAAGTAATTCATGACCATTTGAGCTAGTAGGATTGAACTCATCCGTCGATGAGTTTGTCTTGGTTCATCTCCCGAGATCGTGAGATTGAATCGTTACGTAGTAGATTCATCCACAAAACGATGAATGTGAACCGTTCGTAGGTAGGTTCCTTCACTAACACATGCCTCAATGTTAAGGCGGCTCGGTGCTTCGGGTTTGACATTGTGTGTAAGCTGTGTTTCCTAGGTTTATGAATCGGCTTAGTGCTTCGAATTCATGATCTAGAAGATCGGTGAGAAGAAACACGTGGGCCATATCCACCCTTCTCCCGATTCACCAACCTCAAGATCAACCGCTCGGTGCTTCGAGTTGTATTTTGTGTGATTGGTTGTTGACTAGTTAAGATTGAACCGTTCGTAGTAGGTTTATCTTCTAGATCAACGGAGGTCGAGTCGTTACGTAGTAGACTCACCTCGAACCCCTACGAAGAGATTAACACAGTCCGTAGTAAGGTTATCTCTCGAGGTGGTATGGACCGAACCGATCCGTAGTAGGTTCGTCTTCCATAGGATTAAGTGTCGAGTCGTTCGTAGTAGACTCACTTGAAACCCTTCGAAGAGATTAATCGATACGTAGTAAGGTTACCTCTTGAAGCGGTAAAGGCGAACCGTCTGTTTGTAGGTTCGTCTTCCATGGACCCTTTTGTGAACCCGGACGACCACTTGACCATCTTTTAACTATACTATTTGCTTCTCTCTTTCAAAGATCCAGAGGTGCCTCGAGGTTAGTAGCCCGGGGTAATTAACGGTGGGGGCTTGCGCCCACGGAATCTACAAGAACTCACAATCACTAAAAACCCCCGAATGTGCATCCAAATCTCTCTAAACGGCGAGAATCGGCGGCACTTAGCGAGATGCACGCTCGGGAGGGATCTCCGTGTCCTTCTTCCGCAACCCATCGCCCAGCGGCGGTGCGGAGCGCGCGAAAAAGGGTCGCACAGGATGTTTTGGGGTATTTTTGACAACTCGCAGAGTGAAATGGGTATGAAAGTTGTAGCTACCTTTTGTTTTCTCTATTAAATCATCCATGTTCCTTTTTGAAAGCTTTACATGAAAACAAGAGAATGCCCCTAAGCCCTTACATTTATCAAATGATACTGCTTTAAGTAATTAATATAGTTCATTTACATATTTTTTTAACTTATGCGTGTTTAATATGATATTTTCAGATACAGAGAGCAGTGTGAGCATGAACATTGTGAAAGATGAGTCTTCATGGCATAAGACTTCATTATTATACTTACACAATTTATCAAGTTATGTAAAAAAAAAAATACTATTTTTTGTATGTTAATCTATGAGAATTGCATTGATTAGTTAAAAAATATGGATGAAACTATTGGTTGTCACTAGCACGATATAAAATTTTATTAATTATTTTGATCATGAAAGTTGATTATCATTAAAAAAAATTATAAATATAAGAGTCCGCGTGTAAAAGCGGGTACTATTGCTAGTTTACAGATAAACCATCAAGATTTTAGTATTTCACCAAATTTCCCTTTTCTATCCCTTACTCTCATGTAGAAACCAAACTCAGATATTAATAACATCTACCATTACATGAGATATTGTATAAATATGTTCCTAATAACGGCTAGAAGGGTACCTAGAGATAAATGAATGGGTCGGTATTGAAGACAGAACAATACGATAGAATACACTAAATTTATAGGGATTGGATTAGTTACATTCTGGCTCTTTTATCATGAATTTCATGTTGTATATCTAAGAACAGATATCAACGAAGAATACATCAATCATCCATGGACTAAAATAAGCATTCATTAATAACAGGGAGCCCACGAAAACAATGCCCATAAGAAAAAAAATCCTTTTAATTTTCCACTGTCAGCCATGGGAATATTTAACCAGATATTTTGATATTATTGTTATCCCATATAATTAATGTTATGATTTAGAAATTTTATTTATGCACCAAAACCATTAAAGGTTTAAGCCAGCTTACAAAAGCTGACCAGCATATTCTGTCACTCTATCTAGTCTAACCACACTCAATTATTGTTTTCATTATTTTTTTCAGAACAGATCTACCAATATCCACATGAAAGCATATAACTAAAAGAATGCATAAGTAAAAATAAACGTACCTGACTAAATTTTGTAGCCAAGGATGAACATGTGCTTATTTCACTGATTAGACAAGTGAGAGCAACATTAATTCCTTTAGCTGCTGGAAAAGGTCCTTTGGCCACTGCAAATAGAAAAAAAAATTTATTTCATGATATTCAAATAAAACAAATGAATAAATCAAAGCCCACTTAGTACGAACATCATGCACCCAATCAAACACCCAAAATGAAGTTCGAACTTGAGATTGGAACCAAATTCAATTAGCTTGTGATGTTGATTGTGTATTCAGTATAATTCCACATTCTATCTATGGAAATCAAAGATTTTCTAAATAAAAAAATACAATAAGTCTATGAAAAGAAAATTCTATTGCCTTCTTGCTTTCAATCGACAGATTCATCGAAACAAATTTTTTGCATTAAGTGTGCTGCAAGCTTCTTGTCAAGGAAATAATTAATCCATCACAGTATCATGATTAAAGTAATGCATTATTTTTTCTAGAGGTGGCAGAACCCGACCCGACCCGACAAACCCGCCCGACCCGTCCGGACCCGAACCCGACCCGACCCGATTTTTTAAGAAAGTCAAACTGACCCGACCCGATCCGAACCCGACCGACCCGACCCGGCCGAGATCAAATGGCCTTAAATCCAATCGAAATCTATCAACGATCGAAAAAACGCAACATGTAAATTGACCCGGGCGACCCGACCCGACCCGACCCGCCGGCCGATTTCTTCCGGAAAGTCAAACCGACCCGACCCGCCCGACCCGAACCGAACAGGCAGACCCACCCGCCCGATTGCCACCTCTAATTTTTTCAACAACAATAATACACCAATCCTTTATAAAGGAGATCAATCAGCAGTACAATGCTAATGTTCGTTTATTAATAAAACATAATTCACTTACAAAAATGTACCATAGATGCTTAAATATAGAATTTACCATAACGAGGGAGTCGGGACCCGTTTTCATGGTTTGCACTCCTATAATCGTTTTTGGTGTTATTGAGGGCGACGGGTCCCGTTTTCGACAGGACCGAGGTCGTCGGGTCCCGTTTTCATGTTTTGCGCTCTCGGACTCGTTTTCGGCGGCACCGGGAGTGGCGGGTCCCTTTTTCATGTTTTGCGCTCCCGGACTCATTTTCGGCGGTAGCGGGTGCGACATATTCCGTTTTCATGTTTTGCGCTCCCACACTCGTTTTCGGCAGGACCGAGGGCGTCGGGTCCCGTTTTCATGTTTTGCGCTCCCGGACTCATTTTAGGCGGTATCGAGGGCGTCGGTTCCCGTTTTCATGCTTTGCTCTCCCGGACTCATTTTCGGCGGTATTGTGGTCGACGGGTCCCGTTTTCGACGGTACCGAGGTCGTCAGACTCGTTTTCATGTTTTGCGCTCCCAGACTCGTTTTCGGCGGCACCGGGAGTGGGGGTCCATTTTTCATTTTTTGCGCTCCCGGACTCGTTTTCGGCGGTACCGGGTGCGACGTGTCATGTTTTCATGTTTTGCGCTCCCGCACTCATTTTCGACGGCACCGGCAGCGTCGGGTCCCGTTTTCATTTTTTGCGCTCCAGGATTCGTTTTCATTTTTTGCGCGCCCGTACTCATTTTCGGCGATACCGAAGGAGTCCAGTCCCGTTTTCATCTTTTGCGCTCCTAGACAAGTTTTCGGCGATATCATGGGCGTCGGCTCCCATTTTCATGTTTTACGCTCCCAGAGTTGTTTCACGTGGTGCGGAGGGCGTCAGGTCCCGTTTTCATGTTTTGCGCTCCCGGACTCGTTTTCGGCGGTACCGCGGGCGTCAGGTCCTGTTATCATGTTTTTCGCGCCCGTACTCATTTTCGGCGATATCGAGGACGTCGGGTCCCGTTTTCATGTTTTGCGCGCCCGGGCTCTTTTTCGGCGGTACCGAGGGCTTCTGCTCCCGTTTTCATATTTCGCGCTCTCGGACTCGTTTTCGGCGGTAGCGAGGGCGTCGGGTCCTGTATTCATGTTTTGCGTGCCCAGAGTCTTATTTGGCGGTACTGAGGGCGTCGGGTCCCGTTATCATGTTTTGCGCTCCCGGACACGTTTTAGGCGGAACGGATGGCGTCGGTACCCATTTAAATGTTTTGCGAGCCCGGACTCATTTTCGGCGGTAGCGAGGGTGTCGGGTTCCGTTTTCATGTTTTGCGCTCCCGGACTCATTTTCGGCGGTACCGAGGGCGTCGGATCTCGTTTTCTAGTTTTGCGCGTTCGGACTCATTTTCGGCGGTAGCGAGGGCGTCGGGTCCCGTTTTCATGTTTTGCTCTCCCGGACTCGTTTTCGGCGGTACGGAGGGCGTCGGGACCCGTTTTCTTGTTTTGCGCTCCCTGACTCGTTTTCGGCGGTTCGAGGCGTCGGGTCCGTTTTCAAGTTTTGCGCGCACTGGACTCATTTTCGGCGTACGAGAGGGTGTCCGGTCCGTTTTCATGTTTTGCGCTCCCGGACATGTTTTGGCGGTGCTTGGGTACGTCGGTCCGTTTTCATGTTTTGTGAGCCCGGACTTGTTTTTCGACGGTCCTGAGGGCGACGGGTCCCATTTTCATGTTTTGCGTGCTGGAACTAGTTTTTTGCGGTACCGAGGGCATCGGCTCCCATTTTCATGTTTTGCGCTCCCAAACTTGTTTTCGGCGGTACCGAGGGCGTCGGGTCTCATTTTCATGTTTTGCGCTCTCGAACTCATTTTTGGCGGTTTCGAGGGCGTCGTGTTCCGTTTTCATGTTTTGCGCGCTCGTACTCGTTTTCGGCGGTACCGAGGGCGTCGGGTCCCGTTATCATGTTTTGCGCTCTCGGACTCATTTTCGGCGGTATATTAATTTTCACGAAATTACATGTAGTTATGCTGCCAACAATTTACAAAAACTCAAACAACTTGTTCGAACAACTGTTTTTAATGCATCTTAATTATGTTTTGTGCAAAAATTATGTCGTACAATGTTCATATCGAAGCGTTAATTGGATAATCTTCTAATAAGTATAATTAGGAGTAACTATATTAATTTTCACGAAATTATGTGTAATTATGAGTCAAAAAATGTTAAAAATCTTAAACTACTTGTTCAAACAAAAGTTTCTAATATATGTTACTTATGTTTTATGAAAAATTATTGTCGTAGGATATTCATATTGATGTGTTAATTGGACAATCTTATAATAGACATAATTAGGAGTAATTATATCAATTTGCATGAAATTATGTGTACTTATGCGGCCAAACGTTTTGAAAAACACAAACAACTCGTTTAAGTAGATGTTTTTAATGCATGCTACTTATGTCATGTGCAAAATTAGTATCGTAGAATGTTCAAATCTGAAGTGTTAATTGGCTAATATTTTAATAGGCATAATTAGGAGTAATTATATTAATTTTTACGAAATTATATGTAGTTATGAGGCCAAAACTGTTGAAAAACTTAACTTTTTTAAGTAGCAGTTTCTAATGCATCTTACTTATGTTTTGATGAAAAATAGTGCTCTAAAATATTCATTTTGAAGTGTTAATTGAATAATCTTATAATAGATATAATTGAGAGTAATTATATTAATTTGCAACAAATTATGTGTAGTTCTGCGGCCAAAAATTTTCATAAAGCCAAACAACTGGATTAAACAGCAGTTTTTAACGCATCTTACATATGTTTTGTGCAATATCAGCATTATAGAATATTCATATCAAAGTTTTAATTGGACAATTTTATAATAGGCATAACTAGGAGTAATTATATCAATTTGTACGAAATTATATGTAGTTATGCGGCCAAAAATTATGAAAAACTGAAACAACTTGCTTAAACAACAGTTTTTAATGCATTTTACTTATGTTTCGCGCGAAATTAGCGTAGTGGAATATTCTTATAGAAGTTTTAATAGGACAATCTTATAATAGATATAATCAGGAGTAATTATGTGTAGTTGTGCGGTCAAAAAATTTCATAAAGCCAAACAACTTATTTGAACGTCAGTTTTTAAAGCATCTTACTTATATTTTCTACAAAATTAGTGTTATAGAATATTCATATCGAAGTTTTAATTGGACAACTTTATAATAGGCATAATTAGGAGTCGTTATATTAATTTTTATGAAATTATGTATAGTTATGAGGGCAAAAATATTGAAAACTCAAATATTTTTTTTAAATAGCAGTTTCTAATGCATCTTACTTATGTTTTGTGAAAAATTAGTATCGTAGAATATTCATATCAAAGTGTTAATTGAAAAATCATACAAAGGACATAATTAGGAGTAATTATATAAATTTATACGAAAATATTTGCAGTTATGCGTGTTACACTTAACATCTTCTTTGATTTGTCGATTTGCAAAACAATCTTGAATTTTACAATTTGCCTTGTTTGAGTTTTGTACAGGGATTAACATGCAAATGGACTAGTGCACAAGAACCGAGACTAGTGCTGGGATACAAGAGCTTAATCAAGACTACATTAGACTTAGGTTTAGTTAGATTCAAACTGGGTTGAATTGGTCAAGATAAATTGAGCTTAAACAACAAGAAAAGTACTTCTGCCCAGTGAATCATTATAACGGTTCAGTAATCGTTATAACGGTTCATATCAATACTCAAAAATATTCTAAGGCATAAATATTCTCAAAGAAATCAGAGTGTATCGTTATGTAACGATTCATTAATCGTTACAATGATTTGGGAAATGTATAACGATTCTGTAATCGTTACAACGATTCATGAAACGTATAACGATTTGATAAATCATTGTAACGTTTCAGCTCAGTTGATCCAACGACTATTCTTTCTAAACTGTTATAACGATTCATAAACCGTTATAACGGTTCAGGCCGAAAAATAATTTCTTCAGAAAATCTATTTTAAAAGGATCACCTCTCTCACTGAAAATTAACTAATGAGTTGGAATTTGATCTATCTAGCAAAATTATTACTACAGAGAGTTACTAGCCATATACAAAGTGAGAGAGATAATTCAAAAGATTGATAGACTCATAAGAAATTATACGTAATTATGCGGCCAAAAAAATTAAAAAAACTCAAACAACTTGTTTAAACAGCTGTATTTAAAGCCTCATGCTTATGTTTTGTGCAGAATTAGTATTGTAGAATGTTCATATTGAAATGTTAATTAGATAATCTTTTAATAGGCATAATTACGAATGGTTATATTAATTTTTACTAAATTATGTGTAGTTATGGGGTCAAAAATGTTGAAATACTCAAATAACTTTATTAATTAGCGGATTCTAATGCATCTTGCTTGTGGTTTGGGAAAAAATAGTGTCGCAGAATATTCTTATCGAAGTGTTAATTGAACAACCTTATAATAGGTATAATTAGGAGTAATTATATTAATTTGCACGAAATTATGTGTATTAATGGGGCCAAATTTTTAAAAAAAGTTAAACAACTTGTCTAAACAACTGTTTTTAATGCATCTGGCTTATGTTTTGTGCCAAATTAGCGTCATAGAATATTCATATCGACGTTTTAATTAGATAATCTTATAATAGGCGTAATCAGGAGTAATTATATTAACTAGTATGAAATTATGTGTAGTTAGGCAGCCAAAAATAAATAAAAAATAAATAAAAAATAAAACTCAAACAACTTGCTCAAACAGCTATTTTTAATGCATCTTATTTATTTCTTACGCAAAATTCGTGTCGTAGAATGTCCATATAGAAGTGTTATTTGGCTAATATTCTAATAAGCATAAATAGGAGTAATTATATTAATTTTTACGAAATTATGTGTCGTTATGAGGCTAAATGTTATTATTATCTAAAACAACTTTTTTAAACAGAAATTTCTAATGTATCTCTCTTATATCTTATGAAAAATTAGTGTCCTACGATATTCATATCGAAGTGTTAATTTTACAATCTTATAATAGACATAGTTAGGAGTATTTATATTAATTCGCTCAAAATTATTTGTTGTTTTGACGCAAAAAAATATTTAAAATCTTAGTCAATTTTTTTAAACAACAGTTTCTAATGCATCTTACTTATATTTTGTGCAAAATTAGCGTCATATAATATTCACATCGAAGTTTCAATTGGACAATCATATAATAGGCCTAATTAGGAGTAATTCTATTAATTTTTACGAAATTACAAGTAGTTATGCGGCCAACAATTTACAAAAACTCAAACAACTTGTTCGAACAACTGTTTTTAATGCATCTTAATTATGTTTTGTGCAAACATTGTGTCGTACAATGTTCATATCGAAGCGTTAATAGGATAATCTTCTAATAGGTATATTTAGGAGTAACTATATTAATTTTCATGAAATTATGTATAATTATGAGTCAAAAAATGTTAAAAAATCTTAAACTACTTGTTCAAACAGAAGTTTCCAATATATGTTACTTATGTTTTATGAAAAATTAGTGTAATAGGATATTCATATTGATGTGTTAATTGGACAATCTTATAATAGACATAATTAGGAGTAATTATTATATTAATTTGCATGAAATTATGTGTACTTATGTGGCCAAATTTTTTGAAAAACACAAACAACTTGTTTAAGTAGCTGTTTTTAATGCATGCAACTTGTCTTGTGCAAAATTAGTATCGTAGAATGTTTATATCCGAAGTGTTAATTGGATAATATTTTAATAGGCATAATTAGGAGTAATTATATTAATTTTCACGAAATTATATGTAGTTATGAGGCAAAAACAGTTGAAAAACTTAACTTTTTTAAGTAGCAGTTTCTAATGCATCTTACATATGTTTTGATGAAAAAGAGTGCCCTAAAATATTCATTTTGATGTGTTAATTGAACAATCTTATAATAGGAATAATTGAGAGTAATTATATTAATTTGCAACAAATTATGTGTAGTTATGCGGCCAAAAATTTTCATAAAGCCAAATAACTGGATTAAACAGCAGTTTTTAACGCATCTTACATATGTTTTGTACAATATCAGCGTTATAGAATATTCATATCAAAGTTTTAATTGGACAATTTTATAATGGACATAACTAAGAATAACTGTATCAATTTGTAAGAAATTATATGTAGTTATGCGGCCAAAAATTATGAAAAACTGAAATAACTTGCTTAAACAGCAGCTTTTAATGCATTTTACTTATGTTTCGCGCGAAATTAGCGTAGTGGAATATTCTTATAGAAGTTTTAATAGGACAATCTTATAATAGGTATAATCAGGAGTAATTATTTTAATTTGCACGAAATTATGTGTAGTTGTGCGGCCAAAATTTTTCATAAAGCCAAACAACTTATTTGAACGTTAGTTTTTAAAGCATCTTACTTATGTTTTCTGCAAAATTAGCGTTATAGAATATTCATATCGAAGTTTTAATTGGACGACTTTAAAATAGGCGTAATTAGAAGGCGTTATATTAATTTTCATGAAATTATATGTAGTTATGAGGGCAAAAATATTGAAAACTCAAACATTTTTTTTAAATAGCAGTGTCTAATGCATCTTACTTATGTTTTTGTGAAAAATTAGTATCGTAGAATATTTATATCAAATTGTTAATTTAAAAATCATACAAAGGACATAATTAGGAGTAATTATATAAATTTATACGAAAATATTTGCAGTTATGCGGCCAAAAAAATTTGAAAAGATCAAACAACTTGTTTAAACAGCAGCTTTTAATGCATCTTACTTATGTTTTGTGCAAAATTAGTGTTGTAGAATATTCGTATACAAGTTTTAATTGGAAAATCTTATAATAGGCTTATTTAGGAGTAATTATATTAATTTATAAGAAATTATGTGTAGTTATGCAGCCAAAAATTGCAAAAACTCAAATAACTTGTTCAAACAGCTGTTTTTAATGCACCTTACTTATGTTTTGTGCAAAATTAGTGTCGTATATAATATTCATATCGAAGTTTTAACGAGAATATCTTATAATAGGCATGCTTAGGAGTAACTATATTTATTCATAAGAAATTATGTGTAATTATGCGGCCAAAATTTTTAAAAAACTCAAACAACTTGTTTAAACAGCTGTGTTTAAAGCCCCATGCTTATGTTTTGTGCAGAATTAGTATTGTAGAATGTTCATATTGAAGTGTTAATTAGATAATCTTTTAATAGGCATAATTAGGAATGGTTATATTAATTTTCACTAAATTATGTGTAGTTATGGGGCCAAAAATGTTGAAATACTCAAATAACTTTTTTAAATAGCGGATTCTAATGCATCTTGCTTGTGTTTTGGGAAAAAAATAGTGTCGCGGAATATTCTTATCGAAGTGTTAATTGGACAACCTTATAATAGGCATAATTAGGAGTAATTATATTAATTTGCACGAAATTATGTGTATTAATGGGGCCAGAAATTTTAAAAAAGTTAAACAACTTGTCTAAACAGCTGTTTTTAATGCTTCTAGCTTATGTTTTGTGCCAAATTAGCGTCATAGAATATTCATATCGACGTTTTAATTAGATAATCTTATAATAGGCATAGTCAGGAGTAATTATATTAACTTGCACGAAATTATGTGTAGTTTGGCAGCCAAAAATTAAAAAAAAAAAACAAAAACTCAAACAACTTGCTTAAACAGCTGTTTTTAATGCATCTTACTTATTTTTTATGCAAAATTCGTGTCGTAGAATGTTCATATCGATGTGCTATTTGGATAATATTCTAATAAGCATAAGTAGAAGTAATTATATTAATTTTTACGAAATTATGTGTCGTTATGAGGCTAAATGTTATTATTATCTAAGACAACTTTTTTAAACAGCAATTTCTAATGTATCTCTCTTATATCTTATGAAAAATTAGTGTCCTACGATATTCATATCGAAGTGTTAATTTTACAATTTTATAATAGACATAGTTAGGAGTATTTATATTAATTCGCTCCAAATTATTTGTTGTTTTGACGCAAAAAATATTTAAAATCTTAGTCAATTTGTTTAAACAACAGTTTCTAATGCATCTTACTTATATTTTGTGCAAAATTAGCGCCATATAATATTCACATCGAAGTTTCAATTGGACAATCATATAATAGGCCTAATTAGGAGTAATTCTATTAATTTTTACGAAATTACATGTAGTTATGCGGCCAACAATTTACAAAAACTCAAACAACTTGTTCGAACAACTGTTTTTAATGCATCTTAATTATGTTTTGTGCAAAAATTGTGTCGTACAATGTTCATATCGAAGCGTTAATTGGATAATCTTCTAATAGGTATAATTAGGAGTGTCGTAGGATATTCATATTGATGTGTTAATTGGACAATCTTATAATAGGCATAATTAGGAGTAATTATATCAATTTGCATGAAATTATGTGTACTTATGCGGCCAATATTTTTAAAAAACACAAACAACTTGGTTAAGTAGCTGTTTTTAATGCATGCTACTTATGTCTTGTGCAAAATTAGTATCGTAGAATGTTAATATCCGAAGTGTTAATTGGCTAATATTTTAATAGGCATAATTAGGAGTAATTATATTAATTTTCACGAAATTATATGTAGTTATGAGGCAAAAACAGTTGAAAAACTTAACTTTTTTAAGTAGCAGTTTCTAATGCATCTTACATATGTTTTGATGAAAAAGAGTGCCCTAAAATATTCATTTTGATGTGTTAATTGAACAATCTTATAATAGGAATAATTGAGAGTAATTATATTAATTTGCAACAAATTATGTGTAGTTATGCGGCCAAAAATTTTCATAAAGCCAAACAACTGGATTAAACAGCAGTTTTTAACGCATCTTACATATGTTTTGTACAATATCAGCGTTATAGAATATTCATATCAAAGTTTTAATTGGACAATTTTATAATGGACATAACTAGGAGTAACTGTATCAATTTGTAAGAAATTATATGTAGTTATGCGGCCAAAAATTATGAAAAACTGAAACAACTTGCTTAAACAGCAGCTTTTAATGCATTTTACTTATGTTTCGAGCGAAATTAGCGTAGTGGAATATTCTTATAGAAGTTTTAATAGGACAATCTTATAATAGGTATAATCAGGAGTAATTTTTTAAATTTGCACGAAATTATGTGTAGTTGTGCGGCCAAAATTTTTCATAAAGCCAAACAACTTATTTGAACGTCAGTTTTTAAAGCATCTTACTTATGTTTTCTGCAAAATTAGCGTTATAGAATATTCATATCGAAGTTTTAATTGGACAACTTTAAAATAGGCGTAATTAGAAGGCGTTATATTAATTTTCATGAAATTATATGTAGTTATGAGGGCAAAAATATTGAAAACTCAAACATTTTTTTTAAATAGCAGTGTCTAATGCATCTTACTTATGTTTTGTGAAAAATTAGTATCGTAGAATATTTATATCAAAGTGTTAATTTAAAAATCATACAAAGGACATAATTAGGAGTAATTATATAAATTTATACGAAAATATTTGCAGTTATGCGGCCAAAAAAATTTGAAAAGATCAAACAACTTGTTTAAACAGCAGCTTTTAATGCATCTTACTTATGTTTTGTGCAAAATTAGTGTTGTAGAATATTCGTATACAAGTTTTAATTGGAAAATCTTATAATAGGCTTATTTAGGAGTAATTATATTAATTTATAAGAAATTATGTGTAGTTATGCAGCCAAAAATTGCAAAAACTCAAATAACTTGTTCAAACAGCTGTTTTTAATGCACCTTACTTATGTTTTGTGCAAAATTAGTGTCGTATAATATTCATATCGAAGTTTTAACGAGAATATCTTATAATAGGCATGCTTAGGAGTAACTATATTTATTCATAAGAAATTATGTGTAATTATGCGGCCAAAATTTTTAAAAAACTCAAACAACTTGTTTAAACAGCTGTGTTTAAAGCCCCATGCTTATGTTTTGTGCAGAATTAGTATTGTAGAATGTTCATATTGAAGTGTTAATTAGATAATCTTTTAATAGGCATAATTAGGAATGGTTATATTAATTTTCACTAAATTATGTGTAGTTATGGGGCCAAAAATGTTGAAATACTCAAATAACTTTTTTAAATAGCGGATTCTAATGCATCTTGCTTGTGTTTTGGGAAAAAAATAGTGTCGCGGAATATTCTTATCGAAGTGTTAATTGGACAACCTTATAATAGGCATAATTAGGAGTAATTATATTAATTTGCACGAAATTATGTGTATTAATGGGGCCAGAAATTTTAAAAAAGTTAAACAACTTGTCTAAACAGCTGTTTTTAATGCTTCTAGCTTATGTTTTGTGCCAAATTAGCGTCATAGAATATTCATATCGACGTTTTAATTAGATAATCTTATAATAGGCATAGTCAGGAGTAATTATATTAAATTGCACGAAGTTATGTGTAGTTTGGCAGCCAAAAAAAAAAAACTCAAACAACTTGCTTAAACAGCTGTTTTTAATGCATCTTACTTATTTTTTATGCAAAATTCATGTCGTAGAATGTTCATATCGAAGTGCTATTTGGATAATATTCTAATAAGCATAAGTAGAAGTAATTATATTAATTTTTACGAAATTATGTGTCGTTATGAGGCTAAATGTAATTATTATCTAAGACAACTTTTTTAAACAGCAATTTCTAATGTATCTCTCTTATATCTTATGAAAAATTAGTGTCCTACGATATTCATATCGAAGTGTTAATTTTACAATTTTATAATAGACATAGTTAGGAGTATTTATATTAATTCGCTCCAAATTATTTGTTGTTTTGACGCAAAAATATTTAAAATCTTAGTCAATTTGTTTAAACAACAGTTTCTAATGCATCTTACTTATATTTTGTGCAAAATTAGCGCCATATAATATTCACATCGAAGTTTCAATTGGACAATCATATAATAGGCCTAATTAGGAGTAATTCTATTAATTTTTACGAAATTACATGTAGTTATGCGGCCAACAATTTACAAAAACTCAAACAACTTGTTCGAACAACTGTTTTTAATGCATCTTAATTATGTTTTGTGCAAAAATTGTGTCGTACAATGTTCATATCGAAGCGTTAATTGGATAATCTTCTAATAGGTATAATTAGGAGTGTCGTAGGATATTCATATTGATGTGTTAATTGGACAATCTTATAATAGGCATAATTAGGAGTAATTATATCAATTTGCATGAAATTATGTGTACTTATGCGGCCAATATTTTTAAAAAACACAAACAACTTGGTTAAGTAGCTGTTTTTAATGCATGCTACTTATGTCTTGTGCAAAATTAGTATCGTAGAATGTTAATATCCGAAGTGTTAATTGGCTAATATTTTAATAGGCATAATTAGGAGTAATTATATTAATTTTCACGAAATTATATGTAGTTATGAGGCAAAAACAGTTGAAAAACTTAACTTTTTTAAGTAGCAGTTTCTAATGCATCTTACATATGTTTTGATGAAAAAGAGTGCCCTAAAATATTCATTTTGATGTGTTAATTGAACAATCTTATAATAGGAATAATTGAGAGTAATTATATTAATTTGCAACAAATTATGTGTAGTTATGCGGCCAAAAATTTTCATAAAGCCAAACAACTGGATTAAACAGCAGTTTTTAACGCATCTTACATATGTTTTGTACAATATCAGCGTTATAGAATATTCATATCAAAGTTTTAATTGGACAATTTTATAATGGACATAACTAGGAGTAACTGTATCAATTTGTAAGAAATTATATGTAGTTATGCGGCCAAAAATTATGAAAAACTGAAACAACTTGCTTAAACAGCAGCTTTTAATGCATTTTACTTATGTTTCGAGCGAAATTAGCGTAGTGGAATATTCTTATAGAAGTTTTAATAGGACAATCTTATAATAGGTATAATCAGGAGTAATTTTTTAAATTTGCACGAAATTATGTGTAGTTGTGCGGCCAAAATTTTTCATAAAGCCAAACAACTTATTTGAACGTCAGTTTTTAAAGCATCTTACTTATGTTTTCTGCAAAATTAGCGTTATAGAATATTCATATCGAAGTTTTAATTGGACAACTTTAAAATAGGCGTAATTAGAAGGCGTTATATTAATTTTCATGAAATTATATGTAGTTATGAGGGCAAAAATATTGAAAACTCAAACATTTTTTTTAAATAGCAGTGTCTAATGCATCTTACTTATGTTTTGTGAAAAATTAGTATCGTAGAATATTTATATCAAAGTGTTAATTTAAAAATCATACAAAGGACATAATTAGGAGTAATTATATAAATTTATACGAAAATATTTGCAGTTATGCGGCCAAAAAAATTTGAAAAGATCAAACAACTTGTTTAAACAGCAGCTTTTAATGCATCTTACTTATGTTTTGTGCAAAATTAGTGTTGTAGAATATTCGTATACAAGTTTTAATTGGAAAATCTTATAATAGGCTTATTTAGGAGTAATTATATTAATTTATAAGAAATTATGTGTAGTTATGCAGCCAAAAATTGCAAAAACTCAAATAACTTGTTCAAACAGCTGTTTTTAATGCACCTTACTTATGTTTTGTGCAAAATTAGTGTCGTATAATATTCATATCGAAGTTTTAACGAGAATATCTTATAATAGGCATGCTTAGGAGTAACTATATTTATTCATAAGAAATTATGTGTAATTATGCGGCCAAAATTTTTAAAAAACTCAAACAACTTGTTTAAACAGCTGTGTTTAAAGCCCCATGCTTATGTTTTGTGCAGAATTAGTATTGTAGAATGTTCATATTGAAGTGTTAATTAGATAATCTTTTAATAGGCATAATTAGGAATGGTTATATTAATTTTCACTAAATTATGTGTAGTTATGGGGCCAAAAATGTTGAAATACTCAAATAACTTTTTTAAATAGCGGATTCTAATGCATCTTGCTTGTGTTTTGGGAAAAAAATAGTGTCGCGGAATATTCTTATCGAAGTGTTAATTGAACAACCTTATAATAGGCATAATTAGGAGTAATTATATTAATTTGCACGAAATTATGTGTATTAATGGGGCCAGAAATTTTAAAAAAGTTAAACAACTTGTCTAAACAGCTGTTTTTAATGCTTCTAGCTTATGTTTTGTGCCAAATTAGCGTCATAGAATATTCATATCGACGTTTTAATTAGATAATCTTATAATAGGCATAGTCAGGAGTAATTATATTAAATTGCACGAAGTTATGTGTAGTTTGGCGAAAAAAAAAAAAAACTCAAACAACTTGCTTAAACAGCTGTTTTTAATGCATCTTACTTATTTTTTATGCAAAATTCATGTCGTAGAATGTTCATATCGAAGTGCTATTTGGATAATATTCTAATAAGCATAAGTAGAAGTAATTATATTAATTTTTACGAAATTATGTGTCGTTATGAGGCTAAATGTAATTATTATCTAAGACAACTTTTTTAAACAGCAATTTCTAATGTATCTCTCTTATATCTTATGAAAAATTAGTGTCCTACGATATTCATATCGAAGTGTTAATTTTACAATTTTATAATAGACATAGTTAGGAGTATTTATATTAATTCGCTCCAAATTATTTGTTGTTTTGACGCAAAAAATATTTAAAATCTTAGTCAATTTGTTTAAACAACAGTTTCTAATGCATCTTACTTATATTTTGTGCAAAATTAGCGCCATATAATATTCACATCGAAGTTTCAATTGGACAATCATATAATAGGCCTAATTAGGAGTAATTCTATTAATTTTTACGAAATTACATGTAGTTATGCGGCCAACAATTTACAAAAACTCAAACAACTTGTTCGAACAACTGTTTTTAATGCATCTTAATTATGTTTTGTGCAAAAATTGTGTCGTACAATGTTCATATCGAAGCGTTAATTGGATAATCTTCTAATAGGTATAATTAGGAGTGTCGTAGGATATTCATATTGATGTGTTAATTGGACAATCTTATAATAATAGGCATAATTAGGAGTAATTATATCAATTTGCATGAAATTATGTGTACTTATGCGGCCAATATTTTTAAAAAACACAAACAACTTGGTTAAGTAGCTGTTTTTAATGCATGCTACTTATGTCTTGTGCAAAATTAGTATCGTAGAATGTTAATATCCGAAGTGTTAATTGGCTAATATTTTAATAGGCATAATTAGGAGTAATTATATTAATTTTCACGAAATTATATGTAGTTATGAGGCAAAAACAGTTGAAAAACTTAACTTTTTTAAGTAGCAGTTTCTAATGCATCTTACATATGTTTTGATGAAAAAGAGTGCCCTAAAATATTCATTTTGATGTGTTAATTGAACAATCTTATAATAGGAATAATTGAGAGTAATTATATTAATTTGCAACAAATTATGTGTAGTTATGCGGCCAAAAATTTTCATAAAGCCAAACAACTGGATTAAACAGCAGTTTTTAACGCATCTTACATATGTTTTGTACAATATAGCGTTATAGAATATTCATATCAAAGTTTTAATTGGACAATTTTATAATGGACATAACTAGGAGTAACTGTATCAATTTGTAAGAAATTATATGTAGTTATGCGGCCAAAAATTATGAAAAACTGAAACAACTTGCTTAAACAGCAGCTTTTAATGCATTTTACTTATGTTTCGAGCGAAATTAGCGTAGTGGAATATTCTTATAGAAGTTTTAATAGGACAATCTTATAATAGGTATAATCAGGAGTAATTTTTTAAATTTGCACGAAATTATGTGTAGTTGTGCGGCCAAAATTTTTCATAAAGCCAAACAACTTATTTGAACGTCAGTTTTTAAAGCATCTTACTTATGTTTTCTGCAAAATTAGCGTTATAGAATATTCATATCGAAGTTTTAATTGGACAACTTTAAAATAGGCGTAATTAGAAGGCGTTATATTAATTTTCATGAAATTATATGTAGTTATGAGGGCAAAAATATTGAAAACTCAAACATTTTTTTTAAATAGCAGTGTCTAATGCATCTTACTTATGTTTTGTGAAAAATTAGTATCGTAGAATATTTATATCAAAGTGTTAATTTAAAAATCATACAAAGGACATAATTAGGAGTAATTATATAAATTTATACGAAAATATTTGCAGTTATGCGGCCAAAAAAATTTGAAAAGATCAAACAACTTGTTTAAACAGCAGCTTTTAATGCATCTTACTTATGTTTTGTGCAAAATTAGTGTTGTAGAATATTCGTATACAAGTTTTAATTGGAAAATCTTATAATAGGCTTATTTAGGAGTAATTATATTAATTTATAAGAAATTATGTGTAGTTATGCAGCCAAAAATTGCAAAAACTCAAATAACTTGTTCAAACAGCTGTTTTTAATGCACCTTACTTATGTTTTGTGCAAAATTAGTGTCGTATAATATTCATATCGAAGTTTTAACGAGAATATCTTATAATAGGCATGCTTAGGAGTAACTATATTTATTCATAAGAAATTATGTGTAATTATGCGGCCAAAATTTTAAAAAACTCAAACAACTTGTTTAAACAGCTGTGTTTAAAGCCCCATGCTTATGTTTTGTGCAGAATTAGTATTGTAGAATGTTCATATTGAAGTGTTAATTAGATAATCTTTTAATAGGCATAATTAGGAATGGTTATATTAATTTTCACTAAATTATGTGTAGTTATGGGGCCAAAAATGTTGAAATACTCAAATAACTTTTTTAAATAGCGGATTCTAATGCATCTTGCTTGTGTTTTGGGAAAAAAATAGTGTCGCGGAATATTCTTATCGAAGTGTTAATTGAACAACCTTATAATAGGCATAATTAGGAGTAATTATATTAATTTGCACGAAATTATGTGTATTAATGGGGCCAGAAATTTTAAAAAAGTTAAACAACTTGTCTAAACAGCTGTTTTTAATGCTTCTAGCTTATGTTTTGTGCCAAATTAGCGTCATAGAATATTCATATCGACGTTTTAATTAGATAATCTTATAATAGGCATAGTCAGGAGTAATTATATTAAATTGCACGAAGTTATGTGTAGTTTGGCAGCCAAAAAAAAAAAAACTCAAACAACTTGCTTAAACAATTTGTTTTTAATGCATCTTACTTATTTTTTATGCAAAATTCATGTCGTAGAATGTTCATATCGAAGTGCTATTTGGATAATATTCTAATAAGCATAAGTAGAAGTAATTATATTAATTTTTACGAAATTATGTGTCGTTATGAGGCTAAATGTAATTATTATCTAAGACAACTTTTTTAAACAGCAATTTCTAATGTATCTCTCTTATATCTTATGAAAAATTAGTGTCCTACGATATTCATATCGAAGTGTTAATTTTACAATTTTATAATAGACATAGTTAGGAGTATTTATATTAATTCGCTCCAAATTATTTGTTGTTTTGACGCAAAAAATATTTAAAATCTTAGTCAATTTGTTTAAACAACAGTTTCTAATGCATCTTACTTATATTTTGTGCAAAATTAGCGCCATATAATATTCACATCGAAGTTTCAATTGGACAATCATATAATAGGCCTAATTAGGAGTAATTCTATTAATTTTTACGAAATTACATGTAGTTATGCGGCCAACAATTTACAAAAACTCAAACAACTTGTTCGAACAACTGTTTTTAATGCATCTTAATTATGTTTTGTGCAAAAATTGTGTCGTACAATGTTCATATCGAAGCGTTAATTGGATAATCTTCTAATAGGTATAATTAGGAGTGTCGTAGGATATTCATATTGATGTGTTAATTGGACAATCTTATAATAGGCATAATTAGGAGTAATTATATCAATTTGCATGAAATTATGTGTACTTATGCGCCAATATTTTTAAAAAACACAAACAACTTGGTTAAGTAGCTGTTTTTAATGCATGCTACTTATGTCTTGTGCAAAATTAGTATCGTAGAATGTTAATATCCGAAGTGTTAATTGGCTAATATTTTAATAGGCATAATTAGGAGTAATTATATTAATTTTCACGAAATTATATGTAGTTATGAGGCAAAAACAGTTGAAAAACTTAACTTTTTTAAGTAGCAGTTTCTAATGCATCTTACATATGTTTTGATGAAAAAGAGTGCCCTAAAATATTCATTTTGATGTGTTAATTGAACAATCTTATAATAGGAATAATTGAGAGTAATTATATTAATTTGCAACAAATTATGTGTAGTTATGCGGCCAAAAATTTTCATAAAGCCAAACAACTGGATTAAACAGCAGTTTTTAACGCATCTTACATATGTTTTGTACAATATCAGCGTTATAGAATATTCATATCAAAGTTTTAATTGGACAATTTTATAATGGACATAACTAGGAGTAACTTGTGCGACCCTTTTTCGCGCGCTCCGCACCGCCGCCGGGCGATGGGTTGCGGAAGAAGGACACGGAGATCCCTCCCGAGCGTGCATCTCCTGGGTGTCGGCCGATTCTGCCGTTTAGAGATTATTTGGATGCACATTCGGGGGTTTTTAGTGATTGTGAGTTCTTGTAGATTCCGGTGGGCGCAAGCCCCCACCGTTAATTACCCCGGGCTACGAACCTCGAGGCACCTCTCGGATCTTTGAAAGAGAGAAGCAAATAGTATAGTTAAAAGATGGTCAAGTGGTCGTCTAAGTTTATAAAAAGGGATCTACGGAAGATGAACCTACAAACAGACGGTTCAATCTATGAAAGACAAACCTACAAACAGACGGTTTTGTCTTATGGGGACGAACCTACAAACAGATCGGTTCGGTCCATGCCACCTCGAGATGTAACCTTACCAACATGACTGTGTTAATCTCTTCATAGGGGGCTTGAGGTGAGTCTACATACGTAACCGACTCGACCTCCGTTGATCTAGAAGATAAACCTACAAACAGACGGTTCAATCTTAACTAGTCAACAACCAATCACACAAAATACAACTCGAAGCACTGAGCCGGTTGATCTTGAGGTTGGTGAATCAGGAGAAGGGTGGATATGGCCCACGTATTTCTTCTCACCGATCTTCTAGATCATGAATTCGTAGCACTAAGCCGATTCATAAACCTAGGAAACACAATTGCACACAATGTCAAACATGAAGCGCTGGGCTAGTTCAACATTGAAGCATGTGTTAGTGAAGGAACCTACCTACAGAACGGTTCGCATTCACCGTTTTGTGGATGAATCTACCAACGCACCGATTCAATCTCACATTCTCGGGAAATGAGCCAGAGACAAACTCATCGACGGACGAGTTCAGTCTTGCTACTCAAATGGTCATGAATTACTTGTTCATGACACCGAGTCATTAAGATGTCACTTCGCTCGGACATCTTAATGTTCTTCTTCTTCAAAGTCGACATATCTCTCCATGCCGATGTCGTAGCTTTGGTCAATCTTCAACGAACGTCAAGATGTTCTTGTCTCGACTAATCATCCTACGTGTTGCATTACTTGTGTAAGATTACTATGTAGCCCTACACCCTGCGTGAGCGTATTCAATCATGAGTTACTTGCTCATGGCAACAGTCATTAAGATGTCACCTCTCTAGGACATCGTAATGTTCTTCTTCTTCGAGTCGACGTATATCTTCATGTTAGTATCGTAGCTCGGTTATTCTTCATCAAACGTCAAGATATTCTGTCTCGACATACTTCTTCATGTTGCTATCAAAGCCTTATTCATCTCACATCAAGATGTTCTGTCTCGACGTATCTTGTTATTCTTCATCAAGTGTCAAGATGTTCTTGTCTCGACATATCTTCTCATATTGTTATTGAAGCCTTAATCATCTCACGTTAAGATGTTCTTGTCTCAACGTATCTTCTCGTATTGTCATTGCAACCTTATTTATCCTACGTCAAGATGTTCTCGTCTTGACTAATCGTTCTAAATGTTATATCATGTGTGCAAATATTCTTATGTGGCTCTACACTCCTTATGTGAGCATATTTATTCATTTCTAAAATGCACAAAGTCTATTATATAGTATCTTCCATTATTATTTTATTATAAAGATGCATTTATTTATTATTATTATTATTATTATTATTATTATATTATTATTATATTCTTTACTATTATTATTTTTTATTATTATTATTTTTTATTTCTTAAACTCTATTTATCTATGTAGAAAATTATTTACAAAAATAATAGGAAAGGGGGGTAGCTATTAATATTTTTGGGATTTTTATAATGGCTAAAATAGTAGAATTTTATTTTTATTATTTCTAAACTCTATTTATTCTATAGAAAATCACTTACTAAAATAATAGAAAATAAAATGGCTATGATTTTTATTTGTATTTTTAAAATGTTCATAATAGCTAAAGTAATAGGATTTTATTATTATATTCTATTATATTGAAATACTATTCATTATGTAAGAATTATTTACAAAATCAAAAGATGGTTAGCTATACTATTTTACTATTATTATTTTTATTATTATATTTTTATTATTATTACCTTTTTTTTTAATATCTATAATAGCTAAAAGAAATCATTACTAATATTCTATTCTATTTATTATACTATTCATTATATCTATTCTTATTATTTCTATTTATTATCTATAGAAAAGTATAAGATTTTTATTAATAGTCATAAGAGATGAAATTTATTATGTTTTTATTACAACTATTATTTTATTACATTTTATTCATCAAAGTATATTTTTGTATATTTGTATAGAAATAACAAAAGAAATACAATTCATATTATAAAACTATATTATCATTCTTTATTATAAAAGAAAGAAAATACCATAGTAGTATATTTTGTATATTTTGTGCTATTTATTTTTATTATTCTTTTTACAGAAAATATCAATATAATATCTATTATTATTATTATTATTATATTTTTTATTTATCAAAGAATATAGCTAACCTCACTTTTATTATAGCATATTACTATCATCATTATTATTTCATGGAAAATCATTTGAAAAATCACTAAAATATATCTAGTTATTATTTATGATTTTTATTTATATTTTTGGAATTTTTATAGTATTTAAAATGACAAGTCAAAGCTAGGTCAACTATATCAATATATGTAATGTATTTTGCTTTTAAATTGTTTTATCATGATTATATTTTTAAAACTGGAATATTATTGTATAGAAAAATAGTATGAAAAATAAGAAAATTTTAGAAACAAATTTGAGTCAATTTGGAGTTCAGGAACATTTTCAAATCATTTGTTTATTCTATATTATTACTATTCTGTTATTATTTAATTACTGGACCTAATTTGGGCCGTCAGATTTGCATCCAGATTATCATATATCTTTATTTCATTATAAACTTATTTGGGCCGCTGGATTTGTTCCTGAGATTGGTACATATTAGATGAAGGGCCCAGATCTTTATTTATTCAATCAGGTTTATTTGACTATTAGATCTACTTTAAGATTCACTCATCTGAGATGGAGGGTTTAGATCAACTTCTTCTTTTTCCCTTAAGCCGCGATTTATAACTGACGTTGGATATCTTTAAGATGTGTTTTCGCGCATCAAATCTCGTGTTCACGCGCTGAAAGTCGTGCGCCTTCGTTTTTCTGACTGTCCCGTTGACTATTGTGCCGAGATTCGTGCTGGAAGCTACTTCCGCGACCGAGCTCCGCCCTTTCAATCGATGAACCTAGCAAAGCGTCGCCTTACTCTCTAGAATCTTTCTATCATTCTTGATTGGAGATCGGTATGGTGTTCTAGCATGTACAAGGGTACCATTTTCAGACAGTTCAAGTTCGGCATCGATCGATTGAGTTTTCAATCGCAAATTCCACTCAATTGATTGATGAATCTTGCAATTGAACTTCTGTTACTGATCGCCTGTGTCTCCTGATCGTGTCTGTGAAGTCGAATTTCCTTTTGAGGTATTGTATATGGCCTATTCCACTTAAGCCATAGTCGAGCACTGTCTCGGCCACGCTAACCTCAATGCTATGTGATGAATTGCTCCCAATTACACCTCTTCTTTGCACCTTGAAGCGCCTCGTGCTCTCGAGTCATCGTTTAGGCAAAGGAGTCGAGAGGAATGGCTTATCCTTCTATCGACTCCATACCGATGATCGTCGGCCGATTTGGCGAATGGGAGAGTTGCGAGACTCTACTACCAATCCCATTCTGATTCAAATGATATAGAAAGAAGCGAAAGAATAGGTACATGTAATCATATGAAGCCTAAACCGAAAGATCAAATCTTTGCTTCTATGAAATACCGGTAATTTCCAAGATTAACATGAATTGAAAAGAAGAAAAAAGATAATGCGAAAAGGCATAAAGAATCACACCGTGAACTAAAATTGACAGTAAAATAGCAAATTATTTGATTATTCAATGCAAGAACTCGATTTTATTGCACAACTACAACTCGCCCTAATCACATTTTCAATTCCATAGCAATACCTGCTTAGCAAACTCGCAAATGATGAATAGAGCTTGTGAAGATTACAAATTGGATCGAATTGAGAGACTAGGTCTACTATCAATTGATTCAATTGCCTTTGTTCACTTTGCTTCACTCTCTCTTTTCTCCTTGCTGATCTCTCTCTCTCTCTCTCTTAATTGATAGAATTTTTCCGATCCCTCGCTTCATTCTTTGTAGAGGGTTTATATAGGCGTAATACAAGGTGTGAGAGAGGGTTTGTGTTTGTTCAATTCTTTGGATTGCTAATGTGGCACTCCATCTCACCTTTCATTTTGCAAACCAAATGCCGTGATTGATTCTCTTGTGCTTCTTGATGTTAAGTCCACGGATTGATGACTTGGCAAACGACAGTATAACAGATTGTGGCGGGTTAGTTATTGTTTTTCTTGTATTCACCATCTTGCCATTTATAACGCCATTTGCACTCTTTTCAATTCTTCTAGAACCTTCTCTCGATCCAATTAACATTCGTCTAGATCAATTAATGGGTCTATATATACCAATTAGGTGCCACTAGAGTTTTCCTTTCGATTTGCCTTAATCCACAACCAAAGCATCCTTCTTCATCTCTTTGCTTATTTCTCTAATTACAAGCTCATTCATGCCCCTTTTAGTCTCGTATATCAATTTCACACCTTTTCTTGAGATCCTATACCGTCGAGATCGAGTATTACTTGATCTCTTCACCGACCCGAGTGGTGGATTGGTGTAGCACTAGGTTAGAGCTTCCCTCAAGTTAATCCAAGCTTCTGTATAGCATCGCAAAGGTTAGAACATTGTATAAGCACTGCCAATTTAATCTCTTATATTTGTATGAGCCGATTACAAGTTTCAATTTTGCACGCTATCTTCGACCGATTCTCCATATTTCCTTTATGATTCATTGAAATTTGTTGTTTATGCATCTCTAATCCGCCTTGTCTTGCCCATTCCAATCATATCCAGGGAATAAGAACACCTTTCAAAGCATCCATCCATGGCGCCTCCTTCTGTGTCGCGCGGAAGAAAAAGACTAAGGGAAGGGAAGAAGAAGGAAGCGACCTCGATCGGGATGGTCTAGGCGCATGTGAGCCGCAACAGCAAAGGGTCCACCGTCAGAGAGGCGTTACACAAGAGCCAGGTGCTCATCTCTCTTCTCTGCTGTTTATTTAAATTTCAACTTTATTTGAATGGGCTTGGTTCATGCGCCTCCGTCTTATAATGCTTACAACCCGGCCCCACTTGTAAGTCCGTCGTGTCTAGGCTTACAGAGATGATTATTAATCGATTAATTCACGATTATCATTAATCATGCCGAGTTGGCTTGTCATGATTGGTTACTAGGTTTAGCACTCCCTTTAGCATTAATGATTTAATTAACAATGCCGAGGTGGCTTGTAGGATCATGCCATGTGGCATTGCACAGGATGAAATGGCTTCTATGGATCGTGCCATGTGGCACAGAGAGGCGAGATGGATTTCCCCGGTTGTGCCGTGTGGCATGTGCCGGGGTGAGGTGGACTGTCATAGCCCGCCACGTGGCATGTCGGGTGGGGCCCACATGTCGTCGGGTGGTGGTGGGGCCCACCTGGCTGAGGTGGACCAATGGGGTGCTGACACGTGGCATGAGGTGGCCCAATGAGAAGCTGCCACGTGTCATATCCTTTCCCTTCTCTGATTCTGCGTGTATGTGTCTGGGGTCCCCGCTTGCACCCGCATGAGTCTCTCGTCCCGCATTGTACCCAGAATCGCTTTGATCAAATCCCAGCCTTTGATTAATCCATTTATTCTGCCTTTATCTTCCCTGAATTTATTTTAATAGCTCCACTTATCCAAAAATCATGAAAATTTCACCAAAAATCCCTAAATTCATGATGATCATCCCTGTATTTTTATATTCCATTTTTGCCCTGCCTCTCTGAATTAAAAATTCTTTATTCATAAAACCCTATTATTCCTTATGAATTAATCCCCGATCTCAATTGTAGCTCCGTGTCTCTCGCCAATTATCTCTCTCTTGCAGAAACCACCCTAACTAAATACCAATTAGACTTATATTGATATTCATTAGGGCTTGATTTGATCAAATGCCGACTACTTATCGCAATTAATACAAATCTAGACTTGATCGTGGTTGCTCCCGCTTTGGCACCGATCGCCTTGTGAAATTGACTTTCAATCCCTTAACATGAGGGTGACTTGGTCAAATAACCGACTACTTATCAAGAATTGACACAAATCAAAGCATAGTTAGGTGGTTGCTCAACTTTGGCACCAGGTCACCTTGAAAGCAAAATCACATTTGGAATTTCTCATGACTAGTTGCATCAAAATGCTAGCTTGGCATTGACATCATTTCATGTAGCATAGGGATTATATCGCTTCGCCTTCTGTGGTTAGCTCCAAAGGCAGATTTTAGTGGTTTGCTCCGAGAGTAGATTCTTAGGGTTCACTTCGACTCTCTTGATATTCTAGTCACCGAGGTGTGGGGTCCACTTGTCGTGAAAAATGATTAGATGGACGACCCTCTCAAGAGATCTCTCTCTCCTGAATCTCCTGAGGGTCATCCATCTCGAATGAATAGGAGATGACAGGGTATTTATATCCTTGCTTTGCACTTAGGATTTCCTTGTGGGATTAATGTTTAACCCTTACTCCGGATTGATTAGACTTATCAGATAGACTAGGTTCATGCTGTCAAGCTGCTTGCAAGTGGATCGTCATGTGGGTCCCACTTGTCGAGAAAATGTGATCACATGGCGACCCAAGAGATTTTCTCTCTCGAAATCTCTCGATGGTCACCACCTCGAATGAGTAGAGAGGTGGTGGAGTATTTATATCCTTGTCTCTCACCCCGACATTTCCTTGTGGGATTAATCGATTTGTTCCGGGTTATGCAAACGACCTTTCCCGATCGGTGGGCCACCTTTCTCATCGCTCCTCTCTTCTTCCCCTTTCTTATGATTCATCATTAATCATCAATTTTATTTCATTTATTCATCTATTCATCCTTGAAACTTTTCAAGGGTAAACAAAGAGCCACCCACCAAGACGAGCCTTGAACGCTCGAAAGGCTTGTCTTGGTGCATTATTCCTTATTATTCATCACTTCATTTCTCATGACGTCTTCTCCTCTTTGGGTATTGTAGTTTCATCTCATGACGCCATTCCGCGTCGCCCTCGAGTCATTATCATTCTTTTTACGAGGATCCTAGCGATTGGACTCCTCTCGTCTCGCCCATCCGAGCGACTCTCGTCTACCCGCGAGGCGCGGTTTATTCTTTAGAGATGATCGCCTCATGATATCATGCCCCTTCACCTTTAGGCGTTGCCTCTACGGCCTCCTTTGACACATCTCCCGGGCAAGGAGATTATTGACGGGGAGGCCTCTCGGTGGTCTTCCGCTTCTTTCATGGCTCCTTTAGAGTGCCACTGCACACTGGAGTGGACTCGATATATACTCATGCGGGAGAGGACTATACTTGAGCGCATCGGGATATACGACCCGATCTTTCTGTCGATGTTTCGCTATCACATCGACACACCCTGGGTGTGGGCCTTTTGCGAGAGGTGGAACTATTCCACCAACACTTTGTTCATCGATGACCGGGAGCTGACTCCGACCCTCCTGGAGATACAGCAGTTGACAGGGTTGCCGATCTTTGGCTGGTTTTACGACGAGTTCATAGTCTCGCCTGCTGACTTGAGAGATTCATCTCGATTCCCGTCATCTTTACAGAGGGTGTATGATGTATACCACCATTTGAGAGGGGGTCACTCCGGAGTCCCCTTCAGACATTGGATTGCCTATTTCACAGATCGAGTTCATACTCGTCCCGAGGGCTTAGCCTCTATTCGAGATCCTTTTGGCACAGTCGCTCGAGATTCACTATGACGGCCCTACCCCTTCTCAGATGCATTGTGCTCTCACGATATAGATCGGGAGACTTATTTGACCGCATTCATTTCCCGGTGGATCTCGTTACTTTTACTACCCAGCCTCCCCAAAGATACACCATCCGCCTTTCGTATTTGTCATGGCGAGTTTGATTGCGCGCGGCACAGGATTTCCTTAGCAAAGGCTCGTATTGGCCAACATTTACAGTGGGTCTCCGCATGTCTAGTATCATCTCGTAGTCCTTCGAGATGTAGGGAGCCGATTCCATGGCATTTGGTTAGCGGCCGGCTTCATATGCATTGGTCGTTCTTATGATCCCGGTATGGTCGCTTCATCGAGAGACCATTTACCTCTCGTTGGGCGATTTAGCCGGAGCGCAGCCCCACTTCTTTGACTCCCACGATGCCGATACGATTTTATAGGAGTCGCGATCATCCGAGGTTCGCTCGAGATAGATCGATGACTCGCAGATAGCCGTGGACCGTGGAGCGGTCGGTGGTTGATAGTAGGGTTCCTTCTTCCGACCCTTCCAAAGATTCGGGATAGATCGACCGACTTGGAGTACCTTGTTAGCATCCGCCGTGGTTTCCTTCCTTTTAGATCGGTGATCACATATTCATTGAGCCCTATTCACCTCATCGGTGTGCACATCGCTCTTGGGCTAGATCAGATATCCCGCCGCCTCTTCTTCGTCCCGAGTTTTTGGTACCGACTTGGAGGGTGTCGGGTGGTGTTACACTCACCTCTTCCGACTAGGCATGTGTGTTCGTTGCCGATGGTTCCCACTTCTCGAGTTCCCACTTTCTCGAGACGTTATCGCAGAAGTGGTATCATGATGCCATCCGCTCTTATCGCTCATACACTCCTCCCGTAGTTGCACGTGTCACTTGCCCTCGTGACGGATATGTCTTTTCTAGCGGCGATATCTCATACGCCGCTCTCTTTTCCCGCACATCGCCGTAGAGCCTATTGATTTCTGTGGTTTAGACAAGCCGGTTTTCTCGTGCTCCCGTTAGGACTACTCTTACTGTGTACACTTCATTATTCCTTTTAGGTTACTTTCCCTTTTGATAAGCCTCGTCTCATTTCAACCAATTCTTTTTTGATTTAGAGTTGGCTTACGAATATGATCATGCGGAGCCCGGTTCTCTGGCCCCTCGTCCACGAGTGGTCGACGTTCATTCTCGCCCACATGTCGAGCCACCGGCTCCAGCCCACCATGGGGAGAGATCGAGACTCGCGCCTCTCGCCCGCCTTCCCCGTCTTCTTTTCCTTCTCCCACTCCGGTGATTTTCTTTACCGACTCGCCTATCCTTATTCGGCGCACTTCATTTTCATTTCGATTAAGGTTTATTTTTCACTCGCGGGACATCTCCCGTGGAGGCAAACCCGAGACGACATCGTAGCAGATTCGTCGACGCCGCGAGCACCGCTATTTCGTGGTTTTGCACCGACCTTGCCGTCGCAGTTCGTGTGCTTCATTTAATACCTAGTTGCCGCATGCACTAGTATTTTCATTCTTACATGTAGATTTTACGCACCCCGAGGCCGATGACATGGCGTCTCCTCACCGCTCGGAGCTTTTCTTTTATGACGGTCCCGCTTCACCGTCGATTTTGCTGGTACCCACTGGAGATGGTGACTCATTCGATGTGGTTCTGGGGCCAGTGCTCACTCTTGTACGATCAGAGGAGGCTTCTTTAGAGCAGGGGAGTCCATTGGCTGTCGAGCCCGCAGGCGACGAGCCATTACTGATCGAGGGAGGGCCATCTCATACTTCTTCGTCTCCCGACATGCAGCCTCTCATGGCCACAGATGACAGAGTCTCGACTGAGCGGTTGCAGTCGACTACGACTCGTAGTTGGATGAGAGCCGGGCCGGTGGAGCGCCTTTTCCACACGCCCCGCAGACGGGGTTCCGCTAGCGAGGGTCTCGCCGAGCCTCATGCTTCTCCGTACCTTATATTTCCTTTATCATTTGCCCGTATTTTACTTTTCATGTATTTATGCTTCTTCATTTTATTTTGTAGCCGGTCTAGTACACCCGCGGTCCTCCCGAGGCGACCGACATCCCTATTCCCGATTTCGCTCCCGCCGTCTCGTGCGACGAGGCGATAGGTTAGACCTTTTCTTCCTTCTATTTCTTCTTTGGTTATAACAATTGTCTAACCCATTTATTTTACTTGCAGATGTTTCATCGAGGGATGTGCGCTTCGCCTTGGCCGCGCCGGGCGGATGCACTCCGAGATACCTTCTTCTGGGGCTATCCACTAGATTTCGAGATCTTGGACTCTCTCGCCCGGTGGTTTCTCTTTGACCGGTATGGGCCGATGCGGATACCATCGCGCCGCCTCTACTCATTGCACCTCGTCTCGAGAGCACTTTCATTTCTAGGAGGTGCGAGGAGTCGCTCAGTGGCTTACCAGATGCGAGCTCTCTCGTTTATCGCACGAGTTGGAGATTCATGAGCTACGCAGCATTTGGAGGCCGCTCGACTTCGCTATCTTCGCCGACTCTCTTCTTGTGCCACTCTCCGCTCCATGGGAGTCAGTGGTGGGCCCGCTCGATCGTCGTGCAGAGCTGAGGACCACAGATCATCGGTGGAGGGCTTCTCTCGACATCTAGCGGACGTCTCCCGAGCGCGCATTCACACGAGCGTCCGGATAGTGCCTTCACTCGCTTCTTGGACTTCGAGGCGCCTTCGGAGGAGGATAGGCACTCCCTCCATACTCATTTAGAGACTATTAGTACCGTGCTATTAGAGTTGGAGTCCCGCTTTTTGGGCCCATAGATCGCACTTTCATTTCTTCTTTTCTCCTTTTCTTTTGTTATACTTGATATAGGATGTTTTGACATTTATCATTTTGATCTCTTGTTGTGGATGACGCTTGCTTCTATTATTATCCTTTCGTCGCTTCCTTCGCAGCCGCGAGGAAGTATTTCTATTGATTTCATGCTTGTGCACCTCCAATCTTATTTGCAAAAGCGCCTATTACAATCGCTTTGCAGCGTCATTTAATAAAATAAAAGGAAAATCTTACAACATCCTATTACATTGATTCTATACATCATTTCTCTTTATTTATGGCAATACAAACTCAAGTAACCGTGGTATTTTACTTGATACCGAACCTCCGTCCGTATTGACCTCTAGGCCGGCACATGTAATAAACCCGTTTATCCCTTTATTACCGATGGATAAACTTACCGATCAATTGGATTATGGATGCAATTGATAACACCATTTTGTGGACGCTCCTTATATATTTAATTGACATTTATTTGTGGAAGCTCACCCACTCTCCCCTCATTTGTGCACCGTTGCGTGCTAAAGTGGAAACTCACGTTCACTCATCTCCACTCAATTTGTTTTGTGGGGGTACTACCCTCAAACATCCATCACGCATCCCCGCGAGACAAGCTTTCATCGGTAGGTCCGCTCTCCATGACCCGAGTCACTTCTTTAAGCGAATTACTTTATTTGACACCGAATGTCGGCAAAAGCATAAACCCTTAGTCCGACCCCTCCATGATCTATTTTGGGATTAGAAACAGATCACCTCCTTGGGCGTGTGGTACTTTTGCGGATGAATGTACCCAACCCGGTTTTTTATATTTTAGCTACCCTCAAACATCCATCACGCATCCCTCGCGAGACAAGCTTTCATCGGATAGGTCCGCTCTCCATGACCCGAGTCACTTCTTTAAGCGAGCCGCTTTGTTTAACATGAAATGCTCGGGTACAAGCGTAAACCCTTGTCCGACCCCTCCATGATATGTCGTGGGATTATGACACACCATTTCTTCGGCGTGTGGTGCTTTTACTGATGAATGCACCCAACCCGGCTTTGTATAACACTCATGGTGTCGGGGACAAAGGTGGCAACCCCTTATTGAAAAGGTTTTATTATTTTTTATTTATTTTCATCATTTTTTTTTTATGAGAGTAGGAAAGTAGGTTTTTATTGTTTTACATATATATCCTTTTATTTTATCGAAGAGGGCAAATTTTTGTTATTAGTGATACATGTTACTAATAATACGAGAGTTATTTATTTATATGCCCTCGAAGTGACTATTTACTAGCCACCAATTTGCTCGACCTATCCCTTGACTTGCGCCGCGGGCGACCAATATGAGCAACTTTCGTCATTGGGCAAATGATAGTTTGAGGGACAACCGCAAACCCCGCCCATTTTTGTGTTTATTCGTATCAAATGGACAAACCCAAAGTGGTATTTGTATTCATGAGCCCAAACACCAAAGCTCTCGCCTTACATTCTCGCGTGGTTTTGGCGTTGTATTCCCTTATTCTATTTTTTTTTATTTTTTTATAGGGCTAAATGTGTTTGTGTGGTTTTGGATTTTTGGATGCATTCTATTTACATATGCACAAGTAGGGTTTTTGGGATTTTTATGCAAAAGTGGAGGTTAGACATGGGTTTGTGTTTCGTGCACGTGTGTGTAAGCGAACACTTATTCCCTCCTTATTTATTTACAATAGATACTACTCGGTTGGCCCCTCTCCGGGCTAGGTGTAGTACTTCTTCGATATCGCCCATTAATCGGTGGCATGGGCCTTTCACCTTCATGGTCTATGAGTTGGTATGCGCCGCCCCGTATACCTTCTCAATTACATATGGCCCTTCCCAATTCGGAGAGAATTTGGGCCGATGTGCCGCCAATGATCGGCCTCTTGAGGACAAGAACAAGCTCCCCTTGTTGAAATGCCCCGACTCGCGCCATCTTATCATATGCCCTTGCCATTTTTGCCCGATATATTTCAAGGTTCCGCCGGGCTATCGCCTTTTCTCGTCCATGGCATCCAACTCGTCCCGCCTAAGTTGTTGGCATTCGTCCATGGTCATATCATTTTGCATAGCCACCCGCAATGACGGTAATTCCACCTCAAGAGGGAGAACGGCTTCAACCCCAAAAGCCGAGAATACGGGGTAGCTTGCGTAGGTGTTCTGTACGTGGTCCGATAAGCCCATAATGCCTCCCGTAGACGATTATCCTGGGCCTCGTTGGTTGCCGTCTCACGGTCTTTTTCATGATATTGATCGTGGTTTTATTAAAGGTTTCGGCTGTGCCGTTGGCTCTCTGGTTATAAATGGACGAGAATCTCCAATCAATATTAAATTGCTCCGCCAGGGCATAGACTTTGGAGCTCTTGAAGGCCGTTCCGTTATCGGATATTATCCGTTGTGGGTGCCGAATCCCAGAGGATGTGCGTCTTGAAGAATTTAACCACATCGATGCTTTAACTTCTTTAAGCGGGACGGCTTCGGCCCATTTTGTAAAGTAACTGTCGCCGCCAGATGAACCGGTGACCTCTCGACGTCGGGAGGGTCTATGGGCCCCACTATATCCGTGCCCCACATATTAAATGGCCAGGATGCTACCGTGGGGTGCAACGGGTTTGGCGCTTGATGTATAAAAGGGCCATGTATCCGGCACATGCGCACTTCTTGCGTGCTCTTCACAATCGCCCACCATCGTGGGCCAATAATATCCCATTCGCTTGATTTTTAACTTCATTTTGGCCAGATCGATGCGCTCCACATAGCCCGAATGAACTTCTTTCATAACCCGCTTCGCTTCAGTGCCCCGATACGCATCTTAGCCACAATCGATCATAAGACCTACGTATAGCGTATTGCCCACATACGCATACCGTAGTACCCGCTTTCTTATTTGATCGGCCATCCTTTTATCTTTGGGGAGGGTACCATGCCGGAAATATTCGATGAACGGTTGTCTCCAATCATCGTCTTCATTATCATTGTTTCTTGGCATTCTATTTTTCTAGCCAAAGATTTTCATTATTCACCTTATCTCGTTGTTTGACACAATGATAATGGCCTCCTATGCGGACGATGATGTGGATTTCCCTCGTTGGTTCACCCACCTCCTTGGCGAGTTTGGCCAACGCATCCGCTTCACCATTCACGCCCTCGTGACCTTTCGATGGACACGTACGGGATTTTCTTCATTAATTCCATGGCCTTTCGGTGATATTGTATTAGTTCCGCTTCAAGACCTTGTATTCGCCAATTATTTGATTTATAATCAACCGTGAATCCCCAAAGATGCGCACGCCTTGATCTCTAGTTCCGAGTGATAGCTCTAGTCCGGCGATGAGTGCCTCATACTCGCTTCATTATTTGTACATGGTTCGGTTAAAGCCGCAGAGAATGTCGTATTATCCCGCCTTCCGGGTTACGAAGACTAGTCCCGCGCCGCCCGCACATTGGGACTCCCGGCCCGCGATCGGCTTGATTGACGAGGCACCATCAAAGTACATCTCCCATATAGGACTTCCTTCTTCAACATGTAGAGTTTCCTCGTCGGAAAGTCACATTTTAATGGGGAGTCATCTTGATCGGGTGTGCACGTCAGAAATCTGCTAGCGCCGCCCCTTTATCGCCTTTTGCGTGTATAGGTGATGTCGAATTCGGTGAGGATGATAGCCCACTTGGCCGCCCTCCCGTCAACATTGGCCGAGTCATCGTGTATTTGAGAGGGTCCACCTTGGAGATTAATATGATTTTGTGGGCTAGCATGTAATGCCTCAATTTCTTTACCGCAAAGATTAGGGCTAAACAATGCTTCTCAATCGGTGAATACCCATGTTCTGCCCCTACCATCATGCGACTTAAGTAATATAGCGCATTTTGATTACCATCCTGGTTTTCTTGGGCCAATAGGGCTCCCAAGGATCCATCCAAGGCGGTCGTATATAGGATAAGTTCCTTCCCGGTATGGGCGCCGCCAACACCGGAGGGTTGAGTAGATATGCCTTGATTTCTTCAAAGGCTCGCTCGGCACTCGCCATCCCACTTAAACGGGATATTCTTCTTAGTCACCGGTGAAGGGTTGGATTTTACCCGATAGATTGGCTATAAACCGCCCGATGTACGCCAATCGCCCTTGCAAAGATCGCAATCGTTTTAAATTCTTTGGCGGGGATAGTTCGGTTGATTGCTTTGATCTTGCCCGGTCTATTTCAATGCCCCCGTGGCGTACTACAAACCCCAAAATTTACCGAGATGATACCATGAATGCGCATTTCAACGGTTTAATTTGAGCGCATGTTCTCTCAGGCGGTTGAAAACGACCTCAAGATATTGGAGGTGTTCTTCATATGACATGGCTTTGATGACCAGATCATCCACATAGCACTCAACTATCTTGTGGATTAGATCGTCGAATATTTTCGTCATCGCCCGTTGGTAGGTGGCACCTGCATTTTTCAGCCCAAACGGCATGACTTTGTAACAATATATGCCAATCGGCGTGCGGAATGCCGTGTGCCTTTCATCTTCTGGCGCCATTTTGATTTGATTATAGCCCGCATAACCGTCCATGAAGGAAAAGACTTCATAGGAGGATGTATGATCAATTATGATTTCTGCATCGGGAGCGGAAATCATCCTTAGGGCACGCCTTGTTTAGTCCCGAAAATCCACGCAAATGCGGATTTGCCCATTTTTCTTCTTAACCGGACAATGCTAGCCACCCATTCTCGCGTCTCTTCTTCCCGTATGAAGCCGGCGTCGATGAGTTTCTTTGTCTCCTCCACGACCTTCTCTTCGAGCTCTATTCTCATTCGTCTCGCGCTTGTTTAATCTGGCTTGAAGGTTGGATCAATTTTTAAGTAATGGACCGCCACGTTGGGATCTAATCCAGGCATTTCTTTATAACTCCAAGCGAAGCAGTCCATATAGCTTTTAAGGAATGTCTTCAACCTGTCAGCCACCTCTTCCGGCAACGACGCGCTTATGAAGGTTGGTCGTGGGTCTTCTTCCGTCCCCAAATTAATTTCGCTAACTCATCGACCGTGTTAGGCTCCTTTTCTAGCCGCTTTCAAAGCATTTTTCAGACCGGGGCATTGTCCTTTTCGTTTCATTATCCGGCATTTCAACGTAAGTCATGCAACAGCCTTTCTTCCATACTCTGCACTCGTTGAGAGACCCTTCGAAACATGTCGCGTCATCGCAGCTTATACCCTAATCCCCGGTGTATTTTATTTTGCCATCCAGGCCCAGGACTTTATTCTCGCCGCCATTCCGCAGTTCATCAAAGCGCTTGGCCTCGCCTTGGATATGTCTCTCGACATTTTGCCCTTTTCGCCAATTTATACAGCCTCCTTTCCAAAGGGATGAGATGCGGCGTCATCGCTCGTTGCATTCTCCGATTCTTGTTCTATCACCCACTTCTTCCAAGTGTTGTGATCGTGGTTCTTCGTAGACCGGGTTGAATCGCTCGATAGAAAATTATAGCCTTATGGATGATAGTTTTCCCTTTGATGCGCTCTACCTTTGCCGCACAACAAAGGTCTTTAGTGGTTTGGATGTGGTTCACCTCCCTTGGTATGAGGTCTTTAAAATGCCTTTCGGGAACCACAAGAATCTCTAGCGCCGCCATCTCCTCTTCTATCTCAATATTCATGACCGAGTTGGAGCGGTAGATTTCTTTGATCGGCTTTACGTCTCGCAACCTTAGGTTTGCTAGGTACGGAGTGTGCGAGATCGTATAAGCCACCCCTTTGCCCTTGTTATTCAAGTTATGCGGAGCCGGGTCTTGTTGAAAGCTCTTCGGGAGTGGATTGTCCCGTTTCTATGCCCTTCTTCTATAAGGTCTTTGAATACCCAACATTCTTCAATTGTATGGCCCAATATACGATGATAAGGGCGAATTCGCCTTCACCGCTCTTTCTATGTCGCGCGGTCTTTTGCAAACGGAAGTGTTAATCCGCTCTTTAAGGCCCGCTCAAATATCCGAGTCGTTTTATTTTTCAGAAAGAGTATGGTTTACTCTTCTTGACCTCGAGGGTTTGCATGACGGTCGGTTGCTTAGCTTTTGTTTCTTCCCCTTTGATTCATCTACTATTACAATTACCCGTTTGCCGCTATCGGTGCTTGTCTTTCGGGGTCCCGAACGGGGTTCGCTCGTCACCTCCTTGAGTAGCTCTGAGTTATAGATCGCGGTTTGTGTTTTCAATCATTATCATGATTTCATTGTGTTGCGTCTTGATATCCCGCATCACTTCCCATTGTTCGTACACTCTCTTCTATTATTTTCAACTTGGTGCCTTATTTCGTCGATCGCATTCCGTACGCGACCTTCAAAATTTTCCCGCCACGAGCGTTCTTCATTTATAGGCCTCGCCTAACCGGTTATCCCTTCCGCTACCGGTCCCGTGTTGATCATATATGACTCCTCACTTTCATTATCCGTTTCGGCCCTTTATATGGCTTCGAGGATGTGATAGATGATCTCTTCGTCGACTCTTCTTCCTGTGGTTGACGATCATGGCCAGACTCTTCTCCCGAGGTAATATCGCCCGAGCCGTCAGACTCTTCAGAGTCTTCTCCTGAAGTTGCCTCTGTGATCTGAATTTGAGGGGTGTTGGCAGGTTTAAAATTGAAAATGACCTCCTCTTCAGAATCACTTGCATTGATTTCGTTCGGTTTTATTTGGGCCTTATACGCAGCCACCTGTTTGAAGCGGAAGGTTGCTTCTTCACCCGACTTTCTTCCGGGTCTTTGGGCTCGAGCACCTCGGGGTTTAATATTAAATTTGACCTCTTCTTCTTCTCCGATGAGGTATCAAATTTAGGGCCTTTGTCAAGGGTTTCGACCGCTTTTGTTATTGGTCGGCCATGCGCCACGGCGGATTTAGGCGTAAAATATCGGGGCGTCATTGAATTTAATCTCATGCACCCCGAATGGTTTGACATCTCCGTCAATTCTCTTTTGCTTACCATTCTCAATATATTTCGTGCATCGTGCAGTAGCAGTAGTAGGGTATGACCCGATTACTATGAAGCCACGGCGACCCAAAGAACGCCCGATAAGAGGTTTCGTCAATGACATAGAATTTAGTAGCGCTCTTAGGCTTCCGCATTGCAGTTCGTAGTTATAGCTCCCTGTGGCCTTTTGGGAGTTTTGATTGAAGCCATGAATAATCACCTTTTCATCGATAGATTCTTTACGTCTAAGGTGATGGTCTTCGTAGTTTTAAGCGCATGATATTGATCGAAGACCCCGCGTCGACCAAGATGCGACCAATCTTTTGCCCTCCACAGCTTCCGTGATGTATAGCGGGCGGTTATGGTCGACGGTGCCTATTAAGAGGTCATCGTCTCGTAAAATTTATGCAGCGGCCCGCTTGGCGTGAATAGGGCTTCTTGCATATTTTGCTCTACGAAGTATGACTTGTACTTCTCGGGATCTTGCAAGGCCCGGATTAGTACCTCCCTTAGGTCTTGTGACATCATCAACGCGTCAAATATGCTTAATAGCGCCGGAATCTTACGCAGATGTGCCAACACATTATATTCTTCGCCCGTCGACCGGTCTTTTCGGGTTCTTGCTTAGGGGTTTCTCGACCTCTTTACCTTTATTCAGGGCCTTATCCTTTCCTTTATCTAATCCTCGGGAGCCTGTCTCTCGGTATATAAGTCCCTGACCGAGTACGCTTTACATTCTTCATTTTTGGTCCCGCAGGTGCTTGCTTCTCCTTCGTCATTCGGGAAGAACATCTCCTCTAATGTTGGCATATCTTCGTCGTGAGAAGAATATACCATATTGCACGAAGCACCCCGCATCTCTTCGCTTTCTTCTTTATTTATTTCTTCATTTACATTTTCTTCTTTTGACATAGGGTTAGCTTCTCCCGCCTTCTTTGGAGATGAAGTGTGAAGGGTGATCACCTCGGATCGCCTCGCTTCGTACTCTTCAATTTTATTCTTTTGGACTTGTTGTTTCTATGCTTCTTTTTCTTCTTAAGAACCCGATCTTGGCTCGGTCCACCTTATAATATACCCCGGGCTTTGGTGGGACCACCGGCGTGATATCGTCTTTCCATTTCATGCCAGGTTCTTTCTTAAGAGCTTTAAGCATTTTAATCGATTTCTTCGATAAGTGCGTAGTCCATTGCTCCTCTTGATCTTCGCTTAGCCGGCCCGGACTTTCTCTTCCTCGAGAGATCGTATCGGCTCGTTCATGGGCCGATGGGCTTTGCAAGAACCCTTTAGGTAAAGTAATTTCACCATTTTTATACGCCTTTCGACCCAATCTTTGAAGACCCAAAGAATCTTCAATTCGAGTGCCCTATTATTCTCGTGGTATGGGCAAAAGTCGGGTTCGTCCGATTTATCGCATCTTCCGGCGGCACCGCATCGGCCTAGCAGGTTAGACCATTCTTTCGTGCCCTCCGAAGATTTGGGCAACTTTATCTTTCCCGAAGGAGTACGGTTTAGATTTCTTTGTTTCGAGGATTCAAAACTCCGTGAACTCCTCCCGGATTGGGCCCGGGTCCCTTATTGTAATTATTGCCATTTGTGCCACCGTCGCCGCCTTGGGTGTCCGCGTTGGCAACCATCTTATCTTTTAGCGAGGTGA
Organism: Schoenoplectus tabernaemontani; assembly: GCA_037127355.1. Lineage (NCBI taxonomy): Eukaryota > Viridiplantae > Streptophyta > Magnoliopsida > Poales > Cyperaceae > Schoenoplectus > Schoenoplectus tabernaemontani. Next base: position 3,511,684 of record CM073738.1, read on the forward strand.
ATGCCACTTTGGTTTCTCTCGGCCCTCGTTGCGCCTATTATTCATGAAGTTCGGCACGGTGTGTGGTGACATCCTTTCCATGTTGGATACCGATCCGAGCAAGTCTTTAAATGTGTTGACCTTTGTCACACCAAGAAGCATGCCCATCCACCCGTCAATGTTTTTCATGATTAGGTTGACGCCTCATCTTCGCTAATGTGCGGTCGCATTTGATGCCGAGGTTCCGCCATCTATTGATAAAATCGTCATCGACTCCCCTTTCGGGTTTAGTGCTTGCCGACGGCTATGTTTATTTTGTCGACACCATGACAAATCGTGCCCCGAACGAGTCCGCCATCTCGTCCCAGTCCCGATGTCGTTGTTTCTAATGAATAATACCATTGGAAAGCGGTTCCCACCAGGCTCGAGGGAATTGTCTTAACAACAAGCAGCATCATTGCCGCCCGTGTCGCCGCACGAGGCTACAAAGTGGGCTGTGTGTTGTTCGGTTCGTGTCTTTGTTGCCTTCCCCGAGAAGGTCCCGAAGCGGGGATCACATACCCTTTAGGATATTCTTCTAAGTCGTATATGGCAGTGGTATGGATGTCCACAGCTTTTAACGGGAGGGATAGCGTATCCACCTCCGCCTATTTGCATTTGTCGGGCAATCATGGCTTGAATCTCTTTCCGGATATTCCCGTTGGTTCACCCTCCACTTCTATGGTTCTATGTGGATGGGGTTTAGAATCGACGGTTGTTTTCCCTTATGATTGCTTTTGGTACCGTGGACCCTTCTTCGACGGAACTACCACTTTGAAATCAAGGGCGTCTTGTGATTCTTGCAATGATTTGACCGCCTTAATCAATTCTTCATTTTGCTTCAAAGATGGTAGCGATTAGCTCCCGTTGCCTAATCGCCTCTTCGTCCCGTGCCTCGATGTGGCCTTTTAATATTTCTATTTCATCGATAGGCACTCTCGGACGTGTTTCAACGTCATCTTCATTGTCGAAGAGATCGTGGTTTTCGTTATGGTCTTCCCCTTCCCTCGCTATTGCCCTCGGGGTTGACTCTCTTGGGAGGTCTCCTTTTCTACCATTATTTTTGTTGGTGTTGGTGACGTGAGCTTGATTAAGTGGACCGGTCATCCCGAGTCATATTCACCTCAAAGACGTTGTCCGGATCGCATCGTAGCTTACGCCGATGGTGTTGATCGAGAAGTGCTCTTCATAGCGAGCGGTTCTTCTCTTCTTCTTTGTTTGGTCGTGCGTTATTTTCAGTGTTATTGAGTGGTATTCTCGAGCCTAATCGGCCGAATACACTCTTCCGACCTAGCGCGGCCGAACACGCTCTCGCGAGCGTTAGACGCCGCCTTGCCGGGCCGGGCTTCGAGATCGGGTTTTGTTGGTCGGGAACCCTTCGGGACCCACACCGCCGGGTGCTAGGTGTTGCCTTTGATAGAACCTCCTTGTGTTCGTGAGTGGAGACAATGGCTTGCGCGCCGAGCCATGTCTTGAGATCGACCGAGCGGAGACGTATTGTCTCGACCTAGCGTTTCTCACGCTCTTCCTCTCGCTTCGAGGGCCCCGCGAGCCTTGTAGATGGCTTCGCAGGGCTTCGAGACTTGTCCCGCGCGCCGAGGCCTTTGAGTTGGGCGAGGTGTGGGCTTAGGCACCTCCCATGCCTCGGCGGAGCCGGCCCGTGGCCGAGTTCTTGGCCACTATTCGAGAGCCGTGAATTTGTTAGAGATCGGGATAGCCGGCCTAGCCACCACCGGTTTTGTATGCATCCAGGGCCCTCTTCCCGGACGCTCGAGAGTTCGCGGAGTTTGGGCCGCGCTTTGGGGCCGTCTCTTAGACGGCCGCCTTCTCCTCTTTGGGGAGGTAGAGGAGAGGCCATTACGTTGTTGGAGATCCCCTGGGAGTCGTGGTGATCGATTCCTCCTCCTCGTCCGGATGGAGATCCGGACGGCCGCGGAGTGATCGTGGCCACCGGAGCCGGGCCATAAATGGTAAGTTCTTGCGGGATGGTCCCGAAGAACATGAATAATTTGCCCTCCGGGCTCTTTGCAGGAGTGACGGTGTAGGGAGCGAGGTTGAAGTTTCCGAAGTATGCCATTTCCCGCAAAAACAAAAACACTTGAAAATCATTAGTCATTTTAGCACATAGAAGACCACTTGTATCTCTTAACTATTCTATTTGCTCTCTCTTTCGAGATAAGAGGAGAATCTAGGTCCCACCGGCGCGTGCTGCGATCCCGTGCGACCCTTTTTCGCGCGCTCCGCACCGCCGCCGGCGACGGGTTGCGGAAGAAGGACACGGAGATCCCTCCCGAGCGTGCATCGCCGGGTGTCGCCGATTTCGCCGTTTAGAGATATTTGGATGCACATTCGTGGGGTTTTTAGTGATTGTGAGTTCTTGTAGATTCCGGCGGCGCAAGCCCCCACCGTTAATTACCCCGGGCTACGAACCTCGAGGCACCTCTCGGATCTTTGAAAGAGAGAAGCAAATAGTATAGTTAAAAGATGGTCAAGTGGTCGTCTAAGTTTATAAAAAGGGATCTACGGAAGATGAACCTACAAACAGACGGCTCAATCTATGAAAGACAAACCTACAAACAGACGGTTTTGTCTATGGGGACGAACCTACAAACAGACGGCTCACCCATGCCACTCGAGATGTAACCTTACCAATGCACTGTGTTAATCTCTTCATGTGGGGCTTGAGGTGAGTCTACATACGTACCGACTCGACCTCCGTTGATCTAGAAGATAAACCTACAAACAGACGGCTCAATCTTAACTAGTCAACAACCAATCACACAAAATACAACTCGAAGCACCGAGCCTATTGATCTTCGAGGTTGGTGAATCAGAGAAGGGTGGATATGGCCCACGTATTTCTTCTCACCGATCTTCTAGATCATGAATTCGTAGCACTAAGCCGATTCATAAACCTAGGAAACACATTGCACACAATGTCAAACATGAAGCGCCGGGCCAGCTCAACATCGAGGCATGTGTTAGTGAAGGAACCTACCTACGTAACGGTTCACATTCATCGTTTTGTGGATGAATCTACCAAACGTACCGATTCAATCTCACATTCTCGGGAAATGAGCCAGTGAGACAAACTCATCGACGGACGAGTTCACGCCTTGCTACTCAAATGGTCATGAATTACTTGTTCATGACACCGAGTCATTAAGATGTCACTTCGCTCGGACATCGTAATGTTCTTCTTCTTCAAAGTCGACATATCTCTCCATGCCGATGTCGTAGCTTTGGTCAATCTTCAACGAGCGTCAAGATGTTCTTGTCTCGACTAATCATCCTACGTGTTGCATTACTTGTGCAAAATTACTATGTAGCCCTACACCCTTGTGTGAGCGTATTCAATCATGAGTTACTTGCTCATGGCAACGAGTCATTAAGATGTCACCTCTCTAGGACATCGTAATGTTCTTCTTCTTCGTAGTCGACGTATATCTTCATGTTAGTATCGTAGCTCGGTTATTCTTCATCAAACGTCAAGATGTTCTTGTCTCGACATACTTCTTCATGCCGCTATCAAAGCCTTATTCATCTCACGTCAAGATGTTCCCGTCTCGACGTATCTTGTTATTCTTCATCAAGTGTCAAGATGTTCTTGTCTCGACATATCTTCTCATATTGCTATTAAAGCCTTAATCATCTCACGTTAAGATGTTCGTCTCAACGTATGTTCTCATGCAAACCTTATTTATCCTCTCGTCAAGATCACTCTTGACTAATGTCTAAATGTTATATCATGTGTGCAAATATTCATATGTGGCTCTACACTCCTTATGTGAGCATATTTATTCATTTCTAAAATGCACAAAGTCTATTATATAATATCTTCCATTATTATTTTTATTATAAAGATGCATTTATTTATTATTATTATTATTATTATTATTATTATTATTATTATATTCTTACTACTATTATTATTTTTTATTATTATTATTTTTATTTCTTAAACTCTATTTATCTATGTAGAAAATTATTTACAAAAATAATAGAAAAGGGGTAGCTATTAATATTTTTGGGATTTTTATAATGGCTAAAATAGTAGAATTTTATTTTTATTATTTCTAAACTCTATTTATTTTGTAGAAAATCACTTACAAAAATAATAGAAAATAAAATGGCTATGATTTTTATTTATATTTTTAAAATGTTTATAATAGCTAAAGTAATAGATTTTATTATTATATTCTATTATATTGAAATACTATTCATTATGTAAGAATTATTTACAAAATCAAAAGATGGTTAGCTATACTATTTTACTATTATTATTTTTATTATTATATTTTTATTATTATTATTTTTTTTAATATCTATAATAGCTAAAAGAAATCATTACTAATATTCTATTCTATTTATTATACTATTCATTATATCTATTCTTATTATTTCTATTTATTATCTATAGAAAGTATAAGATTTCTTATTATTAGTTAAAATAGTCATAAGAGATGAAATTCATTATGTTTTTATTACAACTATTATTTTTATTACATTTTATTCATCAAAAGTATATTTTTGTATATTTGTATAGAAATAACAAAAGAAATACAATTCATATTATAAAACTATATTATCATTCTTTATTATAAAAGAAAATGCATTTTACTATTTATTACCATGGTAGTATATCTTTGTATATTTTGTGCTATTTATTTTTATTATTCTTTTTACAGAAAATATCAATATAATATCTATTATTATTATTATTATTATATTTTTTATTTATCAAAGAATATAGCTAATCTCATTTTTATTATAGCATATTACTATTATTTCATGGAAAATCACTTGAAAAATCACTAAAATATATCTAGTTATTATTTATGATTTTTATTTGTATTTTTGGAATTTTTATAGTATTTAAAATGACAAGTCAAAGCTAGGTCAACTATATCAATATATGTAATGTCTTTTGCTTTTAAATTGTTTTATCATGATTATATTTTTAAAACTGGAATATTATTGTATAGAAAAATAGTATGAAAAATAAGAAAATTTTAGAAACAAATTTGAGTCAATTTGGAGTTCAGGAACATTTTCAAATCATTTATTTACTCTATATTATTACTATTCTCGTTATTATTTAATTATCGGGCCTAATCTGGGCCGTCGATTTGCATCCGATTATCATATATCTTTATTTCATTATAAACTTATTTGGGCCGCTGGATTTGTTCCCGAGATTGGTACATATTAGATGAAGGGCCCAGATCTTTATTTATTCAATCAGTTTATTTGACTATTAGATCTACTTTAAGATTCACTCATCCGAGATGGAGGGTTTAGATCAACTTCTTCTTTTTCCCTTAAGCCGCGATTTATAATCGACGTTGGATATCTTTAAGATGTGTTTTCGCGCATCAAATCTCGTGTTCACGCGCCGAAAGTCGTGCGCCTTCGTTTTTCCGATCGTCCCGTTGACTATCGTGCCGAGATTCGTGGCTTGGAAGTTACTTCGCGACCGAGCTCCGCCCTTTCAATCGATGAACCTAGCAGCCGTCGCCTTACTCTCTAGAATCTTTCTATCATTCTTGATTGGAGATCGGTATGGTGTTCTAGCATGTACAAGGGTACCATTTTTCAGCATAGCTCAAGTTCTGCATCGATTGAGTTTTCAATCGCAAATTCCACTCAATTGATTGATGAATCTTGCAATTGAACTTCGTTATCGATCGCCCGTGTCTCCCGATCGTGTCTCGTGAAGTCGAATTTCCTTTTGAGGTATTGTATATGGCCTATTCCACTTAAGCCATAGTCGAGCACTGCACGGCCACGCTAACCTCAATGCTATGTGATGAATTGCTCCCAATTACACCTCTTCTTTGCACCTTGAAGCAGCCTCGTGCTCTCGAGTCATCGTTTAGGCAAAGGAGTCGAGAGGAATGGCTTATCCTTCTATCGACTCCATACCGACGATCATTGGCCGATTTGGTGAACGGGAGAGTTGCGAGACTCTACTACCAATCCCCGTTGCATTCAAATGATATAGAAAGAAGCGAAAGAATAGGTACATGTAATCATATGAAGCCTAAACCGAAAGATCAAATCTTTGCTTCTATGAAATACCGGTAATTTCCAAGATTAACATGAATTGAAAAGAAGAAAAAAGATAATGCGAAAAAGGCATAAAGAATCACACCGTGAACTAAAATTGACGAGTAAAATAGCAAATTATTTGATTATTCAATGCAAGAATCGATTTTATTGCACAACCTACAACTCGTCCTAATCACATTTTCAATTCCATAGCAATACCGCTTAGCAAACTCGCAAATGATGAATAGAGCTTGTGAAGATTACAAATTGGATCGAATTGAGAGACTAGGTCTACTATCAATTGATTCAATTGCCTTTGTTCACTTTGCTTCACTCTCTCTTTTCTCCCGTCGATCTCTCTCTCTCTCTCTTAATTGATAGAATTTTTCCGATCCCCGCTTCATTCTTTGTAGAGGGTTTATATAGGCCGTAATACAAGGTGTGAGAGAGGGTTTGTGTTTGTTCAATTTTTGGATTGCTAATGTGGCACTCCATCTCACCTTTCATTTTGCAAACCAAAGTGGCCAGGATCGATTCTTCTTGTGCTTCTTGATGTTAAGTCCACGGATTGATGACTTGGCAAACGATGTATAACAGATCATTGTGTGGCGGGTTAGTTATTGTTTTCTTGTATTCACCATCTTGCCATTTATAACTGCCATTTGCACTCTTTTCAATTCTTCTAGAACCTTCTCTGATCCAATTAACATTCGTCTAGATCAATTAATTGGGTCTATATATACCAATTAGGTGCCACTAGAGTTTTCCTTTCTGATTTGCCTTAATCCACAGCCAAAGCATCCTTCTTCATCTCTTTGCTTATTTCTCTAATTACAAGCTCATTCATGCCCCTTTTAGTCTCAGATATCAATTTCACACCTTTTCTTGAGATCCTATACCGTCGAGATCGAGTATTACGATCTCTTCACCGACCCGAGTGGTGGATTGGTGTAGCACTAGGTTAGAGCTTCCCTCAAGTTAATCCAAGCTTCGTATAGCATCGCAAAGGTTAGAACATTGTATAAGCACCGCCAATTTGATCTCTTATATTTGTATGAGCCGATTACAAGTTTCAATTTTGCAAGCTATCTTCGACCGATTCTCCATATTTCCTTTATGATTCATTGAAATTTGTTGTTTATGCATCTCTAATCCGCCTTGTCTTGCCCATTCCAATCATATCCAGGGAATAAGAACACCTTTCAAAGCATCCATCCATGGCGCCTCCTTCGTGTCGCGCGGAAGAAAAAGACGGAAGGAAGGGAAGAAGAAGGAAGACCTCGATCGGGATGGTCTAGGTGCATGTGAGCCGCAATGAAGAAAGGGTCCACCGTCGAGAGGCGTTACACAAGAGCCAGGTGCTCATCTCTCTTCTCTCGCTGTTTATTTAAATTTCAACTTTATTTGAATGGGCTTGGTTCATGCGCTCGTCTTATAATGCTTACAACCCGGCCCCACTTGTAAGTCCGTCGTGTCAGGCTTACAGAGATGATTATTAACCGATTAATTCACGATTATCATTAATCATGCCGAGTTGGCTTGTCATGATTGGTTACTAGGTTAAGCACTCCCCTTTAGCATTAATGATTTAATTAACAATGCCGAGGTGGCTCGTAGGATCATGCCATGTGGCAGTAATAGGATGAAATGGCTTCTCGGATTATGCCATGTGGCAGAGGCGAGATGGATTTCCTCGGTTGTGCGTGTGGCATGTGGCCGGGGTGAGGTGGACTCGTCATAGCTTGCCACGTGGCATGCTTTGGTGGGGCCCACATGTCGTGTCACAGGTGGTGGGGGCCCACCGGGCCGAGGTGGACCAATGGGGCGCCGACACGTGGCACGAGGTGGCCCAATGAGAAGCCGCCACGTGTCATATCCTTTCCCTTCTCTCGATTCTCGCGTGTATGTGTCCGGGGTCCCCGCTTGCACCCGCATGAGTCTCTCGTCCCGCATTGTACCCAGAATCGCTTTGATCAAATCCCACCTTTGATTAATCCATTTATTCTCGCCTTTATCTTCCCCGAATTTATTTTAATAGCTCCACTTATCCAAAAATCATGAAAATTTCACCAAAAATCCCTAAATTCATGATGATCATCCCTGTATTTTTATATTCCATTTTTGCCCTTGCCTCTCTGAATTAAAAATTCTTTATTCAAAAAACCCTATTATTCCTTATGAATTAATCCCCGATCTCAATTGTAGCACATGTCTCTCGCCAATTATCTCTCTCTTGCAGAAACCACCCTAACTAAATACCAATTAGACTTATATTGATATTCATTAGGGCTTGATTTGATCAAATGCCGACTACTTATCGCCAATTAATACAAATCTAGACTTGATCGTGTGGTTGCTCTCCGCTTTCTGCACCGATCGCCTTGTGAAATTGACTTTCAATCCCTTAACATGAGGGTGACTTGGTCAAATAACCGACTACTTATCAAGTAATTGACACAAATCAAAGCATAGTTAGGTGGTTACTCACAAACTTTGGCACCAGTGTCACCTTGAAAGCAAAATCACATTTGGAATTTCTCATGACTATTGCATCAAAATGCTAGCTTGGCTTTGACATCATTTCATGTAGCATAGGGATTATATCGTTTCTTGGTTCTTAGGGTTTGCTCCGAGAGTAGATTCTTAGGGTTCACTTCTGACTCTCTTGATATTCTAGTCACTGAGGTGTGGGGTCCACCTGTCAGTGAAAAATGATTAGATGGATGACCCCTCTAGAGATCTCTCTCTTCTGAATCTCCTGAGGGTCATCCATCTCGAATGAATAGGAGATGACAGGGTATTTATATCCTTGCTTTGCACTTAGGATTTCCTTGTGGGATTAATGTTTAACCCTTACTCCGGATTGATTAGACTTATCAGATAGACTAGGTTCATGCTGTCAAGCTGCTTGCGAGTGACTGTCATGTGGGTCCCACTTGTCAGAGAAAATGTGATCAGATGGCTGACCCATCAGGAGATTTTCTCTCTCTGAAATCTCCTGATGGTCAGCCACCTCGAATGAGTAGGAGGTGGTGGAGTATTTATATCCTTGTCTCTCACCCTGACATTTCCTTGTGGGATTAATCGATTTGTTCCGGGGTTATGCAGCGACCTTTCCTGATCAGTGGGCCACCTTTCTACTGCTCCCTCTCTTCTTCCCCTTTCTTATGATTCATCATTAATCATCAGTTTATTTCATTTATTCATCTATTCATCCTTGAAACTTTTCAAGGGTAAACATAACTGTATCAATTTGTAAGAAATTATATGTAGTTATGCGGCCAAAAATTATGAAAAAGAAACAACTTGGTAAACAGACTTTTAATGCATTTTACTTATGTTTCGAGCGAAATTAGCGTAGTGGAATATTCTTATAGAAGTTTTAATAGGACAATCTTATAATAGGTATAATCGGGAGTAATTTTTTAAATTTGCACGAAATTATGTGTAGTTGTGCGGCCAAAATTTTTCATAAAGCCAAACAACTTATTTGAACGTCGCTTTTAAAGCATCTTACTTATGTTTTCGCAAAATTAGCGTTATAGAATATTCATATCGAAGTTTTAATTGGACAACTTTAAAATAGGCGTAATTAGAAGGCGTTATATTAATTTTCATGAAATTATATGTAGTTATGAGGGCAAAAATATTGAAAACTCAAACATTTTTTTTAAATAGCAAAGTTGTCTAATGCATCTTACTTATGTTTTGTGAAAAATTAGTATCGTAGAATATTTATATCAAAGTGTTAATTTAAAAATCATACAAAGGACATAATTAGGAGTAATTATATAAATTTATACGAAAATATTTGCGGTTATGCGGCCAAAAAAATTTGAAAAGATCAAACAACTTGTTTAAACAAATGACTTTTAATGCATCTTACTTATGTTTTGTGCAAAATTAGTGTTGTAGAATATTCGTATACAAGTTTTAATTGGAAAATCTTATAATAGGCTTATTTAGGAGTAATTATATTAATTTATAAGAAATTATGTGTAGTTATGCAGCCAAAAATTGCAAAAACTCAAATAACTTGTTCAAACAAATTGTTTTTAATGCACCTTACTTATGTTTTGTGCAAAATTAGTGTCGTATAATATTCATATCGAAGTTTTAACGAGAATATCTTATAATAGGCATGCTTAGGAGTAACTATATTTATTCATAAGAAATTATGTGTAATTATGCGGCCAAAATTTTTAAAAAACTCAAACAACTTGTTTAAACAAATTGTGTTTAAAGCCCCATGCTTATGTTTTGTGCGAGAATTAGTATTGTAGAATGTTCATATTGAAGTGTTAATTAGATAATCTTTTAATAGGCATAATTAGGAATGGTTATATTAATTTTCACTAAATTATGTGTAGTTATGGGGCCAAAAATGTTGAAATACTCAAATAACTTTTTTAAATAGCGGATTCTAATGCATCTTGCTTGTGTTTTGGGAAAAAAATAGTGTCGCGGAATATTCTTATCGAAGTGTTAATTGAACAACCTTATAATAGGCATAATTAGGAGTAATTATATTAATTTGCACGAAATTATGTGTATTAATGGGGCAGAAATTTTAAAAAAGTTAAACAACTTGTCTAAACAAATTGTTTTTAATGCTTCTAGCTTATGTTTTGTGCCAAATTAGCGTCATAGAATATTCATATCGACGTTTTAATTAGATAATCTTATAATAGGCATAGTCGGGAGTAATTATATTAAATTGCACGAAGTTATGTGTAGTTTGGCAGCCAAAAAAAAAAAACTCAAACAACTTGCTTAAACAAATTGTTTTTAATGCATCTTACTTATTTTTTATGCAAAATTCATGTCGTAGAATGTTCATATCGAAGTGCTATTTGGATAATATTCTAATAAGCATAAGTAGAAGTAATTATATTAATTTTTACGAAATTATGTGTCGTTATGAGGCTAAATGTAATTATTATCTAAGACAACTTTTTTAAAAAAGCAATTTCTAATGTATCTCTCTTATATCTTATGAAAAATTAGTGTCCTACGATATTCATATCGAAGTGTTAATTTTACAATTTTATAATAGACATAGTTAGGAGTATTTATATTAATTCGCTCCAAATTATTTGTTGTTTTGACGCAAAAAATATTTAAAATCTTAGTCAATTTGTTTAAACAACAGTTTCTAATGCATCTTACTTATATTTTGTGCAAAATTAGCGCCATATAATATTCACATCGAAGTTTCAATTGGACAATCATATAATAGGCCTAATTAGGAGTAATTCTATTAATTTTTACGAAATTACATGTAGTTATGCGGCCAACAATTTACAAAAACTCAAACAACTTGTTCGAACAACTGTTTTTAATGCATCTTAATTATGTTTTGTGCAAAAATTGTGTCGTACAATGTTCATATCGAAGCGTTAATTGGATAATCTTCTAATAGGTATAATTAGGAGTGTCGTAGGATATTCATATTGATGTGTTAATTGGACAATCTTATAATAGGCATAATTAGGAGTAATTATATCAATTTGCATGAAATTATGTGTACTTATGCGGCCAATATTTTTAAAAAACACAAACAACTTGGTTAAGTAGTGTTTTTAATGCATGCTACTTATGTCTTGTGCAAAATTAGTATCGTAGAATGTTAATATCCGAAGTGTTAATTGGCTAATATTTTAATAGGCATAATTAGGAGTAATTATATTAATTTTCACGAAATTATATGTAGTTATGAGGCAAAAACAGTTGAAAAACTTAACTTTTTTAAGTAGCAGAGTTTCTAATGCATCTTACATATGTTTTGATGAAAAAGAGTGCCCTAAAATATTCATTTTGATGTGTTAATTGAACAATCTTATAATAGGAATAATTGAGAGTAATTATATTAATTTGCAACAAATTATGTGTAGTTATGCGGCCAAAAATTTTCATAAAGCCAAACAACTGGATTAAACAAAGTGAGTTTTTAACGCATCTTACATATGTTTTGTACAATATCAGCGTTATAGAATATTCATATCAAAGTTTTAATTGGACAATTTTATAATGGACATAACTAGGAGTAACTGTATCAATTTGTAAGAAATTATATGTAGTTATGCGGCCAAAAATTATGAAAAAGCTGAAACAACTTGCTTAAACAATGACTTTTAATGCATTTTACTTATGTTTCGAGCGAAATTAGCGTAGTGGAATATTCTTATAGAAGTTTTAATAGGACAATCTTATAATAGGTATAATCGGGAGTAATTTTTTAAATTTGCACGAAATTATGTGTAGTTGTGCGGCCAAAATTTTTCATAAAGCCAAACAACTTATTTGAACGTCGATTTTTAAAGCATCTTACTTATGTTTTCTACGCAAAATTAGCGTTATAGAATATTCATATCGAAGTTTTAATTGGACAACTTTAAAATAGGCGTAATTAGAAGGCGTTATATTAATTTTCATGAAATTATATGTAGTTATGAGGGCAAAAATATTGAAAACTCAAACATTTTTTTTAAATAGCAGTGTCTAATGCATCTTACTTATGTTTTGTGAAAAATTAGTATCGTAGAATATTTATATCAAAGTGTTAATTTAAAAATCATACAAAGGACATAATTAGGAGTAATTATATAAATTTATACGAAAATATTTGCAGTTATGCGGCCAAAAAAATTTGAAAAGATCAAACAACTTGTTTAAACAATGACTTTTAATGCATCTTACTTATGTTTTGTGCAAAATTAGTGTTGTAGAATATTCGTATACAAGTTTTAATTGGAAAATCTTATAATAGGCTTATTTAGGAGTAATTATATTAATTTATAAGAAATTATGTGTAGTTATGCGGCCAAAAATTGCAAAAACTCAAATAACTTGTTCAAACAAATTTGTTTTTAATGCACCTTACTTATGTTTTGTGCAAAATTAGTGTCGTATAATATTCATATCGAAGTTTTAACGAGAATATCTTATAATAGGCATGCTTAGGAGTAACTATATTTATTCATAAGAAATTATGTGTAATTATGCGGCCAAAATTTTTAAAAAACTCAAACAACTTGTTTAAACAAATTGTGTTTAAAGCCCCATGCTTATGTTTTGTGCGTAATTAGTATTGTAGAATGTTCATATTGAAGTGTTAATTAGATAATCTTTTAATAGGCATAATTAGGAATGGTTATATTAATTTTCACTAAATTATGTGTAGTTATGGGGCCAAAAATGTTGAAATACTCAAATAACTTTTTTAAATAGCGGATTCTAATGCATCTTGCTTGTGTTTTGGGAAAAAAATAGTGTCGCGGAATATTCTTATCGAAGTGTTAATTGAACAACCTTATAATAGGCATAATTAGGAGTAATTATATTAATTTGCACGAAATTATGTGTATTAATGGGGCCAGAAATTTTAAAAAAGTTAAACAACTTGTCTAAACAATTTGTTTTTAATGCTTCTAGCTTATGTTTTGTGCCAAATTAGCGTCATAGAATATTCATATCGACGTTTTAATTAGATAATCTTATAATAGGCATAGTCGGGAGTAATTATATTAAATTGCACGAAGTTATGTGTAGTTTGTGACCAAAAAAAAAAAAAAACTCAAACAACTTGCTTAAACAATTGTTTTTAATGCATCTTACTTATTTTTTATGCAAAATTCATGTCGTAGAATGTTCATATCGAAGTGCTATTTGGATAATATTCTAATAAGCATAAGTAGAAGTAATTATATTAATTTTTACGAAATTATGTGTCGTTATGAGGCTAAATGTAATTATTATCTAAGACAACTTTTTTAAACGACAATTTCTAATGTATCTCTCTTATATCTTATGAAAAATTAGTGTCCTACGATATTCATATCGAAGTGTTAATTTTACAATTTTATAATAGACATAGTTAGGAGTATTTATATTAATTCGCTCCAAATTATTTGTTGTTTTGACGCAAAAAATATTTAAAATCTTAGTCAATTTGTTTAAACAACAGTTTCTAATGCATCTTACTTATATTTTGTGCAAAATTAGCGCCATATAATATTCACATCGAAGTTTCAATTGGACAATCATATAATAGGCCTAATTAGGAGTAATTCTATTAATTTTTACGAAATTACATGTAGTTATGCGGCCAACAATTTACAAAAACTCAAACAACTTGTTCGAACAACTGTTTTTAATGCATCTTAATTATGTTTTGTGCAAAAATTGTGTCGTACAATGTTCATATCGAAGCGTTAATTGGATAATCTTCTAATAGGTATAATTAGGAGTGTCGTAGGATATTCATATTGATGTGTTAATTGGACAATCTTATAATAGGCATAATTAGGAGTAATTATATCAATTTGCATGAAATTATGTGTACTTATGCGGCCAATATTTTTAAAAAACACAAACAACTTGGTTAAGTAGTCGTTTTTAATGCATGCTACTTATGTCTTGTGCAAAATTAGTATCGTAGAATGTTAATATCGAAGTGTTAATTGGCTAATATTTTAATAGGCATAATTAGGAGTAATTATATTAATTTTCACGAAATTATATGTAGTTATGAGGCAAAAACAGTTGAAAAACTTAACTTTTTTAAGTAGCAGTTTCTAATGCATCTTACATATGTTTTGATGAAAAAGAGTGCCCTAAAATATTCATTTTGATGTGTTAATTGAACAATCTTATAATAGGAATAATTGAGAGTAATTATATTAATTTGCAACAAATTATGTGTAGTTATGCGGCCAAAAATTTTCATAAAGCCAAACAACCGGATTAAAAAACAGTTTTTAACGCATCTTACATATGTTTTGTACAATATCGAAAGCGTTATAGAATATTCATATCAAAGTTTTAATTGGACAATTTTATAATGGACATAACTAGGAGTAATTGTATCAATTTGTAAGAAATTATATGTAGTTATGCGGCCAAAAATTATGAAAAAGCTGAAACAACTTGCTTAAACAAAAAGACTTTTAATGCATTTTACTTATGTTTCGAGCGAAATTAGCGTAGTGGAATATTCTTATAGAAGTTTTAATAGGACAATCTTATAATAGGTATAATCGGGAGTAATTTTTTAAATTTGCACGAAATTATGTGTAGTTGTGCGGCCAAAATTTTTCATAAAGCCAAACAACTTATTTGAACGTCGAGTTTTTAAAGCATCTTACTTATGTTTTACGCAAAATTAGCGTTATAGAATATTCATATCGAAGTTTTAATTGGACAACTTTAAAATAGGCGTAATTAGAAGGCGTTATATTAATTTTCATGAAATTATATGTAGTTATGAGGGCAAAAATATTGAAAACTCAAACATTTTTTTTAAATAGCGTTGTCTAATGCATCTTACTTATGTTTTGTGAAAAATTAGTATCGTAGAATATTTATATCAAAGTGTTAATTTAAAAATCATACAAAGGACATAATTAGGAGTAATTATATAAATTTATACGAAAATATTTGCAGTTATGCGGCCAAAAAAATTTGAAAAGATCAAACAACTTGTTTAAACAAGACTTTTAATGCATCTTACTTATGTTTTGTGCAAAATTAGTGTTGTAGAATATTCGTATACAAGTTTTAATTGGAAAATCTTATAATAGGCTTATTTAGGAGTAATTATATTAATTTATAAGAAATTATGTGTAGTTATGCAGCCAAAAATTGCAAAAACTCAAATAACTTGTTCAAACAAATTTTTAATGCACCTTACTTATGTTTTGTGCAAAATTAGTGTCGTATAATATTCATATCGAAGTTTTAACGAGAATATCTTATAATAGGCATGCTTAGGAGTAACTATATTTATTCATAAGAAATTATGTGTAATTATGCGGCCAAAATTTTTAAAAAACTCAAACAACTTGTTTAAACAGCTGTGTTTAAAGCCCCATGCTTATGTTTTGTGCAGAATTAGTATTGTAGAATGTTCATATTGAAGTGTTAATTAGATAATCTTTTAATAGGCTGTGCGACCCTTTTTCGCGCGCTCCGCACCGCCGCCGGGCGATGGGTTGCGGAAGAAGGACACGGAGATCCCTCCCGAGCGTGCATCTGCTGAGGTGGCCTTGTAGCATGCCGCCATTTGTCTTGCTGCTGGATGAGGTGGCTGCTGATGTGGACCAATGGCTGACTGCCACGTGGCATAGGTGGGGCCCACTTGTCAGGTCTGTAGGGGTGTGGGGCCCACATGGCTGAAGTGGACCAATGGGGTGCTGACACGTGGCATGAGGTGGCCCAATGAGACTTCGACACGTGTCACACCCTCTCTCTTCTCTCGATTCGGTGTAGGTGTGCTTAGGATCCCCGCTTGTACCCGGATGTGTCTCTGTCCCCGTATTGCACCGGATGAACCCTTGATTGAATCTCACCTTTGATCAATCCATTTATTCCGCCTTTATCTTCCCCGAATTTATTCTGATAGCTCCACTTATCCAAAAATCATGAAAATTTCACCAAAAATCCCTAAATTCATGATGATCATCCCTGTAATTTTTAATTCCATTTTTACCCTCCCTTCTCTGGATTAAAAATTCTTTTATTCATAAAACCCTATTATTCCTTATGAATTAATCCCCGATCTCAATTGTAGCTCGTGTCTCTCGCAATTATCTCCTCTTGCAGAAACCACCCTAACTAAATACCAATTAGACTTATATTGATATCCATTAGGGCTTGATTTGATCAAATGCCGACTACTTATCAAGCAATTAATACAAATCTAGACTTGATCAAAGTGGTTGCTCCGGCTTTGGCACCTGATCGGCCTTGTGAAATTGACTTTCAATCCCTTAACATGAGGGTGACTTGGTCAAAGAACTGACTACTTATCAAGTAATTGACACAAATCAAAGCATGGTTAGGTGGTTGCTCGCGACTTTGGCACCTGTGTCACCTTGAAAGCAAAATCACATTTAGAATTTCTCATGACTAGTTG
This sequence comes from Schoenoplectus tabernaemontani, assembly GCA_037127355.1. Lineage (NCBI taxonomy): Eukaryota > Viridiplantae > Streptophyta > Magnoliopsida > Poales > Cyperaceae > Schoenoplectus > Schoenoplectus tabernaemontani. The sequence continues at coordinate 3,528,668 of CM073738.1, forward strand.
CATCAAAATGCTAGCTTGGCATTGACATCATTTCATGTAGTATAGGGATTATCTTGCTGTCACCTCCTTTCTAGGGTTAGCTTCAAAGGCGATTTCTAGGGTTCAATTTCGACTCCTTCAATAGATCACCGAGGTGTGGGGTCCAATTGTCGGTGAAAATAGTCACATGGTGACTCATCGATAGACTATGTTGTTAGATTCATCTACAAGGGACTGCTAGGTGGGTCCCACTTGTCGATAAGATGTAATCAAATGGTCGACCCATCAAGAGATTTTCTCTCTCCTAAATCTCTCGAGGTCGGCCCACCTCAAATGAATAGGAGGTGGTGGGGTATTTATATCCTCGTCTTTCGCCATATTATTCCATTGTGGGATTAATGCTTAACCTCTCGTTCCGGTTGGTTAGCTTTCTTAGCAAAATAGGCTAGGTCCATATCATTGGAGCCGCTCATAAGGGACCGCCATGTGGGTCCCACTTGTCAGAAAAGGTATAATCACATGGTGACACCCAAGAGGTCTCCTCTCTCCCTCGATCTTCTTGGGTGTCACACATGCCGAGTGAATAGAGAATAGCGGGGTATTTATACTCTTCACTTTGCGCTCGCATTCCACTCGTGGGACTAATGGATTTGTTCCGGGTTATGCAAACGACTTTTCCCGATCGATCGGTGGGCCACCTTTCCACTGCTCTCTCTCTCTTCTTCCCCTTTCTTATGATTTTATCATCAATTTATTTCATTTATTCATCCATTCATCCTTGAAACTTTTCAAGGGTAAACAAAGAGCCACCCACCAAGACGAGTCTTGAATGCTCGAAAGGCTTGTCTTGGTGCATTATCCCTTATTACTCATCACTTCATTTCTCATGACGTCTTCTTTTCTTCGGGTATTGCAGTTTCATCTCATGACGCCATTCCGCGTCGCCCCTTGAGTCATTATCATTCTTTCTACGAGGATCCTAGCGATTGGACTCCTCTCGTTTCAGCCATCCGAGCGACTCCTGTCTACCCGCGAGGCGGCGGTTTATTCTTCAGGGATGATCAGCCTCATGACATCATGCCCCTTCAGCCTTTAGGCGTTGCCTCTACAGCTCCTTTGACACATCTCCTGGGCAAGGAGATTATTGACGGGGAGGCCTCTCGGTGGTCTTCCGCTTCTTTCATGGCTCCTTTAGAGTGCCACGGTTACCAGTGGAGTGGACTCGATATATACTCATGCGGGAGAGGGCTATACTTGAGCGTCGGGATATACGACCCGATCTTTCTGTCGATGTTTCGCTATCACATCGACACACCCTGGCTGTGGGCCTTTTGCGAGAGGTGGAACTATTCCACCAATACTTTGTTCATTGATGACCGGGAGCTGACTCCGACCCTCCTGGAGATACAGCAGTTGACGGGGTTGCCGATCTTTGGCTGGTTTTACGACGAGTTCATAGTCTCGCCTGCTGACTTGAGAGATTCATCTCGATTCCCGTCATCTTTACAGAGGGTGTATGATGTATACCACCATTTGAGAGGGGGTCACTCCGGAGTCCCCTTCAGACATTGGATTGCCTATTTCACAGATCGAGTTCATACTCGTCCCGAGGGCTTAGCCTCTATTCGAGATCCTTTTGGTACAGGTCGGCTCGAGATTCACTATGACGGCCCTACCCCTTCTCAGGATGCATTGTGCTCTCACGATATAGATCGGGAGACTTATTTGACCGCATTCATTTCCTGGTGGATCTGTTACTTTCTACTACCCAGCTCCCCAGCATACACCATCCGGCCTTCTGTATTTGTCATGGCGAGTTTGATTGCGCGCGGCAGCAGGATTTCCTTAGCAGTGCTGTATTGGCCAACATTTACAGGGGTCTCCGCGGTCTAGTATCATCTCGTAGTCCTTCGAGATGTAGGGAGCTGATTCCATGGCATTTGGTTAGCGGCTGGCTTCATATGCATTGGTCAGGTTCTTATGATCCTGGTATGGCTGCTTCATTGAGAGACCATTTACCTCTGTTGGGCGATTTAGCCGGAGTGCAGCCCACTTCTTTGACTCCCACGGATGCCAGATACAGATTTTATAGGAGTCGCGATCATCTGAGGTTCGCTCGAGATAGACTGATGACTCGCAGGATAGCCAGGACTGTGGAGCGGTCAGTGGTTGATAGTAGGGTTCCTTCTTCTGACCCTTCCAGCATTCGGGATAGACTGACTGACTTGGAGTACCTTGTTAGCATCCGCCAGGGTTTCCTTCCTTTTAGATCGGGTGATCACATATTCATTGAGCCCTATTCACCTCATCGGTGTGCACATCGGTTTGGGCTAGATCGGGATATCCCGGCGCCTCTTCTTCGTCCCGAGTTTTTGGCGGTGACTTGGAGGGTGTCGGGTGGTGTTACACTCACCTCTTCCGACTAGGTACAGGTGTTCGTTGCCAGATGGTTCCCACTTCTCGAGTTCCCACTTTCTCGAGACGTTATCAGCAGTGGTATCATGACGCTATCCGCTCTTATCAGTCATACACTCCTCCTGTAGTTGCACGTGTCACTTGCCCTCGTGACGGATATGTCTTTTCTAGCGGCGATATCTCATACGGCCGCTCTCTTTTCCCGGACATCATTGTAGAGCCTATTGATTTCCGGGGTTTAGGCAGTAGGTTTTCTCGTGCTCTGTTAGGACTACTCTTACGTGTACACTTCATTATTCCTTTTAGGTTACTTTCCCTTTTGATAAGCCTCGTCTCATTTCAACCAATTATCTTTTGATTCAGAGTTGGCTTACGAATATGATCATGCGGAGCCCGGGTTCTCGGTCCCTCGTCCACGAGTGGTCGACGTTCATTCTCAGCCACATGTTGAGCCATCGGCTCCAGCCACCATGGGGAAAGATCGAGACGGCGCCTCTCGGCCCGCCTTCCCCGTCTTCTTTTCCTTCTCCCACTCGGGTGATTTTCTTTCGACTCGCCTATCCTTATTCGGGCGCACTTCATTTTCATTTCGATTAAGGTTTATTTTTCAGCTCGCGGGACATCTCTGTGGAGGCGGCCGAGACGACATCGTAGCAGATTCGTCGACGCGGCGAGCACCGCTATTTCGGGGTTTTGCACCGACCTTGCCGTCGCAGGTTCGTGTGCTTCATTTAATACCTAGTTGCCAGCATGCACTAGTATTTTCATTTTTACATGTAGATTTTACAGACCCTGAGGCCGATGACATGGCGTCTCCTCACCGCTCGGAGCCTTTCTTTTATGACGGTCCTGCTTCACCGTCGATTTTGCTGGTACCCACTGGAGATGGTGACTCATTCGATGTGGTTCTGGGGCCAGTGCTTACTCTTGTACGATCAGAGGAGGCTTCTTTAGAGCAGGGGAGTCCATTGGCTGTCGAGCCCGCAGGCGACGAGCCATTACTGATCGAGGGAGGGCCATCTCATACTTCTTCGTCTCCCGTCATGCGGCCTCTCATGGCCACGGATGACGAGTCTCGGCGAGCGGGTTGCGGTCGACTACGACTCGAGTTGGATGAGAGGCGGGCGGTGGAGCGACTTTTCCACAGCCCAGAGACGGGGGTTCCGGCTAGCGAGGGTCTCGCCGAGCCTCATGCTTCTCCCGGTACCTTATATTTCCTTTATCATTTGCCCGTATTTCACTTTTCATGTACTTATGCTTCTTCATTTTATTTTGTAGCCGGGTTTGGTACACTGCGGGTCCTCCGAGGCGACCGACATCCCTATTCACGACTCGGTCCTTTGTCTCGGGCGACGAGGCGATAGGTTAGACCTTTTCTTCCTCTATTTCTTCTTTGGTTATAACAATTTGTCTAACCCATTTATTTTACTTGCGAGATGTTTCATCGAGGGATGTGCGACTCGCCTTGGCGCGGCGGCGGATGCACTCCGGGATACCTTCTTCGGAGGCTATCCGCTAGATTTCGAGATCTTGGACTCTGCGCCGGTGGTTTCTCTTTTGAGTGGTATGGGGCGATGCGGGATACCATCGCGCCGGCTCTACTCATTGCACCTCGTCTCGAGAGCACTTTCATTTCTAGGAGGTGTGAGGAGGCGCTCGGGGCTTACCGGGATGCGAGCTCTCTCGTTTATCGGCACGAGTTGGAGATTCATGAGCTACGCGAGCATTAGAGGGCGCTCGACTTCGCTATCTTCGGCGACTCTCTTCTTGTGCCACTCTCCGCTCCATGGGAGTCAGTGGTGGGCCCGCTCGACTGCTCGTGCAGGAGCTAGAGGACCACAGATCATCGGTGGAGGGCTTCTCTCGACATCTAGCGGGACGTCTCCCAGAGCTGCAGATTCACACGAGCGTCCGGGATAGTGCCTTCACTCAGTTCTTGGACTTCGAGGCAGCTTCGGAGGAGGATAGGCACTCCCTCCATACTCATTTAGAGACTATTAGTACTGTGCTATTAGAGTTGGAGTCCCGCTTTTTGGGCCCATAGACTGTACTTTTCATTTCTTCTTTTCTCCTTTTCTTTTTGTTATACTTGATCTAGGATGTTTTGACATTTATCATTTTGATCTCTTGTTGTGGATGACGCTTGCTTCTATTATTATCCTTTCGTCGCTTCCTCTGCAGCGCGAGGAAATATTTTATGCATTCATGTTGTGCACCTCCAATCTTATTTGCAAAAGCGCCCTATTACAACTGCTTCATTCTTTCGCAGCGTCTAAACATAATAAAAGGAAAATCTTACAACATCCTATTACATTCATTCTATACATCATTTCTTTTTATTCATGGCAATACAAAATTCAAGTGCTTAGGGGTATTTTACGGATACCGAACACATACGTATTGACCTCTAGGCGGGTACTGAGAATAAACCCGTTTATCCCTTTATTACTGATGGATAAACTTACCAGTATCAATTGAATTATGGATGCAATTGATAACACCATTTTGTGGATGCTTCTTATATATTTAATTGACATTTATTTGTGGAAGCTCACCCACTCTCCCCTCATTTGTGCACCGTTGCGTGCTAAAGTGGAAACTCACGTTCACTCATCTCCACTCAATTTGTTTTGTGGGGGTACTACCCTCAAACATCCATCACGCATCCACTGCGAGACAGGGCTTTCATCGGGTAGGTCCGCTCTCCATGACTGAGTCACTTCTTTAAGCGAATTACTTTATTTGACACCGAATGTCGGGCAAAAGCATAAACCCTTAGTCGACCCCTCCATGACCTATTTTGGGATTAGAAACGAGATCACCTCCTTGGGCGTGTGGTACTTTTGCGGATGAATGTACCCGACCTAGTTTTTTATATTTTAGCTACCCTCAAACATCCATCACGCATCCCTGCGAGACAGGCTTTCATCGGGTAGGTCCGCTCTCCATGACCTGAGTCACTTCTTTAAGCGAGCCGCTTTGTTTAACATGAAATATCGGGTACAAGCGTAAACCCTTGGTCTGACCCCTCCATGATATGTCGTGGGATTATGACACACCATTTCTTCGGGCGTGTGGTGCTTTTACGGATGAATGCACCCAACCTGGCTTTGTATAACACTCGTGGTGTCGGGGACAAAGGTGGCAACCCCTTATTGAAAATGTTTTATTATTTTTATTTATTTTTATTTTTTATTTTTATGAGCAGGAAAGTAGGTTTTTATTGTTTTACATATATATCCTTTTATTTTATCAGAAGAGGGCAAATTTTTGTTATTAGTGATACATGCTACTAATAATACGAGAGTTATTTATTTACATGCCCTCAGAAGCGACTATTTGCTAGCCACCAATTTGCTCGACCTATCCCTTGACTTGCGCGCGGCGACCAATATGAGCAACTTTCGTCATTGGGCAACGAGATAGTTTGAGGACAAGCGCAAACCCCTGCCCATTTTTGTGTTTATTACGTATCAAATGGACAAACCCGGTGGTATTTGTATTGTGAGCCCAAACACCAAAGCTCTCGCCTTACATTCTCGCGTGGTTTTGGCGTTGTATTCCCTTATTCTATTTTTTATTTTGTTATAGGGCTAAATGTATTTGTGTGGTTTTGGATTTTTGGATGCATTCTATTTACAGATGCACAAGTAGGGTTTTTGGGATTTTATGCAAAAGTGGAGGTTAGACATGGGTTCGTGTTTCGTGCACGTGTGTGTAAGCGAACACTTATTCCCTCCTTATTTATTTACAATAGATACTACTCGATCGGCCCCGCTCCGGGCTATGTGTAGTACTTCTTCAGATATCGCCCATTAATCGGTGGCATGGGCCTTTCACCTTCATGGTCTATGAGTTGGTATGCGCCGCCCCGTATACCTTCTCGATTACATATGGCCCTTCCCGATTCGGAGAGAATTTCGGACCGATGTCTTGGCCAATGATCGGCCTCTTGAGGACAAGAACAAGCTCCCCTTGTTGAAATGCCACGACTCGCGTCATCTTATCATATGCCCTTGCCATTTTTGCACGATATATTTCAAGGTTCTGTGGGCTATCGGTCTCTTCTCGTCCATGGCATCCAACTCGTCCAGTCTAAGTTGTTGGCATTCGTCCATGGTCATATCGTTTTGCATAGCCACCCGCAATGACGGTAGTTCCACCTCAAGAGGGAGAACGGCTTCAACCCCAAAAGCCAGAGAATACGGGGTAGCTTGCGTAGGCGTTCGGTATGTGGTTCGATAAGCCCATAATGCCTCCTGTAGACGATTATCCCAGTCTCGTTGGTTGCCGTCTACGGTCTTTTTCATGATATTGATCAGGGTTTTGTTAAAGGCTTCGGCCAGGCCATTGGCTCTCGGATTATAAATGGACGAGAATCTCCAATCAATATTAAATTGCTCGCCGGGGCATAGACTTTGGAGCTCTTGAAGGCGTCCGTTATCGGATATTATCCGTTGTGGTGTCTTAGAATCGGTAAAGGATGTGCGTCTTGAAGAACTTAACCACATCGGACGCTTTAACTTCTTTGAGTGGGATGGCTTGACCCATTTTGTAAAAGTAATGTCGTCGCGCGGGATAAGCCGGTGACCTCTCGACGTCGGAGGGTCTATGGGCCCCCCATTATGTCACGTGCCCCACATATTAAATGGCCGAGGATGCCACCGTGGGGTGCAATGGGTTTGGCGCTTGATGTATAAAAGGGCCATGTATCGGCACATGCGGCATTTCTTCGCGTGCTCTTCACTGATCGGCCACCATCGTGGGCCAATAATACCCCATTCGCTTGATCTTTAGCTTCATTTTTGGCCCAGGCCCGATGTGCTCCGCATAGTCGGAATGAACTTCTTTCATAACTGCCGGCCAGGCCACGATACACATCTCGGACCACAATGATCATAAGACCTACGGTATAGCGTATTGCCCACATATGCATACCGTAGTACCCGTTTTCTTAGTTGATCGGCTATCCTTTTATCTTTGGGGAGGGTGCCATGCGGAAATATTCGATGAACGGTTGTCTCCAATCATCGTCTTCTTGATTATCATTGTCTCTTGGCATTCCATCTTTTCTAGCCCGGTATTTTCATTATTCACATTGTACGTCGTCGACACAATGATAATGGTCTTCTATTGCGGATGATGATGTGGATTTCGGCTCTGTTGGTTCACCCTGACTCTTTAGCGAGTTTGGCCAACGCATACGCTTCACCGTTCACGGCTCTCGTGACCTTCTCGATGGACACGTACGGGATTTTCTTCATTAATTCCATGGCCTTTCGGTGATATTGTATTAGTTCCGGCTTCAAGACCTTGTTTCGCCAATTATTTGATTTATTATCAGCTGTGAATCCCCAAATATGCGCACAGCCTTGATTTCCAGCTCGAGTGATAGCTCTAGTCCGGCAATGAGTGCCTCATACTCTGCTTCATTATTTGTACATGGTTCAGTTAAAGCCAGAGAATGTCGTATTATCCCGCCTTCCGGGGTTACGAAGACTAATCCTGCGCCAGCTCGCACAGTTGGGACTCCTGGGCCCGCGATCGGCTTGATTGAAGAAGCACCATCAAAGTACATCTCCCATATAGGATTTCCTTCTTCAGCATGTAAAGTTTCCTCGTCGGGAAAATCACATTTTAGTGGGGAGTCATCTTGAATCGGGTGTGCAGCCAGAAAATCTGCTAGCGCCTGCCCCTTGATCGCCTTTTGCGGTGTATAGGTGATGTCGAATTCAGTGAGGATGATAGCCCACTTGGCCAGCCTCCCCGTCAGCATTGGCCGAGTCATCAGATATTTGAGAGGGTCCACCTTGGATATTAATATGATTTTGTGGGCTAGCATGTAATGCCTCAATTTCTTCGCGCGAAGATTAGGGCTAGGCAATGCTTCTCGATCGGTGAATACCCATGTTACGCCCCTACCATCATGCGACTTAAGTAATATAGCGCATTTTGATTACCATCCTGGTTTTCTTGTGCCAATAGGGCTCCCAAGGATCCATCCAAGGCGGTTGTATATAGAATGAGTTCCTTCCGGGTATGGGCGCGCCAATCTTGGAGGGTTGAGCGGATATGCCTTGATTTCTTCAAAGGCTCGCTGGCACTCGCCATCCCATTTAAACGGGATATTCTTCTTAGTCGGCGGGTGAAGGGTTGGATTTTACCCGATAGATTGGCTATGAACCGCCCGATGTACGCCGATTGCCCTTGCAAAGATCGCATGCTTGTTTTAAATTCTTTGGCGGGGATAGTTCGGTTATTGCTTTGATCTTACCGGGTCTATCTCAATGCCCCTGTGGCGTACCACAAACCCAGAAATTTACCGAGATGATACCATAAATGCGCATTTCAACGGGTTTAGTTTGAGCGCATGTTCTCTCGGGCGGTTGAAAACGACCTCGAGGTATTGGAGGTGTTCTTCATATGACATGGCTTTGATGACTAGGTCGTCCACATAGCACTCTACTATCTTGTGGATCGGATCGTCGAATATTTTCGTCATCGCCGTTGGTAGGTGGCTCCCGCATTTTTGAGCCCAAACGGCATGACTTTGTAACAATATATGCCAATCGGCGTGCGGAATGCCGTATGCCTCTCATCTTCCGGCGCCATCTTGATTTGATTATAGCCGCATAACCGTCCATGAAGGAGAAGACTTCATAGGAGGATGTATGGTCAATTATAATTTCGATTCTTGGGAGCGGAAATCATCTTTAGGGCACGCCTTATTCAAGTCCCGAAAGTCCACGCAAATGCGGATTTGCCCATTTTTTTTTCTTAACCGGGACAATGCTAGCCACCCATTCGGCGTCTCTTCTTCCGTATGAATCCGGCGTCGATGAGTTTCTTTGTCTCTTCCACGACCTTCTCTTCGAGTTCTATTCTCATTCGCCTCGGCGCTTGCTTAATCGGCTTGAAGGTTGGATCAATTTTTAAGTAATGGACCGCTACGTTGGGATCTAATCCAGGCATCTCTTTATAACTCCAAGCGAAAGCGATCCATGTAGCTTTTAAGGAATATCTTCAACTGTCGACCACCTCTTTTGGCAACGACGCGCTTATGAAAGTTGGTCGTGGGTCTTCTTCCGTCCCTAGATTAATTTCAGCTAACTCATCGGCCGTGTTAGGTTCCTTTTCCAGCTGTTTCAAAGCATTTTTCAGGACCGGGGTATTGTCCTCTTCTGTTTCATTATATGGCATCTCAACAGAAGTCATGCAACAGCTTTCTTCTATACGGTACTCGTTGAGAGGCCTTTCAAAACATGCTGCGTCATTGCAGTCATACCCTAATCCCCGGGTGTATTTTATTTTACCATCCAGGCCCAGGACTTTATTCGCCGCCATTCCAAAGTTCATCAAAGCGCTTGGCCTCGGCCTTGGATATGTCTCTCGGACATTTCGCCCTTTTGCCAATTTATATAGCTCCTTTCCAAAGGGATGAGATGCGGCGTCATCGCTCGTTGCATTCTCGACTCTTGTTCTATCACCCACTTCTTCCAAGTGTTGTGATCGGGATTCTTCGAGAGGCCGGGTTGAATCGCTACGATAGAAAATTATAGCCTTGTGGATGATAGTTTTCCCTTTAATGCGCTCTACCTTTGCCGGCACAACAAAGGTCTTTAGGGTTTGGATGTGGTTCACCTCCTTGGTATGAGGTCTTTGAAATGCCTTTCGGGAACCACGGTGATCTCTAGCGCGCCATCTCTTCTTCTATCTCAATGTTCATGGCGAGTTGGAGCGGTAGATTTCTTTGATCGGCTTTCGTCTCGCAACCTTAGGTTTACTAGGTACGGGAGTGTGCGAGATCGTATAAGCCACCCCTTTGCCTTTGTTATTCGGGTTATGCGGAGGCGGGTCTTGTTGAAAACTCTTCGGGAGTTGGATCGTCCGTTTCTATGCCCTTCTTCTATAAGGTCCTTGAATACCCAACACTCTTCAATAGTATGGCCCAATATGCGATGATAAGGGCAGAATTCGCCTTCGCCGGCTCTCTCCATGTCTGCGGGTCGCTTACAAACGGGAAGTGTTAACCCACTTTTTAAGGCCTGCTCAAATATCCGAGCCGTTTTATTTTTTAAGAAAGAGTATGGTTTACTCTTCTTGACTTTGAGGGTTTGCATGACGGTCAATTGCTTAGCTTTCATTTCTTCCCCCTTTGATTCATCTACTATTACAATTACCCGTTTGCCGCTATCGGGTGCTTGCCTTTCGGGGGTTCCGGAACGGGGTTCGCTCGTCACCTCACCTCCTTGAGTAGCTCGGAGTTATAGATCGCGGTTTGCAGGTTTTCAATCATTATCATGATTTCATTGTGTTGCACCTTGATATCCTGCATCACTTCCCATTGTTCAGACACCTCTCTTCTATTATTTTCAACCTGGTGCCTTATTTCGTCAATTGCATTCCAGACGCGTCCTTCGAAATTTTCCCGCCATGAGCGTTCTTCATTTATAGGCCTTGGCCTAACTTAGGGTTATCCCTTCCGCTACGGGTCCCGTGTTGATCATATATGACTCCTCACTTTCATTATCTGTTTCGGGCCCTTTGTATGGCTTCTTGAGGATGTGATAAATGATCTCTTCGTCAGATTCTTCTTCCCAGGGTTGACGATCATGGCCAGACTCTTCTTCCGAGGTAATATCGCCCGAGTTGTTAGAATCTTCGGAGTCTTCCCGAAGTTGCCTCTATGATCCGAATTTGAGGGGTGTTGGCGGGTTTAAAATTGAAAATGACCTCCTCTTCAGAATCACTTGCATTGATTTCGTTCGGTTTTATTTGGGCCTTATATGTAGCCAGCTGCCTGAAGCGGAAGGTTGCTTCCTCACCCGATTTTCTTCCGGGTCTTTGGGCTCGAGCACCTCGTGGTTTAATATTGAATTTAACCTCTTCTTCTTCTCCAGATGAGGTATCAAATTTAGGGCCTTTATTGAAGGGTTTCTGACCTGCTTTTGTTATTGGCCGGCTTGGCGCCACGGCGGATTTAGGCAGAAAATACTGGGCGTCATTGAATTTAATCTCATGCACCCCGAATGGTTTGACATCTCCGTCAATTCTCTTTTGCTTACCATTCTCAATGTATTTCAGGCATTGGTGCGAGAGTAGAGGGTATGACACGATTCTTTGTGAAGCCACGGGCGACCCAGCAACGCCCGATAAGAGGTTTCAGCGTCAATGACATAGAATTTAGTAGGCGCTCTTAGGCTTCCGCATTGCAGGTTCAGAGTTATAGCTCCCAGGGCCTTTTGGGAGTTTTGGTTGAAGCCATGAATAATCACCTTTTCATCAGATAGGTTCTTCACGTCTAAGGTGATGGTCTTCAGAGTTTTAAGCGGCATGATATTGATTGAAGACCCTGCGTCAACCAGGATGCGACCAACCTTTTGCCCTCCGCAGTTTCCGGTGATGTATAGCGGGCGGTTATGGTCGACAGTGCCTATTAAGAGGTCATCGTCTGTGAAATTTATGCAGGCGGCCCGCTTGGCGGTGAATAGGGCTTCCTGCATATTTTGCTCTATAAAGTATGACTTGTACTTCTCGGGATCTTGTAAGGCCTGGATTAGTACCTCCCTTAGGTCTTGTGACATCATCAACGCGTCAAATATGCTTAATAGCGGCGGAATCTTACGCAGATGTGCCAACACATTATATTCTTCGCCCGTCGACCGGGTTCTTTCTGGGTTCTTGCTTGGATTCTCGACCTCTTTACCTTTATTCTGGACCTTGTCCTTTCCTTTATCGGAATCCTTGGGAGCCTGTCTCTCGGGTATATAAGTCCGGACGGAGTACGGCTTTACATTCTTCATTTTTGGTCCCGAGAGGTGCTTGCCTCCCCTTCGTCATTCGGGAAGAACATCTCCTCTAATGTTGGCATATCTTCGTCGTGAGAAGAATATACCATATTGCACGAAGCACCCCAAATCTCTTCGCTTTCTTCTTTATTTATTTCTTCATCTACGTCTTCTTTCCTTTGACCTAGGGTTAACTTCTCCCGATCTTCTTTGGAGATGAAATGTTGAAGGGTGATCGCCTCGGGACTACCCCTGTCGTACTCTTCAATTTTATTCTTTTTGGACTTGTTGCTTCTATGCTTCTTTCTCTTCTTAAGAACCTGGTCTTGGCTCTGGTCCACCTTATAATATATTCGGGTTTTGGTGGGACCTTTGGCGTGATGTCGTCTTTCCATTTCATGCCGGGTTCTTTCTTGAGAGCTTTAAGCATTTTAATCGATTTCTTCGATAGGTGCGTAGTCCATTGCTCCTCTTGATCTTCGCTTAGTGGCCGGGACTTTCTCTTCCTCATGAGAGATCGTATTGGCTTTGTTCATGGGGCGATGGGCTTTGCAAGAACCCTTTTGGTAAAGTAATTTCACCGTTTTTGTACGCCTTCTCGACCCAATCTTTGAAGACCCAAAGCAATCTTCGATCGAGTGCCCTATTATTCGTGATATGGGCAAAAGTTGGGTTCGTCCAGGATTTATCGGCATCTTCCGGCGCTTCGGCGGCGGGGTTAGGCCGTTCTTCAGTGCCCCTCTGAAGATTTGGGCAACTTTATCTTTTCTGAAGGAGTACGGTTTAGATTTCTTTTGTTTGAGGGATTCAAAACTCCGTGAACTCCCTCCTGGATTGGGCCTGGGTCCCTTATTATAATTGTTGCCATTTGTGCCACTGCTGCCGCCTTGGGTATCTGCGTTGGCAACCATCTTATCTTTTAGCGAGGTGAATGCCACTTTGGTTTCAGCTCGGGCTCCTCGTTGCGGCCTATTGTTCATAAAGTTCGGCATGGTGTGCGGTGACATTCTTTCCATATTGGATACCGATCTGAGCAAGTCTTTGAATGTGTTGACCTTTGTCACACCAAGAAGCATGCCCATCCACCCGTCAATGTTCTTCATGATTAGGTTGACGGCCTCGTCTTCAGTTAATGTGCGGTCGCATTTGATCGAGGTTCCGCCATCTATTGATAAAATCGTCATTGACTCCCCTTTCTTGGGTTTAGTGCTTGCCGGATCGGCTATGTTTATTTTGTCAGATACCATGACAAATCGTGCCCTGAACGAGTCTGCCATCTCGTCCCAGGTCCTGATGCTGTTGTTTTCCAGCGAATAATACCATTGGAAGGCGGTTCCCACTAGGCTTTGAGGGAATTGTCTTAACAACAGTGCATCATTGCCGCCCGTATTGCCGCATGAGGCTACAAAGTGGGCCAGGTGTTGTTCGGGGTTCAGGTCTTTGTTGCCTTCCCCGGAGAAGGTCTGAAACGGGGAATCACATACCCTTTAGGATATTCTTCTAAGTCATATATGGCGGGGTATGGATGTCCACGATTTTTAACGGGAGGGATAGCGTATCCACCTCCGGCTATTTGCATTTCTTTGGGCAATCATGGCTTGAATCTCTTTAGGGATATTCCGTTGGTTCACCTCCACTTCTATGGTTCTATGTGGATGAGGTTTAGAATTGACGGGTTGTTTTCCCTTATGATTGCTTTTGGTACTGTGGACCCCTTCTTGACGGGAGCTACCAGCTTTGAAATTGGCGTCTTGTGATTCTTGCAATGACTTGACCGCCTTAATCAATTCTTCATTCTGCTTCAGCATGGTAGCGATTAACTCCCGTTGCCTAATCAGCTCTTCGTCCCGTGCCTCGATGTGGCCTTTTAATATCTCAATTTCATCGATAGGCACTTCGGGACGTGTTTCAACGTCATCTTCATTATCGAAGAAGTCAGGGTTTTCGTTGTGGTCTTCCCCTTCCCTGCTATTGCCCTCGGGATTGATTCTCTTGGGAGGTCTCCCTTTTCTACCATTGTTTTTGTTGGTATTGGTGACGTGAGCTTGATTAGGCGGGGACTGGTCATCCTGAGTCATATTCACCTCAGCATCAGTGTCCGGATCAGTATCGTAGCTTATGCTGATGGTGTTGACTGAGAAGTGCTCTTCATAGCGAGCGGTTCTTCTCTTCTTCTTCGTTTGGTCAGGTGTGGTTATTTTCAGACTGTTGAATGGTATTCTCGAGCCTAATCGGCTGAACACACTTTTCTGACCTAGGCGGCTGAATACGCTCTCGGACGGAGCGTTAGACTTGCCGGCCTTACTGGGCTGGGCTTGAGATTGGGGCTTTGTTGGCTGGGAACCCTTCGGGACCCACACCTGCTGGGTGCTAGGTGTTGCCTTTGATGTGAACCTCTTCGGGTGCGGAGTGGAGACAATGGCTTGCGGCCGAGCCATGTCTTGAGATTGACCGGAGCGGGAGACATGTTGTCTCGACCTAGCGTTCTTGACGCTCTTCCTCTGTTTGAGGGCCCTGTGAGCCTTGTAGATGGCTTCTGCAGGGGTTTGAGACTTGTCCTGGTCGCGCTGAGGCCTTTGAGTTAGGCGAGGTGTGGGCTTAGGCACCTCCCATGCCTGGCGGAGCTGGCCTGTGGCCGAGTTCTTGGCCACTATTCGGAGTGCCGTGAATTTATTGGAGACTGGGATAGCTGGCCTAGCCACCAGCTGGTTCTGGTATGCATCCGGGCCCTCTTCCCGGATGCTTGAGAGTCGCGGCGTTCCTGCCGCGCTTTGGGGCTGTCCTCTTGGACGGGCGCCTTCTCCTCTTTGGGGAGGTAGTAGGAGAGGCCATGATGTTGTTCGAGATCCCCTTGGGAGTTAGGGTGATCGACTCCTCCTCTTCGTCCGGAATAGAGATCTGGACGGTCGCGGGAGTGAAGGTGGCCACTGGAGCTGGGCCGTAGATGGTGAGTTCTTGCGGGATAGTCCCGAAGAACATAAAGAGCTTGCCCTCTGGGCTCTGAGCAGGAGTGACGGTGTAGGGAGCAAGGTTGAAGTTTCCGAAGAATGCCATTTCCTGCAAAACAAAAACACTTGAAAATTATTAGTCATTTTAGCACATAGAAGACCACTTGTATCTCTTAAGTATTCTATTTGCCTCTCTCTTTCAGAGATAAGAGGAGAATCTAGGTCCCACCGGGCGTGCCAGATCCTGTGCGACCCTTTTTCGCGCGCTCCGCACCGCCGCCGGGCGATGGGTTGCGGAAGAAGGACACGGAGATCCCTCCCGAGCGTGCATCTGCTGAGGTGGCCTTGTAGCATGCTGCCATTTGTCTTGCTGCTGGATGAGGTGGCTGCTGATGTGGACCAATGGCTGACTGCCACGTGGCATAGGTGGGGCCCACTTGTCAGGTCTGTAGGGGTGTGGGGCCCACATGGCTGAAGTGGACCACCCGGGGGCGACACGTGGCATGAGGTGGCCCAATGAGATGCTGACACGTGTCACACCCTCTCTCTTCTCTGATTCGGTGTAGGTGTGCTTAGGATCCCCAGTTTGTACCCAGATGTGTCTCTGTCCCCAGATTGCACCCAGATGAACCCTTGATTGAATCTCAGCCTTTGATCAATCCATTTATTCTGCCTTTATCTTCCCTGAATTTATTCTGATAGCTCCACTTATCCAAAAATCATGAAAATTTCACCAAAAATCCCTAAATTCATGATGATCATCCCTGTAATTTTTAATTCCATTTTTACCCTCCCTTCTCTGGATTAAAAATTCTTTTATTCATAAAACCCTATTATTCCTTATGAATTAATCCCTGATCTCAATTGTAGCTCTGTGTCTCTCGCCAATTATCTCCTCTTAGAAACCACCCTAACTAAATACCAATTAGACTTATATTGATATCCATTAGGGCTTGATTTGATCAAATGCTGACTACTTATCAGCAATTAATACAAATCTAGACTTGATCAGGTGGTTGCTCCCAGCTTTGGCACCTGATCAGTCTTGTGAAATTGACTTTCAATCCCTTAACATGAGGGTGACTTGGTCAAAGAACTGACTACTTATCAGTAATTGACACAAATCAAAGCATGGTTAGGTGGTTGCTCGCAGCTTTGGCACCAGGTCAGCCTTGAAAGCAAAATCACATTTAGAATTTCTCATGACTAGTTGCATCAAAATGCTAGCTTGGCATTGACATCATTTCATGTAGTATAGGGATTATACTGCTTCAGCTCCTTTCTAGGGTTAGCTTCAAAGGCAGATTTCTAGGGTTCAATTCTGACTCCTTCAATAGATCACTGAGGTGTGGGGTCCACCTGTCAGTGAAAATAGTCACATGGTGACTCATCAGATAGACTATGTTGTTAGATTCATCTACAAGGGACTGCTAGGTGGGTCCCACTTGTCGATAAGATGTAATCAAATGGTCGACCCATCAAGAGATTTTCTCTCTCCTAAATCTCTCGAGGTCGCCACCTCAAATGAATAGGAGGTGGTGGGGTATTTATATCCTCGTCTTTCGCCATATTATTCCATTGTGGGATTAATGCTTAACCTCTGTTCCGGTTGGTTAGCTTTCTTAGCAAAATAGGCTAGGTCCATATCATTGGAGCTGCTCATAAGGGACTGCCATGTGGGTCCCACTTGTCAGAAAAGGTATAATCACATGGTGACACCCAAGAGGTCTCCTCTCTCCCTCGATCTTCTTGGGTGTCACACATGCTGAGTGAATAGAGAATAGCGGGGTATTTATACTCTTCACTTTGCGCTCAGCATTCCACTGTGGGACTAATGGATTTGTTCGGGGTTATGCAAATGACTTTTCCCGATCGGTGGGCCACCTTTCCACTGCTCTCTCTCTCTTCTTCCCCTTTCTTATGATTTTATCATCAATTTATTTCATTTATTCATCCATTCATCCTTGAAACTTTTCAAGGGTAAACATAGGCATAATTAGGAATGGTTATATTAATTTTCACTAAATTATGTGTAGTTATGGGGCCAAAAATGTTGAAATACTCAAATAACTTTTTTAAATAGCGGATTCTAATGCATCTTGCTTGTGTTTTGGGAAAAAAATAGTGTCGCGGAATATTCTTATCGAAGTGTTAATTGAACAACCTTATAATAGGCATAATTAGGAGTAATTATATTAATTTGCACGAAATTATGTGTATTAATGGGGCCGTAAATTTTAAAAAAGTTAAACAACTTGTCTAAACAATTGTTTTTAATGCTTCTAGCTTATGTTTTGTGCCAAATTAGCGTCATAGAATATTCATATCGACGTTTTAATTAGATAATCTTATAATAGGCATAGTCAGGAGTAATTATATTAAATTGCACGAAGTTATGTGTAGTTTGGCGACCAAAAAAAAAAACTCAAACAACTTGCTTAAACAATTGTTTTTAATGCATCTTACTTATTTTTTATGCAAAATTCATGTCGTAGAATGTTCATATCGAAGTGCTATTTGGATAATATTCTAATAAGCATAAGTAGAAGTAATTATATTAATTTTTATGAAATTATATGTCGTTATGAGGCTAAATGTAATTATTATCTAAGACAACTTTTTTAAACAACAATTTCTAATGTATCTCTCTTATATCTTATGAAAAATTAGTGTCCTACGATATTCATATCGAAGTGTTAATTTTACAATTTTATAATAGACATAGTTAGGAGTATTTATATTAATTCGCTCCAAATTATTTGTTGTTTTGACGCAAAAAATATTTAAAATCTTAGTCAATTTGTTTAAACAACAGTTTCTAATGCATCTTACTTATATTTTGTGCAAAATTAGCGCCATATAATATTCACATCGAAGTTTCAATTGGACAATCATATAATAGGCCTAATTAGGAGTAATTCTATTAATTTTTACGAAATTACATGTAGTTATGCGGCCAACAATTTACAAAAACTCAAACAACTTGTTCGAACAACTGTTTTTAATGCATCTTGTGCGACCCTTTTTCGCGCGCTCCGCACCGCCGCTGGGCGATGGGTTGCGGAAGAAGGACACGGAGATCCCTCCTAGATATGCATCCAAATCTTATATTCCCTGAGTTTATTTTGATAGTCCCACCGGGCGTGCCAGATCCTGTGCGACCCTTTTTCGCGCGCTCCGCACCGCCGCCGGGCGATGGGTTGCGGAAGAAGGACACGGAGATCCCTCCTAGATATGCATCCAAATCTTATATTCCCTGAGTTTATTTTGATAGTCCCACCGGGCGTGCCAGATCCTGTGCGACCCTTTTTCGCGCGCTCCGCACCGCCGCCGGGCGATGGGTTGCGGAAGAAGGACACGGAGATCCCTCCCGAGCGTGCATCTGCTGGGTGTCGGCCGATTCTGCCGTTTAGAGATTATTTGGATGCACATTCAGGGGGTTTTTAGTGATTGTGAGTTCTTGTAGATTCCGGTGGGCGCAAGCCCCACCGTTAATTACCCCGGGCTACGAACCTCGAGGCACCTCTCGGATCTTTGAAAGAGAGAAGCAAATAGTATAGTTAAAAGATGGTCAAGTGGTCGTCTAATTTCATGAAAAGGGGTCTACGGAAGATGAACCTACAAACAGATCGGTTCAATCTATGGAAGACAAACCTACAAACAGATCGGTTTTGTCCTATGGAAGACGAACCTACAAACAAATCGGTTCATCTATGCCACCTCGAGATGTAACCTTACCTACGGACGGGTTAATCTCTTTAGAGGGCTTGAGGTGAATCTACATACGGATCGACTCGACCTCCGTTGATCTAGAAGATAAACCTACAAACAGATCGGTTCAATCTTAACTAGTCAACAACCAATCACACAAAATACAACTCGAAGCGCCGAGCCGGTTGATCTTGAGGTTGGTGAATCGGGAGAGAGGGTGGATATGGCCCACGTGTTTCTTCTCACCGATCTTCTAGATCATGAATTCGAAGCACTAAGCCGATTCATAAACCTAGGAAACACATTGCACACAATGTCAAACCCGAAGCGCCGAGCCGTTCAACATTGAGGCATGTGTTAGTGAAGGAACCTACCTGGCGTAACGGTTCACATTCATCTGTTTTGTGGATGAATCTACCTACGGACCGATTCAATCTCACGGTCTCGGGAAATGAACCAGGAGACGAACTTATCGACGGATGAGTTCGGTCTTGCCACTCAAATGGTCATGAATTACTTGTTCATGACACCGAGTCATTAAGATGTCACTTCTCTCGGACATCGTAATGTTCTTCTTCTTCAAAGTCGACATATCTCTCCATGCCGATGTCGTAGCTTTGGTCATTCTTCGCCGAGCGTCAAGATGTTCTTGTCTCGACTAATCATTCTATATGTTGCATTACTTGTGCAAAATTATTATATTGCCCTACACCCCTTGTATGAACGTATTCAATCATGAGTTACTTGCTCATGGCAGTGAGTCATTAAGATGTCACCTATCTAGGACATCGTAATGTTCTTCTTCTTCAGAGTCGACGTACATCTCCATGTTAGTATCGTAGCTCTGGTTATTCTTCAACGAGCGTCAAGATGTTCTTGTCTCGACATATTCCTTCATGTTGCTATCAAAGCCTTAATCATTCTACGTCAAGATGTTCTTGTCTCAACATATCTTATCATTCTTCATCAAGTGTCGAGATGTTCTTGTCTCAACATATCTTCTCATGTTGCTATCAAAGCCTTCATCATTCTACGTCAAGATGTTCTTGTCTTGACATATCTTTTCATATTGCTATTATCTCACATCAAGATGTTCTCGTCTTGACTAATCATTCTAAATGTTATATCATGTGTGCAAATATTCTTATGTGGCTCTACACTCCTTATGCGAGCATATTTATTCATTTCTAAAATGCACAAAGTCTATAATAAGATGTATTTATTTATTATTATTATTATTATTATTATTGTTATTATTATTGTTATTATTATTATTATTATTATTATTATTATTATTATTATTTTTATTTTTAAACTCTATTTATCTATGTAGAAAATTATTTACAAAAATAATAGGAAAAGGGGTTAGCTATTTAACTAGATTTTTCATTTATATTTTTGGGATTTTTTATAATAGCTAAAAAACAGTAGAATTTTATTTTTATTATTTCTAAACTCTATTTATTTTGTAGAAAATCACTTACAAAAATGATAGAAAATAAAATGGCTATGATTTTATTTATATCATTATATATATTTTTTTTAAATGTTTATAATAGCCAAAGTAATAGAATTTTGTTACTATATTCTATTATATTGAAATACTATTCATTATGTAAGAATCATTTACAAAATTAAAAGATGGTTAGCTATACTATTTTTGTATTATTATTATTATTTTTTTATTTATATTTTTTATTATTTTCAAAATCCATAATAGCTAAAGAGAAATCATTATTAATATTCTATTCTATTTATTATACTATTCATTATATCTATTTTTATTATTTCTATTTATTATCCATAGAAAAGTATAAGATTTTATTATTAGTTGAAAATAGCCATAAGAGATGAAATTCATTATGTTTTTATTACAACTATTATTTTTATTACATTTTATTCATCAAAAGTATTTTTATTGTATATATTTGTATAGAAATAACAAAAGAAATACAATTCATATTATAAATCTATATTATCACTATTTATTATCATAGTAGTATATTTTTCTGTATATTTTGTGCTATTTATTTTTATTATTCTTTTTACAGAAAATATCAATATAATATCTATTATTATTCATTATTTTTTTATTTATCAAAGAATATAGCTAATCTCATCATTTATTATAGCATATTACTATCATCATTATTATTTCATGGAAAATCACTTGAAAAATCACTAAAATATATCTAGTTATTATCTATGATTTTTATTTGTATTTTTGGAATTTTTATAGTATTTAAAATGACAAGTCAAAGCTAGGTCAAACATATCAATATAGGTAATGTCTTTTGCTTTTAAATTGTTTTAGCATGATTATATTTTCAAAACTGGAATATTATTGTATAGAAAAATAGTATGAAAAATAAGAAAATTTTAGAAACAAATTTGAGTCAATTTGGAGTTCAGGAACATTTCCAAATGATTTATTTATCATATATAATTAATGTTCTGTTATTAATTAACTAATGGGCTTAATCTGGGCCTTCAGATTTGTATCAAGATCAGCGCCTATCTTTCATTTAACTTTATTCTTATTTGGGCCGCCAGATTAGATTAAGATTTGCACTGCGTGGATCGACGACCCAGATCAATTCATGCTTTAATTTCCTAAATGTTCAATGGCCCAGATCCTTTGGATTCGTCCCAATATTCGTGCGTCTCTTTGAGATTCGTATAGAAAGCGTCCCCTTCGTCTCTCTCCCGTGCTTTGAGATGCGCACTTTGGATAAACGATTTTGATGTTCCGTGGCACTGATCGGAGATCGGCCATTACCTACGGCGTCGCCTTGGCATGGAAAGCTAGTCTGTACCTTCGGATCATACATCGGTGCGGTAGATCATCGGCGTCACCATGATCAATGGACTGACTTGTACCGTTTTGGTACCGAATCCATTTCCAGTTGAATTACGTCAATTCCAGATCAATCTTTAGCGTTTCTTGATTTGTTTATGCAATTCTAAACCTCAATTAACATCTTTGATGATTTACTCGTTGTAATTATCTCTATTCTTTCTTGATTCACCAAAGATGCTGATTCATGGTTGATACCGATCGGCGATTCAATATTATATTCGTATTTCCGATCAATTGCCAAGAATTGCTTAATCTTATTGATATGAAACTCATCGCCTATGTAATGCATCTCAATTGAAGCATATAGCTTGATCAATTGGGGTGTTTTCGAGTGTTTTGCATTATCGGTTCGAGTTCCGGCGATTGCTTCCAAAATTTCTATCAATTACTCGATTGAAAAGTTGAATTCTTGGAACAATTGCTTGGAAATACAATGACTAAGAGGTCAGTGACCTTCGATTAGTCTATCTTCCTTGATTAGTGCTAGGAGATTGTATAATCTTCGACTAGCTCTTCTGGCAAATCAATTCGAACTCTTGATCACTTGATTAATCAAGATAAAGGCAAGAAAACAAAACAAGGATGATCTAAATAGTAAGGCGACATTTCAAGGGAAAGATTTAATCAAGAAAATTAAGGAATTCAATTGAATTGAAAAAGAAATTTGCGAAAATGCAAATAACGATATTAAAATTCTGAAATTACTCAAAATCGAGCACAATTACAAATCAAACTCTATATTTACAGTAAGTACACTCACCTTCTCTTCTTCTCTGTAGCTCTGAGCTCTTAGATTGATTGCTAATGGTGGAAAAAGGTGACTGTTTGCCAAGTTCTCAACACTTGTTGAGATCAATTGGCTTTCTAGCTTCTCACTTGCTCTCTAAGCTTCTCAGGGATTTTACAAATGCTCTAAGGGTCGTGTGTATGCCTCTCGGTTCTTAGTTCCATTCACGGCTAAGGGTTTATATAGAAATCCATTGGTTTGACCGATTTTGACCCTCTCAATCCAATTGCACATGGTGTATTATATTCTTCACTCTAACTGCTTCCTTGTATGCCTTATGGTCCACTGAACCGAGTCTCCATTGCCTAGCTCATGTGCAACTGCCTAGAGGCAGTTATAAGTTCATTTTATTTGCTGATTTGCCACTATTCGGTTCCCATACTCTTGCAAGCCTCTCTAGCCCTTTCTAGATCTTTCCAGACCTCATACCATGTCTATATAAGCTGCTAGCATGCTCCCTTAACTCCATTTTACAGAATTGATCTCAATTCACATCTTTTCTCCCATTACAAGCCATAATCAAGCTTCAATCTTTCATTCCAATTCCTTGCTTGTTTCTTCTGTCTCAAAGCTTCACCATCATCAACTCAAAGTGTCAGGCAACTCTCTGTGCTCTCATCTAGTCGATTTGCAAGCTCCATCACAGTGTTTGACCAACTCACTTCTAGGCCGAATTGTGAATTGGTGCAACTCCTATATCCAGCATTCAACTCCTCTCAATTGTCACTCTAACACCATCGCCTGAGGTCCTAGAAGCTCTTCCAGCCATTAATTGCAAGTTCCAAGCTTCAATTGGCAAGTTCAAAGTTTTGACCCGAGGTGTTGCTTCTTGCCATTTCTCTCTTTATATTGCATCATTCTGAAATCTAAATCCATACACCTTCTCTCCTTTGTACTAGATAGCCAGGGCTAAGAGCAATTGATCTGAAGTTGATCCCTTTGTGTGATCTCCATTGATGGCGCCATTAACAGCTTCAGCCATCGGGAAGAAGAAGAGAAGGAGAGAGAGGAAGGAGGGAGCGTCCACAAGCTCAGCTGCGTCCGGTGTTCATGCACCAAGGCAAAGGAGAAGAAGAATGCAGAGAGAGAGTCCCCAGGCGCCAGGTGCATACACTCTCTCTCCTTTTATTTAAATTCCAGTCAATAGATCTGTGTGGACTCGGTTTGTTATCTCCTTATATGCCACAGACTCATGAACCTGACTAGTGGGCCCTACTTGTAAGTTCACTGAGTCTAGGTTTATAGATATCGTTTGTGACTGATTAGTGCATGATTAGAGTTAATTGATATGATATGGCATGTTATGATTGGCTCATTAGTTTAATCACCCTCCTTTATCTCTGATTATTCATTAACTAATGCTGAGGTGGCCTTATGATATGGTGCCATGTGGCGCAGGGCTGGGTGAAGTGGCCTCCTCTGGCTGTGCCATGTGGCATGGGGTTGGGTGAAGTGGCCCTGTGATGTAGTGCCATGTGGCACTAGGGTGGTGAGGTGGCCCTGTGGCTGTCTGCCACGTGGCACCAAGGTGGGGCCCACCTGTCAGTGACTCATACTAGGGTGGGGCCCACTTGCTGACATGGCCCAATGAGAGGCTGCCACGTGGCACACTCTCTCTCCTCGTTTATTTTATTCTTTCGCGTTTATTGCACCCAGTTTGTACCCGAGTTGCCATCATCTCCAAGTTGTACCTGTAATTGCCTTGATCAAATCTCGGCCTTTGATTAATCCATTTATTCTCGCTTCTATCTTCTCTCGAATTTATTTTAATAGCTCCACTTATCCAAAAATCATGAAAATTTCACCAAAAATCCCTAAAATCATGATGATCATCCCTGTAATTTTTAATTCCATTTTTACCCCTGTCTCTCGAATTAAAAATTCTTTTGTCAAATAAACCCTATTATTTCTTCCGAATTAATCCCAGATTTCATTTGTAGCTCAATGTCTCGCCAATTATCTCTCTCTTGCAGAAACCACCCTAACTAAATACCAATTAGACTTATATTGATATTCACTAGGGCTTGATCGATCAACATTGATTACATGTCAACAGTTGATACAGATCTAGACTTGATCGATGGTTGCTCCCGGCTTTGCACTCGATCGTCTTGTGAAATTGACTTTCAATCCCTTAACATGAGGGTGACTTGGTCAAAGAACTGACTACTTATCAAGAATTGACACAAATCAAAGCATGGTTAGGTGGTTGCTCATGAACTTTGGCACCAGTCACCTTGAAAGCAAAATCACATTTGAAATTTCTCATGACTAGTTGTATCAGAATACTAGCTTGGCATTGACATCATTTCATGTAGCATAGGGATTATATCTTGCTTGACTCTTTTTTAGGGTTAGCTCCAAGGGCGATTTTTAGGGTTTAACTCGACTCCTATAATAGGTCACCGAGGTGTGGGGTCCACTTTTTGTCGGTGAAAATGGTCATATGGGTGACTCATCGATAGGCTATGTTGTTAGATTCATCTACAAGAGATCGCAGTGGGTCCCACCGTCGTCGAGAAAATATAATCAAATGGTCGACCCATCGAGATTTTCTCTCCGAAATCTCCCGAGGGTCGCCCACCTCGAATGAGTAGGAGGTGGTGGGGTATTTATACTCTTCACTTCATGCCCGGCATTCCATTGTGGGACTAATGAATTCATTCCGGGGTTAAGCAGCGACCTCTTCTGATCAGTGGGCCACCTTTCATTGCTTTCTCTCCTTCCCTCTTCTTATGATTTGTCATTAATCATCAATTTATTTTCATTTATTCATTTACTCATCCTTGAAATTTTTCAAGGGTAAACAAAGAGCCACCCACCAAAGCGGGTCCCGAAGATTTTAGAAAATTAAGGGGGTTGCTTTGGTGCATATATTCATCGCACATTTTCTTTTCTATCTCCCTCCTTCCTTTGTTGTTGACTTTATCGCCTTTATTTTAGATTCGACTATCTCTCCATATGGCACGATTCCCAGACGTCCTCGGAGTCATTATCTCTCTTTCTACGAGGATCCGGAGGACTGGATACCCACCATTAGGGTTACACGCGGCACTCCCATACATCTTCGAGCTGGTGGTTTGATTTTTCGCGACGAGCAGCCTCACAATATCATGCCCTTACTGCCTCGAGATCTTTCAGCCGCAGCACCTCCTGTTCATCTCCTTGGCAAGGAGGTGATCGATGGAGAGGCCTCTCGTTGGGCTAGCATTGACTTCAGTCTTCCACTCAGATATCATGGGCACCAGTTAGACTGGATTCGCTACATCCTTACACAGGAGAGGGATGTTCTTTGTAGTTCAGGTGTGTACAGTTGTATTTTCTTGTCGATGTTCCGATATCACATTGACACACCTTGGCTTTGTGCTTTCTGCGAGCGGTGGAGCTACTCCACCAACACCCTCTTTATTGATGATCGAGAGTTGACTCCCACATTATGGGAGATTCGTCAGCTGACCGGTCTACCCGTATTCGGTCATTATTATGACGAGTTCTTATTATCAGAGGATGACTTGAGGGACCCTTCCCTGCATCCAGCTTCTCTTCGGGAGGTGTACAGGATTTATGATCAGTTGAGAGGGCAGCATCTTTCGTCCCTTTCAGATTCTGGATATCTTATTTTACTGATCGGTTACATTCTCATACCGAGTGTTGTGCTTCTACTCGTGATCCTTTTGGTACCGGGCATCTCGGTCTTTTCAGTGATGTGGCCGCTCCTTCGCAGGACACTCTATACTCACATGAGATCGATCGTGAGACTTATTTGACAGCCTTTCTTTCCTGGTGGATTTGTTTCTTTCTACTTCCCAGTTCGGGGGCTCGTACCATCCGTCCCTCGGTATTTGTGATGGCGAGTCAGATTGCTCGTGGTGAGAGAGTCTCGTTGGCCGTACCCGTCTTGGCCAACATCTACAGGAGTTTGCGAGGTGTGACATCTTCACGCGATCCTTCTCACTGTAGGGAGTTGGTACCTTGGCATTTCATTAGTGGGTGGTTGCATATGTATTGGTCTGGCTTGTATCACCCATCCTTATCATCAGACTTGAGGGCCCACCTACCCATCTTGGGTGACTTAGCCGTGCTGAGCCTCGCCTCTCGACTCCGAGAGGATGCTCGTTTCGATTTTACCGCATGACCATGACCATCGAGGCTAGCTCGCACTGCATTAGCTACTCACCATCTGGGCCGGGACCACTTGCGATTTCTAGTTGATGCGGCATTTCATTCTAGAGATTCTTCTCCTCTCATAGATCGCCCGGATGTCTTAGACTATTTCATCGCCTTCGCCACGGTTCTTACCACTCCGTATCGGCGATTATGCTTTCATAGAGCCCTATTCTCCACACAGATGTGCACATCAGTTTGGTTTAGATCAGGACGTGCCTCTCTTTCTCCTTCGTCCTGAGTCTTTAGCGATGGACCTTGAGGGCCTTGGGTGGTGCTACTCACATCTATTCCGCTTAGGGATGTGTTCTCACTTTCAGACAGTCCCTGCTTCCCGTTCACCCACGTTCTCGAGACGCTACATCTGGTGGTATTATAATGTCATTCGCTCGTACCAATCATACACCCCTTCAGTGGTGGTACGCAGTACTTGCCCCAGGGATAGAGGCAGTTCATTATCTAGCCTTTCTTATGATGACTTCATCTCTTTCCCACTTCCCACTTCAGAGCCAGTGGATTTCCAGGGGTTAGATAGTCGCTGCCTTTGTTCATCTACTAGGACTCAGCTCACTGGTATGCTCCAGATTTATCCCTTCTTTATTTTAAGCTTAGATTTCAGGCCAGATTTTTGACAGATTTCTTTTTAATCAGATTCTGCATACGAATATGATAAGGCAGAGCCCGGCTTCTCAGTCCCTCGCCCGAGAGCTGTTGACACTTGTTCTCATCCACTCGCCGAGCCACCGCTTCGGCCGCCGTGGAGAGAGATCGAGACTCGCGCTTCTCGCCGCCTTCCCCATCTTCTTTCCCTTCTCCCATTTCGGGTGATTCTCTTTACTGATTCGCTTTATCCTTATTCGGGCTCATTTCACTTACAGCTCTAATTAAGGTTTATTTTCAGCTCGTGGGACATCTCCTGTAGAGGCAGCTCAGGATGACATCGTAGCAGATCCATCGGCCGCTGCGGTGCTGCCATTTCAGGGTTTTGCACCGACCTTGTCGTCGCGGGTTCGTGTGCTCTATTTAATACTTAGTTGCCAGCATGCACTAGTATTTTTATTCTTACATGTAGATTTTACAGACCCTGAGGCCGATGACATGGCATCTCCACACCGCTCAGAGCCTTTCTTTTATGACGGCCCCGCTTCACCGTCGATCTTGCTGGTACCCATTGGAGACGGTGACTCGTTCGATGTGGTTCTAGGGCCGTGCTCACTCTTGTACGGATCGAGGAGGCTTCTTTAGAGCGGGGAGAGTCCATTGGCCGTCGAGCCCGCAGCGACGAGCCATGCGATCGAGGAGGCCATCTCATGCTTCTTCATCTCCCGACGGCACGACCTCTCATGGCCACAGATGGCGAGTCTCGACCGAGCGGGTTGCGGTCGATTATGACTCGGAGTTGGATGAAAGTTGGGCCGGTGGAGCAGCCTATTCCACAAATTACCTCGAGACGGGGTTCCGGCTAGCGAGGGTTTCACGAGCCTCATGCCTCTCCCGTACTTTATACTTCTTTTATCATTTGCCCGTATTTTATTTTTCATGTATTTATGCTTTCCATTTTATTTTGTAGCCGGGTCCGGTACACTGCGGTCCTCCCGAGGCGACCGACATCCCTATCCCCGATTCAGTCCCGCCGGTCTCAGGCGACGAGGCAATAGGTTAGATCTTCTCTTCCTTCTATTTCTTCTTTGGTTATAACAATTTGTCTAACCCATTTATTTTACTTGCAGATGTTTCATCGAGGGATGTGCAGCTCGCCTTGGCCGCGCTGGCGGATGCACTCCGAGACACCTTCTTCGGGGGCTATCCGCTAGATTTCGATATCCTGGACTCTCTGCCCAGTGGCTTCTCTTTCGATTGGTATAGGCTGATGCGGGATACCATCGCGCCAGCTCTACTCATTGCACCTCGTCTCGAGAGCACTTTCATTTCCAGAAGGTGTGAGGAGCGCTCAGGATTTACCAGATGCGAGCTCTCTCGTATATCAAAGCACGAGTTGGAGATTCATGAGTCGCGTAGACATTTGGAGGTCGCTCGACTCCGTTATCTTCGCGCTCTCCTCTTGTGCCACTCTCCGCTCCATGGGAGTTAGTGGTGGGCCCGCTCGATCGCTCGTGCAGGAGCTAGAGGACCATAGATCATCGTGGAGGGCTTTTCCCGTCATCTAGCGGGACGTCTCCCGTAGCCGCAGATTCACACGAGTGCTCGGGATAGTGCCTTTGCTCGCTTTTGGATTTCGAGGCAGCTTCCGAGGAGGACAGCACTCCCTCCATGATTATCGGAGACTATTAGTACTGTGCTATTAGAGTTGGAGTCCCGCTTTTTGGGCCCATAGACTGTACTTTTCATTTCTTCTTTTCTCCTTTTCTTTTGCTATACTTGATATAGGATGCTTTGACATTTATCATTTTGATCTCTTGTTGTGGATGATGCTTGCCTCTATTATTATCCTTTTATCGCTTCCTCATGCCGCGAGGAAATATTTCATTGATTTCATGCTATGCACCTCCAATCTTATTTGCAAAAGCGCCCTATTACAACCGCTTCATTCTTTCGCAAATACGTCTAAACATAATAAAGAAAAATCTTACAACATCCTATTATATTCATTCTATGTATGTTCATCTTTATTTATTGCAATACAAACTCAAGTAACCGTGGTATTTTACGGATACCGAACCCGTCTCGTATTGACCTCTAGGCGGTACAGAATAAACCCGTTTATCCCTTTATTACTGATGGATAAACTTACCAGTATCAATTGGATTATGGATGCAATTGATAACACCATTTTGTGGATGCTCCTTGCATATTTAATTGACATTTATTTTGTGGAAGCTCACCCACTCTCCCCTCATTTGTGCACCGTTGCGTGCTAAAGTGGAAACTCACATTCACTCATCTCCACTCAATTTGTTTTGTGGGGGTACTACCCTCAAACATCCATCACGCATCCCTGCGAGACAGGCTTTCATCGGGTAGGTTCGCTCTCCATGATCCGAGTCACTTCTTTAAGCGAATTACTTTATTTGACACTAAATGTCGGGCAAAAGCATAAACCCTTAGTCTGACCCTTCCATGATCTATTTTGGGATTAGAAACAGACCACCTCCTTGGGCGTGTGGTACTTTTGCGGATGAATGTACCCAACCTAGTTTTTTATATTTTAGCTACCCTCAAACATCCATCACGCATCCCTGCGAGACAGGCTTTCATCGGGTAGGTCCGCTCTCCATGACCTGAGTCACTTCTTTAAGCAAGCCGCTTTGTTTAACATGAAATGTCGGGTACAAGCGTAAACCCTTGATCTGACCCCTCCATGATATGTCGTGGGATTATGACACACCATTTCTTCGGGCGTGTGGTGCTTTTACGGATGAATGCACCCAACCTGGCTTTGTATAACACTCATGGTGTCGGGGACAAAGGTGGCAACCCCTTATTGAAAAGATTTTATTATTTTTTATTATCATTCATTTTTTTTTATGAGTAGGAAAATAGGTTTTTATTGTTTTACATATATATCCTTTTATTTCATTAGAAGAGAGCAGATTTTTGTTATTAGTGATACATGTTACTAATAGTACGAGAGTTATTTATTTATATGCCCTCGGAAGCGACTATTTACTAGCCACCAATTTGCTCGACCTATCCCTTGGCTTGCGCCGCGGCGACCAATATGAGCAACTTTCGTCATTGGGCAACAGATGGTTTGAGGGACAAACTGCAAACCCTGCCCATTTTTGTGTTTATTCTGTATCAAATGGACAAACCCAGTGGTATTTGTATTGTGAGCCCAAACACCAAGGCTCTCGACTTACATTCTCGCGTGGTTTTGGCGTTGAATTCTCTTGTTCTATTTTTTGTTTTGTTATAGGGCTAAATGTGTTTGTGTGGTTTTGGATTTTTGGATGCATTCTATTTACAGATGCAAAAATAAGGTTTTTGGGATTTTTATGCAAAAGTGGAGGTTAGACATGGGTTTGTGTTTCGTGCGCGTGTGTGTAAGCGAACACTTATTCCCTCCTTATTTATTTACAATAGATACTACTCGATTGGCCCTGTTCCGGGCTATGTGTAGTACTTCTTCAGATATCGCCCATTAATTGGTGGCATGGGCCTCTCACCTTCATGGTCCATAAGTTGGTATGCGCCGCCCTCGTATACCTTCTCAATTACATATGGCCCTTCCCAATTCGGGAGAATTTCGGGCCGATGTGCCGGCCAATAATCGGCCTCTTAAGGACAAGAACAAGCTCCCCTTGTTGAAATGCCCTGACTCGCGCCATCTTGTCATATGCCCTTGCCATTTTTGCCTGATATATTTCAAGGTTCTGCTGGGCTATCAATCTCTTCTCATCCATGGCATCCAACTCGTCCAATCTAAGTTGTTGGCATTCATCCATAGTCATATCATTTTGCATAGCCACCCGTAATGACGGTAATTCCACCTCAAGAGGGAGAACGGCTTCAACCCCAAAAGCCAAAGAATACGGGGTAGCTTGCGTAGGCGTTCGGTATGTGGTCCGATAAGCCCATAATGCCTCCTGTAGACGATTATCCCAGTCTCGTTGGTTGCCGTCCACGGTCTTCTTCATGATATTTATTAGGGTTTTATTAAAGGCTTCAGCCAGGCCGTTGGCTCTCGGGTTATAAATGGATGAGAATCTCCAATCAATGTTAAATTGCTCCGCCAGGGCATAGACTTTGGAGCTCTTGAAGGCCGTTCCATTATCAGATATTATTCGTTGCGGTGTACCGAATCGGTAAAGGATGTGCGTCTTGAAGAACTTAACCACATCGGATGCTTTGACTTCTTTAAGCGGAACGGCTTCAGCCCATTTTGTAAAGTAATCTATTGCCGCCAGGATGAACCGGTGACCTCTCGACGTAGGAGGGTCTATGGGCCCTACTATGTCTGTGCCCCACATATTAAATGGCCAGGATGCTACCGTGGGGTGCAACGGGTTTGGCGCTTGATGTATAAAAGGGCCATGTATCTGGCACATGCGGCACTTCCTTGCATGCTCTTCACAATCAGCCACCATCGTGGGCCAATAATATCCCATTCGCTTGATCTTTAACTTCATTTTCGGCCCAGACTGATGTGCTCCACATAGCCCAGAATGAACTTCTTTCATAACCTGCTTGGCTTCAGGCCCTGATACACATCTTAGCCATAGTTGATCGTAAGACCTACGGTATAGCGTATTGCCCACATACGCATACCGTAGTACCCGTTTTCTTAGTTGATCAGCTATCCTTTTGTCTTTGGGGAGGGTGCCATGCCGTAAGTATTCAATGAACTACTGTCTCCAATCATCGTCTTCAGTTATCATTGTTTCTTGGCATTCTATCTTTTCTAGCCCAGTATTTTCATTATTCGCATTATCTATCGTCTGACACAATGATAATGGCCTCCTATTGCGGACGATGATGTGGATTTCCGGCTCGTTGGTTCACCTGACTCCTTGGCGAGTTTGGCCAACGCATCTGCTTCACCATTCACAGCCCTCGTGACCTTCTCAATGGACACATACGGGATTTTCTTTATTAGTTCCATGGCCTTCTGGTGATATTGTATTAGTTCCGGCTTCAAAACCTTATATTCGCCAATTATTTGATTTATTATCACCGTGAATCCCCAAAGATGCAAGCACACGACCTTGATTTCCAGCTCCAGTGATAGCTCTAGTCCGGCGATAAGCGCTTCATACTCTGCTTCATTATTTGTGCATGGTTCAGTTAAAGCTAGAGAATGTCGTATTATCCCGCCTTCCGGGGTTACGAAGACTAGTCCTGCGCCAGCTCGCACAGTTGGGACTCCCGGCCCGCGATCGGCTTGATTGACGAGGCACCATCAAAGTATAACTCCCATATAGGACCTCCTTCTTCAACATGTAGAGTTTCCTCGTCGGGAAAGTCACATTTTAATGGGGAGTCATCTTGAATTGGGTGTGCGCGGGGGAAATCCGCCCGCCGCCCCTTTATCGCCTTTTGCGGTGTATAGGTGATGTCGAACTCGGTGAGAATAATAGCCCACTTGGCCGCCTCCCCGTCAACATTGGCCGAGTCATCGTGTATTTAAGAGGGTCCACCTTGGATATTAAAATGATTTTATGGGCTAGCATGTAGTGTCTCAATTTCTTCACCGCAAAGATTAGGGCTAAACAATGCTTCTCGATCGGTGAATACCCATGTTCGCCCTACCATCATGCGACTTAAGTAATATAGCGCATTTTGATTACCATCCTGGTTTTCTTGTGCCAATAGAGCTCCCAAGGATCCATCTAGGGCGGTCGTATATAGAATGAGTTCCT
Source organism: Schoenoplectus tabernaemontani (assembly GCA_037127355.1). Lineage (NCBI taxonomy): Eukaryota > Viridiplantae > Streptophyta > Magnoliopsida > Poales > Cyperaceae > Schoenoplectus > Schoenoplectus tabernaemontani. The sequence goes on from CM073738.1 coordinate 3,561,640, forward strand.
TCCGGGTATGGGCGCCGCCAACATTTGGAGGGTTGAGTAGATAGGCCTTGATTTCTTCAAAGGCTCGCTGGCACTCGCCATCCCACTTAAACGGGATATTCTTCTTAGTTAGCCGGGTGAAGGGTTGGATTTTACCCGATAGGTTGGCTATAAACCGCCTAATGTACGCCAATTGCCCTTGCAAAGATCGCAATTGTTTTAAATTCTTTGGCGGGGATAGTTCAGTTATTGCTTTGATCTTGCCCGGGTCTATCTCAATTCCCCTATGGCGTACTACAAACCCCAGAAATTTACCGGATGATACCATGAATGCGCATTTCAACGGGTTTAATTTGAGCGCATGTTCTCTCAGGCGGTTGAAAACGACCTCAAGATATTGGAGGTGTTCTTCATATGACATGGCTTTGATGACCAGATCATCCACATAGCACTCAACTATCTTGTGGATTAGATCGTCGAATATTTTCGTCATCGCCCGTTGGTAGGTGGCACCTGCATTTTTCAGCCCAAACGGCATGACTTTGTAACAATATATGCCAATCGGCGTGCGGAAGGCCGTATGCCTCTCATCTTCTGGCGCCATTTTGATTTGATTATAGCCCGCATAACCGTCCATGAAGGAGAAGACTTCATAGGAGGATGTATGGTCAATTATAATTTCGCCATCTTGGGAGCGGAAATCATCTTTAGGCACGCCTTGTTCAAGTCCCGAAAGTCTACGCAAATGCGGACCGCCCATTTTTCTTCTTAACCGGGACAATGCTAGCCACCCATTCCGGCGTCTCTTCTTCTCGTATGAAGCCTGCGTCGATGAGTTTCTTCGTTTCCTCCACGACCTTTTCTTCGAGTTCTATTCTCATCCGCCTCGGCGCTGTTTAATGGCTTGAAGGTTGGATCAATTTTTAAGTAATGAACCGCTACGTTGGGATCTAATCCGGCATTTCTTTATAACTCCAAGCGAAGCGATCCATGTAACTTTTAAGGAATGTCTTCAACCCGTCGCCCACCTCTTCGGTAACGACGCGCTTATGAAAGTTGGTCGTGGGTCTTCTTCCGTCCCAGCATTGATTTCACTAACTCATCGACCGTATTAGGTTCCTTTTCTAGTCGCTTCAAAGCATTTTTCAGATCGGGGTATTGTCCTCTTCTCGTTTCATTATCTAATACTTCGACGAAGTCATGCAACAGACTTTCTTCTATACGGTGCTCGTTGAGAGACCCTCAAAACATGTCGCGTCATCGCGATAGCTTATACCCTAACCCCGGTATATTTTATTTTGCCATCCAGGCCCAGGACTTTATTCTGGCCGCCATTCCAGAGTTCATCGAAGCGTTTAGCCTCGGCTTTGGATATGTCTCTTAGACATTTCGCCCTTTTTGCTAGTTTATACAGCTCCTTTCCAAAGGGATGAGATGCAGCGTCACCGCTCGTTGCATTCTCCGATTCTTGTTCTATCACCCACTTCTTCCAAATGTTGTGATCAGGGTTCTTCAGAGACTGGGTTGAATCGCTCTGATAGAAAATTATAGCCTTGTGGATGATAGTTTTCCCTTTAATGCGCTCTACCTTCTTGCCGCACAACAAAGGTCTTTAGGGTTTGGATGTGGTTCACCTCCCTTGGTATAAGGTCTTTAAAATGCCTTGCGGGAACCACAGTAATCTCCAGTGCTGCCATCTCCTCTTCTATCTCAATATTCATGACTGAGTTGGAGCGGTAGATTTCTTTGATCGGCTTACGCCTCGCAACCTTAGGTTTGCTAGGTACGGGAGTATGCGAGATCGTATAGGCAACCCCTTTGCCCTTGTTATTCAAGTTATGCGGAGCTGGGTCTTGTTGAAAGCTCTTCGGGAGTTGGATTGTCCCGTTTCTATGCCCTTCTTCTATGAGGTCTTTGAATACCCAGCATTCTTCAATAGTATGACCCAATATGCGATGATAAGGGCATAATTCACCTTCACCGGCTCTTTCTATGTCTGCAGGTCGTTTGCAAACGGGAAGTGTCAATCCGCTCTTTAGAGCCTGCTCAAATATCCGGGCTGTTTTATTTTTTAGGAAAGAGTATGGTTTACTCTTCTTGACCTTGAGGGTTTGCATGACGGTCGATTGCTTAGCTCTTGTTTCTTCCCCTTTTGATTCATCTACTATGACAATTACCCGTTTGCCGCTATCGGGTGCTTGCCTTTCGGGGGTTCCGGAACGGGGTTCGCTCGTCACTTCTTTGAGTAGCTCGGAATTATAAATCGCGGTTTGCAGGTTTTCAATCATTATCATGATTTCATTGTGTTGCGTCTTGATGTCCTGCATCACCTCCCATTGTTCAGACACCTCTCTTCTATTATTTTCAACTTGGTGCCTTATTTCGTCGATCGCATTCCAGACGCGACCTTCAAAATTTTCCCGCCATGAGCGTTCTTCATTTATAGACCTCAGCCTAACCGGGTTATCCCTTCCGCCACCGGATCCCGTGTTGATCATATATGACTCCTCACTTTCATTATCCGTTTCTGGCCCTTTGTATGGCTTTTTGAGGATGTGATAGATGATCTCTTCGTCAGATTCTTCTTCCCGGGGTTGACGATCATGGCCGATTCTTCTCCCGAGGTGATGTCGCCGAGTCATCGGACTCTTGAGCCTTCACCCGAAGTTGCCTCTCGTGATCCGAATTTGAGGGTATCGGCAGGCTTAAAATTGAAAATGACCTCCTCTTCAGAATCACTTGCATTGATTTCGCTCGGTTTTATTTGGGCTTTATATGTAGCCACCTGTTTGAGGCGGAAGGTTGCTTCCTCACCCGACTTTCTTTCGGGTCTTTGGGCTCGAGCACCTCGGGGTTTAATATTAAATTTGACCTCTTCTTCTTCTCCGGACGAGGTATCAAATTTAGGGCCTTTATTGAAAGATTTCTGACCTGTTTTTATCATAGGCCGACTCGGCGCCACGGCAGATTTAGGCAGAAAATATTGGGCGTCATTGAATTTAATCTCATGCACCCCGAATGGTTTGACATCTCCGTCAATTCTCTTTTGCTTACCATTCTCAATATATTTCGGGCATTGGTGCGAGTAGTAGGGTATGACCGATTCTTTGTGAAGCCACGGGCGACCCAGCAACGCCCGATAAGAAGTTTCAGCGTCAATAACATAGAATTTAGTAGGCGCTTTTAGGCTTCCGCATTGCAGGTTCAGAGTTATAGCTCCCAGGGCCTTTTGGGAGTTTTGATTGAAGCCATGAATAATCACCTTTTCGTCAGATAGGTTCTTCACGTCTAAGGTGATGGTCTTCAGGGTTTTAAGCGGCATGATATTGATTGAGGACCCCGCGTCGACCAGGATGCGGCCAATCTTTTGCCCCCCACAGTTTCCGGTGATGTATAGCGGGCGGTTATGGTCAACGGTGCCTATTAGGAGGTCATCGTCTGTGAAATTTATGCAAGCGGCCCGCTTGGCGGTGAATAGGGCTTCTTGCATATTTTGCTCTATGAAGTATGACTTGTACTTCTCGGGATCTTGCAAGGCCTGGATTAGCACCTCCCTTAGGTCTTGCGACATCATCAACGCATCAAATATGCTTAATAGCGCTGGGATCTTACGCAGATGTGCCAACACATTGTATTCTTCGCCCGTCGACCGGGTCTTTTCTGGGTTCTTGCTTAGGTTCTCAGCCTCTTTACCTTTATTCAGGGCCTTGTCCTTTCCTTTATCGGAATCCTTGGGAGCTTGTCTCTCGGGTATATAAGTCCCGGACCGGAGCACGGCTTTGCACTCTTCATTCTTGGTCCCAGAGGTGCTTGCTTCTCCTTCGTCATTCGGGAAGAACATCTCCTCTAATGTTGGCATATCTTCGTCGTGAGAAGAATATACCATATTGCACGAAGCACCCCAAATTTCTTCGCTTTCTTCTTTATTTATTTCTTCATCTACGTCTTCTTTCCTTTGACCTAGGGTTAGCTTCTCCCAGTCTTCTTTGGAGATGAAATGTTGAAGGGTGATCGCCTCGGGACTTCCCTGCTCGTACTTTTCAATTTTATTCTTTCTGGACTTGTTATTTCTATGCTTCTTTTTCTTCTTAAGAACCGGTCTTGGCTCGGTCCACCTTATAATATACCCCACGGGTTTTGATGGGACCACTGGCGTGATGTCGTCTTTCCATTTCATGCCAGGTTCTTTCTTAAGGGCTTTAAGCATTTTAATCGATTTCTTCGATAAGTGCGTAGTCCATTGTTCTTCTTGGTCTTCGCTTAACTGGCCCGGGATTTTCTCTTCCTCATGAGAGATCGTATTGGCCTGTTCATGGGCTGATGGGCTTTGCAAGAACCCTTTAGGTAAAGTAATTTCACCATTTTTGTACGCCTTCTCGACCCAATCTTTGAAGACCCAACAATCTTCGATTGAGTGCCCTATTATTCTGTGGTATGGGCAGAAGTTGGGTTCGTCCGATTTATCGGCATCTTCCGGGCGTTTACTGACCTTCAGGGTTAGACCGTTCTTCAGTGCCCCTCTGAAGATTTGGGCAACTTTATCTTTTCTGAAGGAGTACGGTTTAGATTTCTTTTGTTTGAGGGACTCGAAACTCCGTGAACTCCCTCCTGGATTGGGCCTGGGTCCCTTATTGTAATTATTGCCATTTATGCCACTGCTGCCGCTTTGGGTGTCTGCATTAGCAACCATCTTATCCTTTAACGAGGTGAATGCCACTTTAGTCTCGGCTCGGGCTCCTCGTTGCGGCCTATTATTCATAAAGTTCGGCATGGTGTGCGGTGACATTCTTTCCATATTGGATACCGATCTGAGCAAGTCTTTGAATGTGTTGACCTTTGTCACACCAAGAAGCATGCCCATCCACCCGTCAATGTTTTTCATGATTAGGTTGACGGCCTCATCTTCGGTTAATGTGCGGTCGCATTTGATGCTGAGGTTCCGCCATCTATTGATAAAATCTGTCATTGACTCCCCTTTCTTGGGTTTAGTACTTGCCAGATCGGCTATGTTTATCTTATCAGACACCATGACAAATCGCGCCCTGAACGAGTCTGCCATCTCGTCCCAGGTCCTGATGCTGTTGTTTTCCAGCGAATAATACCATTGGAAGGCGGTTCCCACTAGGCTTTGAGGGAATTGTCTTAACAACGCAGCATCATTGCCGCCCGTGTTGCGCATGAGGCTACAAAGTGGGCAGGTGTTGTTCGGGGTTCGTGTCTTTGTTGCCTTCCCGGAGAAGGTCCCTGAAGCGGGGGATCACATACCCTTTAGGATATTCTTCCAAGTCGTATATGGCGGTGGTATGGATGACCACGCTTTTAACGGGAGGGATAGCGTATCCACCTCCAGCTATTTGCATTTGCTGGGCAATCATGGCTTGAATCTCTTTCCGGGATATTCCCGTTGGTTCAGCCTCCACTTCTATGGTTCTATGTGGATGAGGTTTAGAATTGACGGGTTGTTTTTCTTTATGATTGCTCTTGGTACTGTGGACCCCTTCTTGACGGGAGCTACCAGCTTTGAAATTGGCGTCTTGTGATTCTTGTAAGGATTTGACCGCCTTAATCAATTCTTCATTCTGCTTTAGCATGGTAGCGATTAGCTCCCGTTGCCTAATCGCTCTTCATCCCGTGCCTCGATGTGGCCTTTTAATATTTCTATTTCATCGATGGGCATTTCGGGACGTGTTTCAACGTCATCTTCATTGTCAAAGAGATCGTGGTTTTCGTTGTGATCTTCCCCTTCCTCGCTATTACCTTCGGGGTTGACTCTCTTGGGTGGTCTCCCTTTTCTACCATTATTTTTGTTGGTATTGGTGACGTGAGCTTGATTAGGCGGGGACCGATCATCCCGGGTCATATTCACCTCAAAGATCGCATCCGGATCGCATCGTAGCTTATACCGATGGTGTTGACCGAGAAGTGTTCTTCGTAACGAGCGGTTCTTCTCTTCTTCTTTGCTTGGTCAGGAGCAGTTATTTTCAGACTACTGAGTGGTATTCTTGAGCCTAATCGGCTGAATACACTCTTCTGACCTAGGCGGCTGAATACGCTCTCGGACGGAGCGTTAGACTTGCCGGCCTTGCTGGGCTGGGCTTGAGATTGGGGCTTTGTTGGTTGGGAACCCTTTGGGACCCCACCCGCCGGGTGCTAGGTGTTGCCTTTGATGTAAACCTCCTCGGGTGCGGAGTGGAGACAATGACTTGCGGCCGAGCCATGCCTTGAGATTGACCGGAGCGGGAGACGCATTGTCTCGACCTAGCGTTTCTCACGCTTTTCCTCTGTTTGAGGGCCTTGTGAGCCTTGTAGATGGCTTCTGCAGGGGCTTGAGACTTGTCCTGGCGGCGCTGAGGCCTTTGAATTGGGCGAGGTGTGGGCTTAGGCACCTCCCATGCCTGGCGGAGCTGGCCTGTGGCCGAGTTCTTGGCCACTATGCGGAGAGCTGTGAATTTGTTAGAGACTGGGATAGCTGGCCTAGCCACCAGCTGGTTCTGGTATGCATCCAGGGCCCTCTTTCCCAGACGCTTGAGAGTTGTGGGTAGTTTGGGCCGCGCCGTTGGGGTCGTCCTCTTGGACGGTCGCCTTCTCCTCTTTGGGGAGGTAGTAGGAGAGGCCATGACGTTGTTGGAGATGCCCTTGGGAGTCGTGGTAATCGAGTCCTCCTCCTCCTCGTCCGGGATGGAGATCCGGACGGCCATGGAGTGATCGTGGCCACTGGAGTTGGGCCGTAGATGGTGAGTTCTTGCGGGATGGTCCCGAAGAACATGAACAGTTTGCCCTCTGGGCTCTGTGCAGGAGTGACAGTGTAGGGAGCGAGGTTGAAGTTTCCGAAGAATGCCATTTCCTGCAAAAACAAAAATACTTGAAAATTATTAGTCATTTTTAGCGCATAGAAGACCACTTGTATCTCTTAACTATTCCATTTGCCTCTCTTTCGAGATAAGAGGAGAATCTAGGTCCCACCGGCGTGCGCATCCCGTGCGACCCTTTTTCGCGCGCTCCGCACCGCCGCCGGGCGATGGGTTGCGGAAGAAGGACACGGAGATCCCTCCTAGATATGCATCCAAATCTTATATTCCCCGAGTTTATTTTGATAGTCCCACCGGCGTGCGCATCCCGTGCGACCCTTTTTCGCGCGCTCCGCACCGCCGCTGGGCGATGGGTTGCGGAAGAAGGACACGGAGATCCCTCCTAGATATGCATCCAAATCTTATATTCCCTGAGTTTATTTTGATAGTCCCACCGGGCGTGCCAGATCCTGTGCGACCCTTTTTCGCGCGCTCCGCACCGCCGCCGGGCGATGGGTTGCGGAAAGGACACGGAGATCCCTCCCGAGCGTGCATCCGCCGGGTGTCGGCCGATTCTCGCCGTTTAGAGATTATTTGGATGCACATTCGGGCGGTTTTTAGTGATTGTGAGTTCTTGTAGATTCGGTGGGCGCAAGCCCCCACCGTTAATTACCCCGGGCTACGAACCTCGAGGCACCTCTCGGATCTTTGAAAGAGAGAAGCAAATAGTATAGTTAAAAGATGGTCAAGTGGTCGTCTAATTTCATGAAAAGGGGTCTACGGAAGATGAACCTACAAACAGACGGTTCAATCTATGGAAGACAAACCTACAAACAGACGGTTTTGTCCTATGGAAGACGAACCTACAAACAAATCGGTTCGGTCTATGCCACCTCGAGATGTAACCTTACCTACGAGACTGTGTTAATCTCTTTAGAGGGGCTTGAGGTGAATCTACATACGGATCGACTCGACCTCCGTTGATCTAGAAGATAAACCTACAAACAGACGGTTCAATCTTAACTAGTCAACAACCAATCACACAAAATACAACTCGAAGCGCCGAGTTCTGGTTGATCTTGAGGTTGGTGAATCAGAGAGGGTGGATATGGCCCACGTGTTTCTTCTCACCGATCTTCTAGATCATGAATTCGAAGCACTAAGCCGATTCATAAACCTAGGAAACACAATTGCACACAATGTCAAACCCGAAGCGCCGAGCCGTTCAACATCGAGGCATGTGTTAGTGAAGGAACCTACCTACGTAACGGTTCACATTCATCTGTTTTGTGGATGAATCTACCTACAGACCGATTCAATCTCACGGTCTCGGGAAATGAACCAGAGACGAACTTATCGACGGATGAGTTCGGTCTTGTTACTCAAATGGTCATGAATTACTTGTTCATGACACCGAGTCATTAAGATGTCACTTCTCTCGGACATCGTAATGTTCTTCTTCTTCAAAGTCGACATATCTCTCCATGCCGATGTCGTAGCTTTGGTCATTCTTCACGAGCGTCAAGATGTTCTTGTCTCGACTAATCATTCTATATGTTGCATTACTTGTGCAAAATTATTATATTGCCCTACACCCCTTGTATGAACGTATTCAATCATGAGTTACTTGCTCATGGCAGTGAGTCATTAAGATGTCACCTATCTAGGACATCGTAATGTTCTTCTTCTTCAGAGTCGACGTACATCTCCATGTTAGTATCGTAGCTCTGGTTATTCTTCAACGAGCGTCAAGATGTTCTTGTCTCGACATATTCCTTCATGTTGCTATCAAAGCCTTAATCATTCTACGTCAAGATGTTCTTGTCTCAACATATCTTATCATTCTTCATCAAGTGTCGAGATGTTCTTGTCTCAACATATCTTCTCATGTTGCTATCAAAGCCTTCATCATTCTACGTCAAGATGTTCTTGTCTTGACATATCTTTTCGTATTGCTATTATCTCACATCAAGATGTTCTCGTCTTGACTAATCATTCTAAATGTTATATCATGTGTGCAAATATTCTTATGTGGCTCTACACTCCTTATGCGAGCATATTTATTCATTTCTAAAATGCACAAAGTCTATAATAAGATGTATTTATTTATTATTATTATTATTATTATTATTGTTATTATTATTGTTATTATTATTATTATTATTATTATTATTATTATTATTATTATTATTATTATTATTATTATTTTTATTTTTAAACTCTATTTATCTATGTAGAAAATTATTTACAAAAATAATAGGAAAAGGGGTTAGCTATTTAACTAGATTTTTCATTTATATTTTTGGGATTTTTTATAATAGCTAAAAAAAGTAGAATTTTATTTTTATTATTTCTAAACTCTATTTATTTTGTAGAAAATCACTTACAAAAATGATAGAAAATAAAATGGCTATGATTTTATTTATATCATTATATATATTTTTTTTAAATGTTTATAATAGCCAAAGTAATAGAATTTTGTTACTATATTCTATTATATTGAAATACTATTCATTATGTAAGAATCATTTACAAAATTAAAAGATGGTTAGCTATACTATTTTTGTATTATTATTATTATTTTTTTATTTATATTTTTTATTATTTTCAAAATCCATAATAGCTAAAGAGAAATCATTATTAATATTCTATTCTATTTATTATACTATTCATTATATCTATTTTTATTATTTCTATTTATTATCCATAGAAAAGTATAAGATTTTATTATTAGTTGAAAATAGCCATAAGAGATGAAATTCATTATGTTTTTATTACAACTATTATTTTTATTACATTTTATTCATCAAAAGTATTTTTATTGTATATATTTGTATAGAAATAACAAAAGAAATACAATTCATATTATAAATCTATATTATCACTATTTATTATCATAGTAGTATATTTTTCTGTATATTTTGTGCTATTTATTTTTATTATTCTTTTTACAGAAAATATCAATATAATATCTATTATTATTCATTATTTTTTTATTTATCAAAGAATATAGCTAATCTCATCATTTATTATAGCATATTACTATCATCATTATTATTTCATGGAAAATCACTTGAAAAATCACTAAAATATATCTAGTTATTATCTATAATTTTTATTTGTATTTTTGGAATTTTTATAGTATTTAAAATGACAAGTCAAAGCTAGGTCAAACATATCAATATAGGTAATGTCTTTTGCTTTTAAATTGTTTTAGCATGATTATATTTTCAAAACTGGAATATTATTGTATAGAAAAATAGTATGAAAAATAAGAAAATTTTAGAAATAAATTTGAGTCAATTTGGAGTTCAGGAACATTTCCAAATGATTTATTTATCATATATAATTAATGTTCTGTTATTAATTAACTAATGGGCTTAATCTGGGCCTTCAGATTTGTATCAAGATCAGCGCCTATCTTTCATTTAACTTTATTCTTATTTGGGCCGCCAGATTAGATTAAGATTTGCACTGCGTGGATCGACGACCCAGATCAATTCATGCTTTAATTTCCTAAATGTTCAATGGCCCAGATCCTTGGATTTGTCCCAATATTCGTGCGTCTCTTTGAGATACGTATAGAAAGCGTCCCCTTCTGTCTCTCTCTCCCGTGCTTTGAGATGCGCACTGGATAAACGATTTTGATGTTCCGGCGGCCTGATCGGAGATCGGCCATTACCTACGGCGTCGCCTTGGCATGGAAAGCTAGTCTGTACCTTCGGATCATACATCGGTGCGGTAGATCATCGGCGTCACCATGATCAATGGACTGACTTGTACCGTTTTGGTACCGAATCCATTTCCAGTTGAATTACGTCAATTCCAGATCAATCTTTAGCGTTTCTTGATTTGTTTATGCAATTCTAAACCTCAATTAACATCTTTGATGATTTACTCGTTGTAATTATCTCTATTCTTTCTTGATTCACCAAAGATGCTGATTCATGGTTGATACCGATCGGCGATTCAATATTATATTCTGTATTTCCAGTCAATTGCCAAGAATTGCTTAATCTTATTGATATGAAACTCATCGCCTATGTAATGCATCTCAATTGAAGCATATAGCTTGATCAATTGGGGTGTTTTCGAGTGTTTTGCATTACTGGTTCTGAGTTCCAACGATTGCTTCCAAAATTTCTATCAATTACTCGATTGAAAAGTTGAATTCTTGGAACAATTGCTTGGAAATACAATGACTAAGAGGTCAGTGACCTTCGATTAGTCTATCTTCCTTGATTAGTGCTAGGAGATTGTATAATCTTCGACTAGCTCTTCTGGCAAATCAATTCGAACTCTTGATCACTTGATTAATCAAGATAAAGGCAAGAAAACAAAACAAGGATGATCTAAATAGTAAGGCGACAGCTCAAGGGAAAGATTTAATCAAGAAAATTAAGGAATTCAATTGAATTGAAAAAGAAATTTGCGAAAATGCAAATAACAGTATTAAAATTCTGAAATTACTCAAAATTGAGCACAATTACAAATCAAACTCTATATTTACAGTAAGTACACTCACCTTCTCTTCTTCTCTGTAGCTCTGAGCTCTTAGATTGATTGCTAATGGTGGAAAAAGGTGACTGTTTGCCAAGTTCTCAACACTTGTTGAGATCAATTGGCTTTCTAGCTTCTCACTTGCTCTCTAAGCTTCTCAGGGATTTTACAAATGCTCTAAGGGTCGTGTGTATGCCTCTGGTTCTTAGTTCCATTCACTGGCTAAGGGTTTATATAGAAATCCATTGGTTTGACCGATTTTGACCCTCTCAATCCAATTGCACATGGTGTATTATATTCTTCACTCTAACTGCTTCCTTGTATGCCTTATGGTCCACTGAACCGAGTCTCCATTGCCTAGCTCATGTGCAACTGCCTAGAGGCAGTTATAAGTTCATTTTATTTGCTGATTTGCCACTATTCGGTTCCCATACTCTTGCAAGCCTCTCTAGCCCTTTCTAGATCTTTCCGGACCTCATACCATGTCTATATAAGTGCTAGCATGCTCCCTTAACTCCATTTTACGAATTGATCTCAATTCACATCTTTTCTCCCATTACAAGCCATAATCAAGCTTCAATCTTTCATTCCAATTCCTTGCTTGTTTCTTCTGTCTCAAAGCTTCACCATCATCAACTCAGTGTCAGGCAACTCTCTGTGCTCTCATCTAGTCGATTTGCAAGCTCCATCACAGTGTTTGACCAACTCACTTCTAGGCCGAATTGTGAATTGGTGCAACTCCTATATCCAGCATTCAACTCCTCTCAATTGTCACTCTAACACCATCGCCTGAGGTCCTAGAAGCTCTTCCAGCCATTAATTGCAAGTTCCAAGCTTCAATTGGCAAGTTCAAAGTTTTGACCCGAGGTGTTGCTTCTTGCCATTTCTCTCTTTATATTGCATCATTCTGAAATCTAAATCCATACACCTTCTCTCCTTTGTACTAGATAGCCAGGGCTAAGAGCAATTGATCTGAAGTTGATCCCTTTGTGTGATCTCCATTGATGGCGCCATTAACGGCTTCAAACCATCGGGAAGAAGAAGAGAAGGAGAGAGAGGAAGGAGAGGAGCGTCCACAAGCTCAGTTGCGTCGGTGTTCATGCACCAAGGCAAAGGAGAAGAAGAATGCGAGAGAGAGAGTCCCTGGGCACCAGTGCATACACTCTCTCTCCTTTTATTTAAATTCCGATCAATAGATCTGTGTGGACTCGGTTTGTTATCTCCTTATATGCCATGACTCATGAACCCGACTAGTGGGCCCTACTTGTAAGTTCACCGAGTCAGGTTTATAGATATCGTTTGTGTGATTAGTGTATGATTAGAGTTAATTGATATGATATGGCATGTTATGATTGGCTCATTAGTTTAATCACCCTCCTTTATCTCTGATTATTCATTAACTAATGCTGAGGTGGCCTTATGATATGGTGCCATGTGGCACAGGGCTGGGTGAAGTGGCCTCCTCTGGCTGTGCCATGTGGCATGGGGTTGGGTGAAGTGGCCCTGTGATGTAGTGCCATGTGGCACTAGGGTGGTGAGGTGGCCCTGTGGCTGTCTGCCACGTGGCACCAAGGTGGGGCCCACCTGTCAGTGACTCATACCAGGGTGGGGCCCACTTGCTGACATGGCCCAATGAGAGGCTGCCACGTGGCACACCCTCTCTCCTCGTTTATTTTATTCTTTCTGCGTTTATTGCACCCAGTTTGTACCCAGAGTTGCCATCATCTCCAAGTTGTACCCAGAATTGCCTTGATCAAATCTCAGCCTTTGATTAATCCATTTATTCTGCTTCTATCTTCTCTGAATTTATTTTAATAGCTCCACTTATCCAAAAATCATGAAAATTTCACCAAAAATCCCTAAAATCATGATGATCATCCCTGTAATTTTTAATTCCATTTTTACCCCTGTCTCTCTGAATTAAAAATTCTTTTGTCAAATAAACCCTATTATTTCTTCGAATTAATCCCGATTTCATTTGTAGCTCAATGTCTACGCCAATTATCTCTCTCTTGCAGAAACCACCCTAACTAAATACCAATTAGACTTATATTGATATTCACTAGGGCTTGATCGATCAACGATTGATTACATGTCAACGGTTGATACAGATCTAGACTTGATCAGATGGTTGCTCCCAGCTTTGGCACCTGATCAGTCTTGTGAAATTGACTTTCAATCCCTTAACATGAGGGTGACTTGGTCAAAGAACTGACTACTTATCGATGAATTGACACAAATCAAAGCATGGTTAGGTGGTTGCTCATGACTTTGGCACCTGTGTCACCTTGAAAGCAAAATCACATTTGAAATTTCTCATGACTAGTTGTATCGAATACTAGCTTGGCATTGACATCATTTCATGTAGCATAGGGATTATCTTGCTTGACTCTTTTCTAGGGTTAGCTCCAAGGGTGATTTTTAGGGTTTAACTCGACTCTATAATAGGTCACCGAGGTGTGGGGTCCACTGTCGTCGGTGAAAATGGTCATATGGGTGACTCATCGGATAGGCTATGTTGTTAGATTCATCTACAAGAGACGCAGTGGGTCCCACTGTTAGAGAAAATATAATCAAATGGCTGACCCATCAGGAGATTTTCTCTCTCTGAAATCTCCCGAGGGTCAGCCACCTCGAATGAGTAGGAGGTGGTGGGGTATTTATACTCTTCACTTCATGCCCGGCATTCCATTGTGGGACTAATGAATTCATTCCGGGGTTAAGCAGCGACCTCTTCTGATCAGTGGGCCACCTTTCATTGCTTTCTCTCCTTCCCTCTTCTTATGATTTGTCATTAATCATCAATTTATTTTCATTTATTCATTTACTCATCCTTGAAATTTTTCAAGGGTAAACACATCTTAATTATGTTTTGTGCAAAAATTGTGTCGTACAATGTTCATATCGAAGCGTTAATTGGATAATCTTCTAATAGGTATAATTAGGAGTGTCGTAGGATATTCATATTGATGTGTTAATTGGACAATCTTATAATAGGCATAATTAGGAGTAATTATATCAATTTGCATGAAATTATGTGTACTTATGCGGCCAATATTTTTAAAAAACACAAACAACTTGGTTAAGTAGCTGTTTTTAATGCATGCTACTTATGTCTTGTGCAAAATTAGTATCGTAGAATGTTAATATCCGAAGTGTTAATTGGCTAATATTTTAATAGGCATAATTAGGAGTAATTATATTAATTTTCACGAAATTATATGTAGTTATGAGGCAAAAACAGTTGAAAAACTTAACTTTTTTAAGTAGCAGTTTCTAATGCATCTTACATATGTTTTGATGAAAAAGAGTGCCCTAAAATATTCATTTTGATGTGTTAATTGAACAATCTTATAATAGGAATAATTGAGAGTAATTATATTAATTTGCAACAAATTATGTGTAGTTATGCGGCCAAAAATTTTCATAAAGCCAAACAACTGGATTAAACAGCAGTTTTTAACGCATCTTACATATGTTTTGTACAATATCAGCGTTATAGAATATTCATATCAAAGTTTTAATTGGACAATTTTATAATGGACATAACTAGGAGTAACTGTATCAATTTGTAAGAAATTATATGTAGTTATGCGGCCAAAAATTATGAAAAACTGAAACAACTTGCTTAAACAGCAGACTTTTAATGCATTTTACTTATGTTTCGAGCGAAATTAGCGTAGTGGAATATTCTTATAGAAGTTTTAATAGGACAATCTTATAATAGGTATAATCAGGAGTAATTTTTTAAATTTGCACGAAATTATGTGTAGTTGTGCGGCCAAATTTTTCATAAAGCCAAACAACTTATTTGAACGTCAGTTTTTAAAGCATCTTACTTATGTTTTCTGCAAAATTAGCGTTATAGAATATTCATATCGAAGTTTTAATTGGACAACTTTAAAATAGGCGTAATTAGAAGGCGTTATATTAATTTTCATGAAATTATATGTAGTTATGAGGGCAAAAATATTGAAAACTCAAACATTTTTTTTAAATAGCAGTTTCTAATGCATCTTACTTATGTTTTGTGAAAAATTAGTATCGTAGAATATTTATATCAAAGTGTTAATTTAAAAATCATACAAAGGACATAATTAGGAGTAATTATATAAATTTATACGAAAATATTTGCAGTTATGCGGCTAAAAAAATTTGAAAAGATCAAACAACTTGTTTAAACAGCAGCTTTTAATGCATCTTACTTATGTTTTGTGCAAAATTAGTGTTGTAGAATATTCGTATACAAGTTTTAATTGGAAAATCTTATAATAGGCTTATTTAGGAGTAATTATATTAATTTATAAGAAATTATGTGTAGTTATGCAGCCAAAAATTGCAAAAACTCAAATAACTTGTTCAAACAGCTGTTTTTAATGCACCTTACTTATGTTTTGTGCAAAATTAGTGTCGTATAATATTCATATCGAAGTTTTAACGAGAATATCTTATAATAGGCATGCTTAGGAGTAACTATATTTATTCATAAGAAATTATGTGTAATTATGCGGTCAAAATTTTTAAAAACTCAAACAACTTGTTTAAACAGATGTGTTTAAAGCCCATGCTTATGTTTTGTGCAGAATTAGTATTGTAGAATGTTCATATTGAAGTGTTAATTAGATAATCTTTTAATAGGCATAATTAGGAATGGTTATATTAATTTTCACTAAATTATGTGTAGTTATGGGGCCAAAAATGTTGAAATACTCAAATAACTTTTTTAAATAGCGGATTCTAATGCATCTTGCTTGTGTTTTGGGAAAAAAATAGTGGCGCAGAATATTCTTATCGAAGTGTTAATTGAACAACCTTATAATAGGCATAATTAGGAGTAATTATATTAATTTGCACGAAATTATGTGTATTAATGGGGCCAAAATTTTTTAAAAAATTTAAACAACTTGTCTAAACAGCTGTTTTTAATGCATCTGGCTTATGTTTTGTGCCAAATTAGCGTCATAAAATATTCATATCGACGTTTTAATTAGATAATCTTATAATAGGCATAATCATGAGTAATTATATTAAATTGCACGAAGTTATGTGTAGTTTGGCAGCCAAAAAAAAAAAACTCAAACAACTTGCTTAAACAGCTGTTTTTAATGCATCTTACTTATTTTTTATGCAAAATTCATGTCGTAGAATGTTCATATCGAAGTGCTATTTGGATAATATTCTAATAAGCATAAGTAGAAGTAATTATATTAATTTTTACGAAATTATGTGTCGTTATGAGGCTAAATGTAATTATTATCTAAGACAACTTTTTTAAACAGCAATTTCTAATGTATCTCTCTTATATCTTATGAAAAATTAGTGTCCTACGATATTCATATCGAAGTGTTAATTTTACAATTTTATAATAGACATAGTTAGGAGTATTTATATTAATTCGCTCCAAATTATTTGTTGTTTTGACGCAAAAAATATTTAAAATCTTAGTCAATTTGTTTAAACAACAGTTTCTAATGCATCTTACTTATATTTTGTGCAAAATTAGCGCCATATAATATTCACATCGAAGTTTCAATTGGACAATCATATAATAGGCCTAATTAGGAGTAATTCTATTAATTTTTACGAAATTACATGTAGTTATGCGGCCAACAATTTACAAAAACTCAAACAACTTGTTCGAACATATGTTTTGTGCAAAAATTGTGTCGTACAATGTTCATATCGAAACGTTAATAGGATAATCTTCTAATAGGTATATAGGAGCGAAATTATGTTAATTGAGGATAATCTTCTAATCCAAGGTATAATTATGTTTTATGAAAAATTAGTGTCGTAGGATATTCATATTGATGTGTTAATTGGACAATCTTATAATAGGCATAATTAGGAGTAATTATATCAATTTGCATGAAATTATGTGTACTTATGCGGCCAATATTTTTAAAAAACACAAACAACTTGGTTAAGTAGCTGTTTTTAATGCATGCTACTTATGTCTTGTGCAAAATTAGTATCGTAGAATGTTAATATCCGAAGTGTTAATTGGCTAATATTTTAATAGGCATAATTAGGAGTAATTATATTAATTTTCACGAAATTATATGTAGTTATGAGGCAAAAACAGTTGAAAAACTTAACTTTTTTAAGTAGCAGTTTCTAATGCATCTTACATATGTTTTGATGAAAAAGAGTGCCCTAAAATATTCATTTTGATGTGTTAATTGAACAATCTTATAATAGGAATAATTGAGAGTAATTATATTAATTTGCAACAAATTATGTGTAGTTATGCGGCCAAAAATTTTCATAAAGCCAAACAACTGGATTAAAAACAGCAGTTTTTAACGCATCTTACATATGTTTTGTACAATATCAGCGTTATAGAATATTCATATCAAAGTTTTAATTGCACAATTTTATAATGGACATAACTAGGAGTAACTGTATCAATTTGTAAGAAATTATATGTAGTTATGCGGCCAAAAATTATGAAAAACTGAAACAACTTGCTTAAACAGCAGCTTTTAATGCATTTTACTTATGTTTCGAGCGAAATTAGCGTAGTGGAATATTCTTATAGAAGTTTTTAATAGGACAATCTTATAATAGGTATAATCAGGAATAATTTTTTAAATTTGCACGAAATTATGTGTAGTTGTGCGGCCAAAATTTTTCATAAAGCCAAACAATTTATTTGAACGTCAGTTTTTAAAGCATCTTACTTATGTTTTCTGCAAAATTAGCGTTATAGAATATTCATATCGAAGTTTTAATTGGACAACTTTAAAATAGGCGTAATTAGAAGGCGTTATATTAATTTTCATGAAATTATATGTAGTTATGAGGGCAAAAATATTGAAAACTCAAACATTTTTTTTAAATAGCAGTGTCTAATGCATCTTACTTATGTTTTGTGAAAAATTAGTATCGTAGAATATTTATATCAAAGTGTTAATTTAAAAATCATACAAAGGACATAATTAGGAGTAATTATATAAATTTATATGAAAATATTTGCAGTTATGCGGCCAAAAAAATTTGAAAAGATCAAACAACTTGTTTAAACAATGACTTTTAATGCATCTTACTTATGTTTTGTGCAAAATTAGTGTTGTAGAATATTCGTATACAAGTTTTAATTGGAAAATCTTATAATAGGCTTATTTAGGAGTAATTATATTAATTTATAAGAAATTATGTGTAGTTATGCAGCCAAAAATTGCAAAAACTCAAATAACTTGTTCAAACAACTGTTTTTAATGCACCTTACTTATGTTTTGTGCAAAATTAGTGTCGTATAATATTCATATCGAAGTTTTAATTAGAATATCTTATAATAGGCATGCTTAGGAGTAACTATATTTATTCATAAGAAATTATGTGTAATTATGCGGCCAAAAATTTTAAAAAACTCAAACAACTTGTTTAAACAATTTGTGTTTAAAGCCTCATGCTTATGTTTTGTGCAGAATTAGTATTGTAGAATGTTCATATTGAAGTGTTAATTAGATAATCTTTTAATAGGCATAATTAGGAATGGTTATATTAATTTTCACTAAATTATGTGTAGTTATGGGGCCAAAAATGTTGAAATACTCAAATAACTTTTTTAAATAGCGGATTCTAATGCATCTTGCTTGTGTTTTGGGAAAAAAATAGTGTCGCATGAGAATATTCTTATCGAAGTGTTAATTGAACAACCTTATAATAGGTATAATTAGGAGTAATTATATTAATTTGCACGAAATTATGTGTATTAATGTGGCCAAAAGTTTTAAAAAAGTTAAACAACTTGTCGAAACAGCTGTTTTTAATGCATCTGGCTTATGTTTTGTGCCAAATTAGCGTCATAGAATATTCATATCGACGTTTTAATTAGATAATCTTATAATAGGCATAATCATGAGTAATTATATTAACTTGTACGAAGTTATGTGTAGTTTGGCAGCCAAAAATTAAAAAAAAAAAAAAACAAAAACTCAAACAACTTGCTTAAACAAATGTTTTTAATGCATCTTACTTATTTTTTATGCAAAATTCATGTCGTAGAATGTTCATATAGAAGTGTTATTTGGATAATATTCTAATAAGCATAAGTAGGAGTAATTATATTAATTTTTACGAAATTATGTGTCATTATGAGGCTAAATGTTATTATTATCTAAACTAACTTTTTTAAACAGCAATTTCTAATGTATCTCTCTTATATCTTATGAAAAATTAGTGTCCTACGATATTCATATCGAAGTATTAATTTTATAATCTTATAATAGACATAGTTAGGAGTATTTATATTACTTCGCTCAAAATTATTTGTTGTTTTGACGCATAAAATATTAAAAATCTTAGTCAATTTGTTTAAACAACAGTTTCTAATGCATCTTACTTATATTTTGTGCAAAATTAGCGTCATATAATATTCACATCGAAGTTTCAATTGGACAATCATATAATAGGCCTAATTAGGAGTAATTATATTAATTTTCACGAAATTACATGTAGTTATGCGGCCAACAATTTACAAAAACTCAAACAACTTGTTCGAACAACTGTTTTTTAATGCATCTTAAATATGTTTTGTGCAAAAATTATGTCGTACAATGTTCATATCGAAGCGTTAATAGGATAATCTTCTAATAGGTATATTTAGTAGTAACTATATTAATTTTCACGAATTATGTATAATTATGAGTCAAAAAATGTTAAAAAATCTTAAACTACTTGTTCAAATAGAAGTTTCTAATATATGTTACTTATATTTATGAAAAATTAGTGTCGTAGGATATTCATATTGATGTGTTAATTGGACAATCTTATAATAGGCATAATTATGAGTAATTATATCAATTTGCATGAAATTATGTGTACTTATGCGGCCAAAAATTTTGAAAAACACAAACAACTTGTTTAAGTAGCAGTTTTTAATGCATGCTACTTGTCTTGTGCAAAATTAGTATCGTAGAATGTTCATATCTGAAGTGTTAATTGGTGAATATTTTAATAGACATAATTAGGAGTAATTATATTAATTTTCACAAAATTATATGTAGTTATGAGGCCAAAACTGTTGAAAAACTTTACTTTTTTAAGTAGCACTTTCTAATGCAGTGATTAGAGAAGGTCTATATCTTCAATTTTAGATTTTGAAGCAAGGATTGAGATCTCTTATTAACCAATCGAGGTAATCACCTTTGCATACCGCCTTATTCACTTGTTGCTTTTCAATTTCAAGCATTCACCCTTTCTCTCCTATGTGTATACTAGCTTTAGCTGAAAAGAATTTGAAGTTTGAAGCTTTGGAGAGCTTGATCACCTCTAATGACACCTTCGGCCTTAGCAAAGAGAAGGAAGAAGAGAGAAAGCCGAGAAAGAGAGAGCTCCAACTCGGCTGGATTCGGCGCACAGAGTTCACAAAGCAAAAGGGCCCACTGCCAGAGGCACCATGCGCATATACCAGGTTCATGCTCTCTTTTCCTCTGAATTTTAATCTCTGACTTTAGTTCTGTGTAGGCTTGGTGCATGGATTAATATATAAACAACCTGCTTAAATACCTGGCATGTGGGCCCCATATGTAAGATCTATGAGTCTGGGCTCATAAGTCCAGCCATCAACTACTTAGTGTATTGCTTAAGGTTAATTAGGCTAAGGTGACACAATATGATAGGTCCATCTAATTAAACCCCATCCCTTAAGCTTAATAGTCTGTTAATAGCTGCTGACGTGGTCCAATGAGGTACTGCCACGTGGAACAAGTGGGACCCACCTGTCAGGTGTGTTGGACCCACATGGGTGAGGTGGACCAATGAGGTGCTGCCACATGGCATTGACATGCTGAGGTGGCCCAATGAGGTGCTGCCACGTGACACATTCTCTCTCTCTCTTCTCTGATTCTGTGTGTATCTGCTTGATATCTCCAATTTGCACCCGGACTTGCTTATATCCCCAGGTTGCACCCAGACAAGTTTCTGATTGAACTCAGCCCTTGATTAACCTGTTTTTCTTGTCTGATTTTATTCTGATAGCTCCACTTGTTCAAAAATTCTAAAAATTTCATCAAAGTCCCTAAATTCTTGATAATCACCCCTGTAATTTTTAATTCCCATTTTGCCCTTGTCTCTCTGAATTAAAAATTCTCTTAAGATAAACCCTATTATTAATCACATAAAATCCTAAATATGAATGTTGGAGCTTGATGCTTGTGCCAACAATATTATTTTGTGTTGTCCTTAGTCAAATATATGTTTGTGATGTTATTGCTAAGTCCAACTTATGTGATCAAAAGTTGATCATGTGTCAACAATTGAGTCAGATATCAGTTCAATCAGATGCAGCTCATATGGGCATCTGATGAACTCTGTGAAATTGACCTTCAAGTTTTTGTGCATGAAGTCAAATCACATTAATTTTCACTTATCTGGCTGTATCAAAATACCGGTTTTGAACACAACATCCTCCTGATTGCCTGAGAATCTCTCTATTCCTGCAATTAGGGTTTATCGTAAGCATTTCTCTTGAATTTATGGGCATTTCTCTTTAATTTCTTCTTTTATCTCTGGCAATGGGTGTGAGACCCACTTATCAGGCAAAATAATCACGAGGATGATAGCTCAAGAGACCTCTCTCTCTCCTGGGTCTCTTGAAAATCATCTACTCAAATGATGGGGGTGATAATAGGGTATTTATATCCTGTAGCCCTTGCTCAACTTCCCTTGTGAGATTAATGGATTGGCTCCGAAGCCTGACAGCGACCTCTCCCGACTGGTGGCACTTTTCTCTCTCCTTCTTTGTCTCCTTATATTTATATGATTTATGATTATCTCTTTAATATTATTTACTTGAATCTGCTCACTCTCCTTTTGAAATATATTCAAGGGTAAACGGCAATTTGTGTCACAAAGATTCGATAACACAATGATTAAAATATTAATGAATAGTGAAAATTATTCAACATGTTTGTGTTCATTTTGATGATTTTAGATGATGAAATAAGGCTATAAATGATACAAAACTCTAGTGAACTGAATACAGTTTTAAAACATTTATTTTAACCATTCAACTTTATTCGTCTCATAAAGGTTCGAGAACATAATTATTAAAATATAAATGGATAGGGATCATTATTTAAAATATGTTTGTGTTATTTTGGTGATTTTATATATCGAAATGAGACTAGAAATGATACAAAACTCGAATTAACTGAATATTATTTTAATGCATTTTAGTTAATCTTTCAATGCTATTCGTGTCATAATGGTTCGAGGATATAATGATTATAATATAAATGAATAGGGGACATCATTCTTATAATTTTATATATTTTGATTATTTTATGTGTTGTAGTGATGCTACAAATGATACCAGACTCGAATAAATTGAATATCGTTTTAATGTTTTTGTATTATTCTTTCAATGTAACTCACGTCATAAAGGTTCGAGAATAAAATGGTTATAACATAAATGAATAATGGATATCATTCAAAAATAACTTTGTTTATTTTGATGATTTTATGTGTTGAAATGAGCATACATATGGTATGAAACTTGAATTAACTGAATATTGTTTTAATATATTTATGTTAATCATTCAATGTTATTTGTGTCATAATAGTTCGAAAATAAAATGATTATAAAAAAATTAATAGGGAATATCATTTAAAATATATTTATTTATTTTGATGATTTTATATGTTAAAATTAGATTACAATTTATACAAAACTCGAATAAATTGAAAACCATTTTAATGCATTTGTGTTAATTTTTCAACGTTATTCGTCTCCTAAAAGGTTCAAGAACATAATTATTAGAATATAAATGAACATGGGGCATCATTCAAAATATCTTTCAGTATTTTGATGATTTTATATATTAAAATAAAACTATAATTTGTGTTAAGATTTTAATGTTATTCGTGCCATAAAGATACGTGAATACAATAATCATAATATAAATAAATAGGGGACACCATTAAAATGACATTATGTATTTTAGTGATTTTGTATATTAAAATGAGACTATAAATAATACAAATCTCGAATAAACTTAATATCATTTTAGTGCATTTGTGTTAAGTTTTTTAACGCTATTCATGTCTTGAAGATTCGAGACACAATGATTATAATAATATAAATAAATAGAGGACATCATTCGAAATTATTTTATATATTTTAATGATTTTATGTGCTGAAATGAGATTATAAATGATACAAAACTCGAATAAACTAAATATCATTTTAATGTATTTCTGTTAAGCTTTCAATGCTTATAAAGTATTGAGAACATAATGATTATAATATAAATAAATAAATGATATTATTCAAAATAATTTTGTGTACTTTTACTGATTTTATGTGTTGAAGTGAGACTACAATTCATACAAAATTTGTATAAATTGAAATCTAGTTTAATATATTTGTGTTAATTTTTCAATATTATTTATCTCATAAAGTTTGGAGATCATAATGATTAAAATATAAATGATTAAGTAATATTTTTCAAAATATCTTTGTGTTATTTTGATGATTTTATGTGTTGATATGAGAATAAAAATCATACAAATCTCGAATAAACTGAATACCATTTTAATACATTTGTATTAAGCTTTAAATACTATTCGTGTCATATAGTTTCGAGAACATAATGATTATAATATAAATAATTATTTGATATATTTAAAATAAATTTGTGTATTTTAATGATTTTTTGTGTTGAACAGATGATACAAAACTCGAATAAAATGGAACATATTATTTTACATTTATAATTGTGGATAATTTATCTATATTTATTTTTTATATTTTAACTATTTATTATTAAATAATAATAAAAATTATTAAACATACTCTACTGTTGATATTATTCTTCTCTTATTTTAATTATTTTAAGTTTTATATTTGAGTGATTAAATTTTCAAATATTGATATTAATCTTCTCTTATTTTAATTATTTTAAGTTTTATATATGAGTCATTAAATTTTCAAAACAAATGTAGAGTAAGGAGAAAAAATAAATTTTTTATTGTACTTAGTTTATCATGAAGAATTTACTTACAAATAAGTAACTAAAATAAACAGAAATCAAATTACTAAACAGTGGTTCACAGTTCAAACTTAAACCATGCCTACCGAGCAAAATGCATCAAACAAAACAGAGAGAGAGAGAGAGAGAGGATATGAGCGAGACCCGAGAGAGCTCCTCGCCTCTCCGACAGTAGAGAGGTTCAGTGAAGTAGCGAAAAAAACGCCGAGCCTATTTCTCAAAAAAAAATTGTGCAAATTTCGAAAAAAAAACGCCGAGCGTTTCCATTTTTGTTCCTTGATCGTTCTCCCAAGTCCCAAATTCGGGTGCTTGCTCCTTGCTCGTGCGATGGTAAGGGTTCTTCCTATGACCGTGGCCGCTGCTTCATCGCTTCACCTCGCCTCCGTCGCCGCCGTCAGATCCGTATCCAGTGGCCGCCTCCCCTTTGCTGGGTCCGGTTTCCGACGCGCTTCTTTGCTAAGCATCGGTGCCAGTAAGATTCTGAATTGTTTCTCTAAATTGAGCTTTGTCGCATTTATGCAAAGCATTGGGAGGATGAAGATTCAATTTAGTTTTGTGTGCAGCTCTAA
Organism: Schoenoplectus tabernaemontani; assembly: GCA_037127355.1. Classification (NCBI taxonomy): domain Eukaryota; kingdom Viridiplantae; phylum Streptophyta; class Magnoliopsida; order Poales; family Cyperaceae; genus Schoenoplectus; species Schoenoplectus tabernaemontani. The sequence continues at coordinate 3,586,474 of CM073738.1, forward strand.
AATCAAACCTCAGTTCAAATGCTCAGATATTTATGTTAATCTTTACAGTTTCACAACAAGAGAGCTTTTTTGGGAGAAGAGTTAGATTTGTTAGGACTTTTAGTTCGACTGAAGCTGGTGCAGCTGGAAATGCGGCACAGACAAGCACAACACATAAGCTAGAGGAAGCTTTGGATTGGGTTAAGAAAGATAATAGAAGGCTGCTTCATGTAGTTTACCGTGTTGGTGATCTCGACAAAACCATAAAGTAATGTATTCAACTTCATTTCAGTTCTGTTGTTCTTCCATGTAACACCAAAATGTTTATCTTCTCCATAACTAAAACCCATCTTAACTTTAGGCATTTACAAACATCACTAACATTAACAAGTGTAAAGCAAAAATAATTGAGTCTCCTTTTTTAGTTTTCTTAAAAGATTGGCCAAACCCATGTCTGGATCCATTTCATTTGATCAAACAATCTTACTTGAATCGAGAATTGAATAGAAATTGATGGCATTGTTCAAATTACTCTTTCTGATCACACAAATCTTATGTTATCCATGTATGTATATATAGTTGTCATACCATATTACCATGTGTGAGAAGTACATATGAATTGGATGCGTTTGCATATGCATACAATACATATCAGACATATCTAACAAAATTCTGTGCAGGTTTTATACGGAGTGCTTGGGGATGAAACTATTGAGGAAGCGTGATATACCAGAGGAGAGATATACAAATGCTTTTCTTGGATATGGCCCTGAAGATTCTCATTTTGTTGTTGAATTGACTTACAGTATGCTTCCTTCCTCATTTATTATTAAGACAAATGTTAAAAACCACCACCAGGTACCGGTAATAAGCTAGTATTTTGTACTGATCCAATATGCCTGAAATTAATTTTATTTGTGTAGTGCCTTCTTATGGTTTTTTGCAGGTTAACATAAAAACCATTTAAACATGCTTCTAAATTGATTTATGTTCCCTATAAGTTGTGTGGTTTCTATCAATCAGTCATTTACAGGAAATAAAACTAGCACTCTTATTTATTTTACATTACTGGAAGAAAATGAGATGTACTTTTTAGGGGCAATGTTGTCAAATTTTTATATAAGACAGTTTTTGCATCCAATAAATTTATGGCTGTGGTGTCATGTGCAAATTGTGGAATACCTTGTACCTGAATGCATATCTGATAAATTGAGTTCAAATTTTTTTTTTAGAAAAAAGAAGAAACTATATTATTCAATGTTATCTGCACCACTTTCTCTAAATTTAATGACAACAAAACGAAATATGGTCTCCAGCCTAGGTTCCAGTTCTCTAAATTTGTTTTCCCTTGTGAACAGATTATGGTGTGGACGCATATGATATAGGGGGTGGTTTCGGCCATTTTGGGATTGCTGTTGAGGACGTAAGATTCTTACTATCGCGTATGGGAGGATATTCACATTTGATTTTTTAAATAGAACAAAAATATGAAGGAGGATGCTTTTCGCGAAGTACAGTGTTCCTTAATTTTGAGGGTTGTGGGAGTTTGTTGTAAAATAAAGACGGCTGTAGCGTTACATGCACAGTTTATTATTATTATGAAAATTATTAGTGTCTTGGTGATGGTGTACTTGGTTGTTCTGCAAGTATGAGTTTTGTCTGCTTTCTCACCGTAGGTTGCAAAGACAGTTGATCTAGTAAAGGCTAAAGGAGGTAAAGTAACAAGAGAGCCTGGACCTGTGAAAGGGGGTAAAACTGTTATTGCATTTGTTGAAGATCCTGATGGTTACAAATTTGAACTTCTGGAAAGGGGCCCCACACCAGAGCCACTTTGCCAAGTGATGCTTCGAGTAGGAGACCTGGATCGTTCCATTGATTTCTATGAGAAGGTAAGCAAACCTTTTTCAAAATGTATCATTTCCAATGTGTAAATTTTAAATTGGGTGGCTTAGAATCATATTTTGATTGGTATTTGTTTAACCCAAGAATTTGTAACGTTAGTTGTAAAATGACTGGCTAGGCTTACTTTCCATTTTTTTAAGGCATTTGGAATGGAGCTTCTGCGGAAGAGAGATAACCCAGAGAATAAGGTATTGTTTTCCATGAATGACTATTTGACAAAAATAGTATTAACGAGTCATATGTATTTGGTTCTTGGGGCAAATTCTCATATACAGCAGTAACTTATTAATTCATTAATTACTCCCCAATGGAAACAATGACAAGAGAATAAGACAAATATATTTTCCATTTTTGGGCTTGATATTGTCTGGCCCATTTGACTGTTCTGCATTTGATGATGTTTCTGTTTTATTATTTTTAAGTATACAATAGCGATGATGGGATATGGTCCTGAAGACAAAAGCACAGTCCTGGAGCTGACATACAATTATGGTGTGAAAGAATATAGTAAAGGAAATGGATATGCTCAAGTAAGTTGTACATCATAATTGTGGACACTTAAATTGATATAATTTGGTTTAGCCATTGACATGTTACTATTGAATCAGATTGCTATTGGTACTGATGATGTGTACAAGACATCTGAGGCTGTTAAGATATATGGAGGTCAAATCACGCGTGAACCTGGTCCTTTGCCTGGCATAAGCACCAAGATTACTGCTTGTATGGACCCAGATGGCTGGAAAACTGTAAGCTTGAAGTTCTACTCTTCTATTTTTGTTATGTTTTTTATTGCATATGAGCTTTATCAATTAGCTTATTTATATTTTTTATTCAGATGCTCTGCCTTGAAAATTTCTTGGCAAGCATCAAAATCTAGCACAATTAGTACATGGCTAAATTATCAGAAACATTAGTAGTTTGATTCATTTCTTGTCCGAAAATTTAGAAGGCATCAAAATTTGAAATGTAGTAACTCTACAATTTAGAATTCCCTGTGCGAGAGATGGGTTATCGGAGGGGTTTCTTTTAACTTCGTCTGAAACATGAAGGTTGGGATTGGGTAGCATTATTCACAAATTTCAGATATTGGAGAGGATCACTTTGACAATCTTGAAAATGGTGTTTCAAACAAATTCAATTTAAAAAAAAAAATCCTAAAAAAACATTTATAGACATATTGTTCAACTTAATAGATTGATTATGTTTCAAATTTCAAGCGATATATGTATCATTTGATAATCTATCAAAAAACTCATTAAAATGGAAGCATTGCAGATTACATAAAATTTTAGTGGTTTTTGATGGACTATCAAATGACGTTTAAATTGTTTGAAATGTGAAACACAATAAATCTATAAATTCAACAATGTCTATAAATTTATTTTTTTCTGTTTTTAAGATTATTTTGAATTTATTCAAAAAAATCATTGGCAAGATCCCTCCATGAGATATTTAACTATCTGAATATATTGTCTATCCTAAATTCTTGAAATTTGTTCCTGAATTTTAGTTTCTTCGTCGTGGTTCATTTTTTATTCTTTCTTTTTATTATTATTATTTTTTTGTAGGTGTTTGTTGACAACATAGATTTTGCAAAGGAACTGGAGTAAGCAAACAATTGGAGCTGCACTTCTCTTCTATTGGATGCAATAATTTCCAGGGAATGATCGTCCTTTGTTCTAGTAAGAGAGTAGTAGATCAGCATATGTTTTTGTAGATAAGCTTAATTGTTTCCACTTTGGCATAAGAATGGTTTAGATTTTATCATAGAGATCAGTATGTACATTAAGCCCATCATGTACTTCAATTTTGTGTTAAAATAACTAAAAAACTTACTGTTATAAAAAGGCATCTTTGCTTTTTGTGAAAATTTCCTGCTTGCTACAATCTGAGAAGCATCTCTCTACTTGTTGCTGTTCAGTAAATGTTGTATCTGCCTATTTTATTTTATTTTTTGTTTCCATAACATCCATAGTACTGTGCTCATTTCTGATGTTATGCAGGGTTTCTATACAGGATTTCGTTTCAGGTGGTGTTATTTTACACAAGCTGATGTGAGATCTTCTAACTTTGCACAGTAATATTTCTTGATTATTTATTAGTACATTGCTTTACACAACCATGGGGATATTAATGTTTTCCCTGCGATCAAGCATTTCCTTGATCCCTTGTATCCATAATTTTTTGTCATGATGGTTTCTACATTCAAATTCAATTCTTCTTTCGGGGGTTTTTATCCCAAAATATGCTCTTTGGTTCAAGCCTTCTTCCAGTTCTCTTCCTGGCCATGCTACAAGTTCCGAGTATACATCAATTACTAGACCTGACAAATTATTAAGGCAAAGTTAAATGTCTAAATTTATAATTGTTGCATTGCCTTGAGATAATAAAAAAACAAAATTAGCTGATGACAGAATCTTACTTTTCTTTGTCTTAACGAAAGTGCCAACCATGTGTGTGCTCTTCATTTTCACAATCACCTGAAGAATAGATTGTTGTTGATTTAATCGGTAATTGATATATGTCAGATAAGCTTCACGAAATACGTAACATGAACTTATAGTTTGCTAACCTGGCAGTTGCAGTTTACGTAGACTGAAACTTGTTTCCAGTGCAGAATACCTATAAAACAACATAAATCAATAATCAAAGCCCTTACTTGAAAAAGCAATTAAATAGTTATTTCTTCTGTTATATTATTATTAGTTGAAACTATGTTGCTAACAAGTATGCAACAAAGGATCCAAGTAAACAGAAGGAACAAAATAAAAGAAACTGTTGAATTATGAATCGATCAGTGCATCATGTGCACGTTTTAGAGAGCAAAGCAAGCACCTTTTCTTGTTCGTTTGAGGAGTTCACCACCTCTCGAAACGAAAACCAACGGTGAATTGCAACTTTCTGTGTCTTTGATTTCTCCCGCAAGAGTTGCAGTTTGAAATTCTCTTTGTAGCCTTGCTTTCAGCATTGCTGCAGCTCTCAGAGCTGCACACATTGGTAAAAGTCATTTGTGAAAATTCCAATCATTTTCAGAAATTATTTCAGAGAATTCAAAATTCGAACTACATACCAGTAGCGGCCCCGGCTGTCAGTGCCATGATATCACCACTAGTTTGCGAACTGACTGCTGATTGAATGGCAGTCAATATCTGATCTTGAGTCGCCCCCATGTTTTGTGCCATTTTGACGCAGTGCGAAGCTACAAGTGCAGATGCAGAGGCCACCGCTGCAGCCATCTTTGAGTTGCGATTGGATTCAGATCTCTCATGTGCAAATACTGTTTCAGCAACTATAGCTGCCACTGCAGCTGCAACACCTGCAACTGAGGTTGCTGCATAGGCCTGTGCATTGTGTGAACGTGCTTCGGCTCGTTTCTTCTCCTTCTGTTCTTTGATCCATCCTCCCATTGTCCTTGTTCTTACACTTCTAATAGGCTGTCAGTTGAAATTTCAGTAATATATTTAACACGAGTGAAATATTTTGCGTTCTACAAAAGAAATTGGTGTACTATAAAGATTTACCTTCATCTCTGGATTAGATTGAGGAGATATAGGCGGGCTGACCATGTTTGCATCATTCGAAGTTGGTACTCTCAGTGCTAATTTGGGTCTCTATAAAGGTATTGAAAATGTTGCCAGTTTAATTATAAGAACCTTAATCAACATCAGACATTGGATAATTCTAAGAAAATTGTAACATACTTCTTCGTGTTTAGCATGGTCATTCGGTAAAAGACGGTTCCTCTCGGTTCCTCTAATTTCTCCTATGGTCTCTCCTTTATCTAAAAAAATTAGAGCTCGACATATCTCTTGAGCTGATAAACTCCATGATCTTGCAAGGAACTCCATTGTTTCTGTCGGGGTTTCCGGTGGTGGGACCGACACCTCTGGCATCTGGATAATGTGGAGGCAATCTTCTTTCGCATCAATTTCCATGCACTCTACTTGGATATTATCCTCTTCTTCTATGTTCTCAAGTTTTTGAGATGTGCTCTTGGATAGGTGTTGGTATTGGTTAAAATGATGTTTCTTGTATTGTTCCATACGTAACTAACAAAAGAAGCCTAGTTATGGCAATGCTTGTTATGGTTTGGCTAAATGTGGTAGTATATATAAGAAGAGAACAAACTAATGATGCAGTCAGGAAAGCATTGCTGTTGCAAAGGTATACCTGGAGTGATGTGCACACAGAGCATAAGAAAAACAATAATACATAAGCGCATTATACTTGTTTAATTCTTGTGATCAGTAGCAAAATTTTGTGATTATCTGAGTGACACGCTCAGTAAAAGAGCTTAAAATGGCACCTCTCAGCCAGTACTACAGCTAGCTCTAGTCATTAGTAGCATTGTTAACTACGAAAAATAAATTTACCAGATACATGAACCAATTTATTTATTTATTTGTTGAGTAAAGAGAGAGCTCAAAATGCTTTATTTTGAGTTCACAGTGCATATGATTAATCAAATTCATCAAGCCAAAACTCTCAGGTTAAATAATTAAATAAGCATTTTCTCCCCAAATTAATATATATGAAAGTTCATACTTCATACACCGTTGAATGAACTTGTAATCGACACAGAAGTTTTAATCATAGCGAATATTAATGGGTGCAGAAAGAGTATCCAGTGCATGTCTGTGGTATCTTTTTGTTTTTGATTAAAAATTGCACCACCTTTCCTTTTGTGAAAGGAAGAGCTTGGCCCGGGCTTTTGGAGCGGCGTGTGAAATGATCATTATTATTTTTTTGTTTTTAGTAGTGCACTCCTGGACCCAAAATGTTCCTCCAAATTTGAACCAACTTGAAATTTCCAAAAATAAATAAATATATTATTTAAATTAAATGAATTAATAGGTTTGAACCAACATGAGTCTAAACTCTTTTATGGGACAAGTACACATGATTTCAACGAAATTATGATTCTACTATGATAGCAAACCCCCTGAAAAATGCAACTGTGATGTTGTTGATTCCATATTGTACCTGTCATAGATGATCCATACACATTCTCTACATGCATGTCAGTCACGCTGTAAAATTTGTTCCGGTCCCAAATTAAAAAGAATAATATAGGGTGGCTCAAATGTTGTCGGGTGAAAATATAAATTGATAGAAATATATTTAATATTTTTATAAATGGCTGATAGTAAAAAAATATATCATTAAATTGATGGTATATTTTTTTACCAGCAATAATATTTTTTGACCGAACAGTCCACAGTAAATCTTTACTATCTCAAATTTTACCAATATAACAATTCTATAAAATATAATTCATTTTCTTTACTAAAATTCAATTCATCAATAATTTTGGGCAAAACCGGGGATTGTATCAACACCCAATTAAAAATGATATCAAGAGAGTATATTTTGTAGCACAACAACAACAACAACAAAGCCTTTAATCCCAAATAAATTGGGGTAGGCTAGAAATAAAACCCAATCGGAAAACATAAGATTAAAGATTTCAAATATCAGTGATAATAATGAATATGATGGAAGAAAAAGAAAATAAATAAATAAAATAATAATAATAATAATAATAATAATAATATATAAATAAAGATGATAATGATAATGATAATGATAATACGCTAATAATAGTAGCAATAATAACAATAATAATAATAGTACAATAAACCTCTATTATAAAATCTATTTCTCAATCCTAAAATCCTATTTTAAAACCTAATTCTAAATTCTAAATCCTAAAATTCTATCTAAACCTCTATTTCTGAAATCTATTTCTAAATTCTAAATCATAAAATCCTAAAAATCTAAGAATATAAAGTCTATAACTCTACTATTAGACTCTAACTCCTAAATCATGGTTCAGGTACATGAATCGCTATCTTCCACGCACTCCTATCCAAAGCAAGCTCTTTAGGTATTCCATTCCTTCAAATCTATTTTTATTGCTTCCTCTCATGTCAGTCTCGGTCGACCTCTTCCTCTTCTTATATTTTCAGGACGACTTAAAATACCGATGCGTACCGATACTTCAGGAGACCTTCGTTGGATATGACCAAACCATCGCAAACGATGTTGGACTAGCTTCTCTTGAATTGGTGCTACCCCAAGTTTGTCCCTAATATCATCATTTCTGATTCGATCTTTCCTTGTGTGGCCACATATCCAACGCAACATCCACATTTCAGCTACACTCATCTTCTGGATGTGTTGTTCTTTTGTAGCCCAACATTCTGCGTCATACAACATCGCGGGTCTAATCACCGTCCTGTAGAACTTGTCTTTTAGTTTGTTTGGGACCTTCTTGTCACAAAGAACACCAGATGCTTGTCTCCATTTTACCCATCCAGCTCTTATTCTATAACTCACATCTTCATCGATCTCTCCTTCACTCTGCAACATTGTTTTCAAATATCGAAATGTATCATTCATGGGTACTACTCGTCCATCCAAACTAACATCTCCGTCATCTAAGTTTTCTCCGCTGAACTGACACCTCATATATTCAGTTTTTGTCCTACTAAGTCTAAAATCTTTCGATTCTAAAGTTTGTCTCCACAACTCTAGTTTCTGATTGACTTCAATTCTGCTCTCGTCAATCAGCACCACATCATCGGCAAAGAGTATACACCAAGGAATATCTTCTTGTATGTCCTTTGTGATCTCATCCATCACTAAGGTGAAAATATATGGACTCAATGCTGACCCTTGATGTAATCCTATCTTAATAAGAAATGTGTCGGACTCGCCGTCACATGCTCTGACATAAGTCACAGCATTTGTGTACATATCCTTAATAAGGGTAATGTACTTTGTTGGGACTAGTTTCCTTTTGAGCGCCTACCACATGATATTTCTCGGAATTTTATCATACACTTTCTCTAAATCAATAAATATCATATGTAGGTCATTTTTCTGTTCTCGATGTCTCTCCATAAGTTGTCTTATTAAGAAAATCGCCTCCATAGTGGACCTCCCAAACATAAAACCAAACTGATTTTTAGAGACAGTTGTCAGTTTTATTAAACGGTGCTCGATCACTCTCTCCTAAATCTTCATGGTATGACTCATGAGTTTTAATTCCTCTGTAATTAGTACAACTTTGAATATCTCCTTTATTCTTGAAGATTGGTACTAATATACTTTTTCTCCAGTCATCAGGCATCTTATTGGACCGAAAAATTGTATTAAATAGTTTAGTTAGCCACACTATTGCTATATCTCCAAGATATCTCCATACCTCAATCGGGATGTCATCCGGTCCTAACGTCTTACCTGTTTTTATCTTTTTTTAAAGCTTCTTTCACCTCAGACTCTTGAATTCTCCAAACAAATCTCCTATTGGTGTCAATTGAGTCGTCCAACTCGATCGCGGTTTTTTCACTCTCGTCGTTCAATAGCTTGTCGAAGTATGCTCTCCATCTGTTCTTAATCTCCTCATCTTTCACCAAAAGTCTATCAGCCTCATCCTTAATACATTTAACTTGGTGGAAGTCTCTTGTCTTCCTTTCTCGAAGTTTAGCCATCTTGTAGACATTATTTTCACCCTCTTTCGTATCTAATTTCCAATACAACTCCATGTATGCCTAACCCCTTGCTTCGCTCACAGCTTTCTTTGCGTTTCTTCTAGCTTCTTTGTATTTCTGTATGTTTTTATCACTCTTGTTGTGATGTAAACGCTTATAACATTTTTTCTTCTCATTAATAGCCTTTTGTACTTCATCATTCCACCACCAAGTGTCTTTAGGTTCACGTTTATTTCCTCTAGTTACTCCAAACACCTCTATAGCCACCTTCTGAATGTGAGTCGTCATCTTCTTCCACATATTATCCGCGTCCTCACCTTCGTTCCACGATCCTTTTGCAATAACTATATTCTTAAACACCTGAGAAACATCCCCTTTGAGCTTCCACCACCTCGTTCTCGTTATTTTCATGCCTCTATCTCGCCGAACAAAAATTTGTGTTGTGTGACAACACACTCGTCAGGTATAACCTTACAATCCATGCAGTTTGGTCTCTCCTCCCTTCTAGTCAGGACAAAATCGATCTCGCTCGAGTGTTGGCCACTGTTGAAAGTAATTAAATGTGATTTTTTCTTTCTAAAGAAGGTGTTCGCTACCATGAGGTCATAAGCTATAGCGAAGTTCAAGATGTCTTCTCCCTCTTGATTCTGTTCGCCATATCCAAAACCCCCATGTACCCTCTCAAACCCCCCTCTACCTGTGCCAACATGACCATTAAGATCACCTCCAATGAAGAGTTTTTCACTGCTAGACATTCATCTAACCATGTCCTCTAAGTTTTCCCAGAATCGTCTCTTGACATCATCGCTCAAACTTACTTGTGGGGTATACGCATTGATGACGTTCAAGATCAAATCTCAAAAAATCAATTTGATCATGATGATCTTGTCCCCTTGTCTCCTAACTGCGACAACTCCATTCTTGAGACTCTTATCAATTAAGATGCCTACACCATTTCTACTTCGTTCTTTTTCCGTGTACCACAATTTAAAGCCTATATTATTCACCTTCTTAGCTTTCTGACCCGTCCATTTAGTCTCTTGAACACATAAGATATTAACGCGTCTCCTAATCGCAGTATCAACTAACTCTCTTAGCTTACATTTATATCTTGTATCATGTGGGGGACATTGCAGCAGAACTCTCTATTGGTTAAAATGATTTCTAAATCTGTAGTAAAGTCATATGTATCAACTTTTGGAAAACAGGATTCCAAAGTTTTATGGTAGGAATAAAAAAACCGCATTTATTCAGGATTTTGTCATCAAGAGCTCAGATTAATCAGTACTATGTCGATGATCATTCTATTTCCATGATCATTTTTGTTTCCGTTCCACTTTATTAAAAGAAATTTTCAAAAGATGTGCAAGACCATCTGAAATGATAGATGTGCTATCGCACTAACATGGTAACTTGGTAACTGCTTTGTCTTTATAAACCTAGTACATAAAAAAGATTTAAATATTGTGATGTTTATCTGTATGTTTATATTGTAGTCTCAAACGAGTTGAGTTTGAGTGAGTTGGACTTAGTTCAAATCATATTTTTGAGCTGAGCCGAACTCAAAAAACGCTATGAGCTGAAAAATCTAGCTTGAACTCAGCTCATTAGCTCATTAGCTCACGAGCTGATTCACGAGTCAATGTATGTGTATTGACTTGGTTTGACATTTAAATTTGATACATTTATAAATTACAAAACTGATATAAGAGTTGGTACAAAATTAATATATCAACAAATTATATTTTCAATGACATTTTTGGTGCACTAAATTTTAATGAGTAAATTAAAAAAAACTATCGAGTCAGAAATACGAATCAAATCACGAACAATAAGAAATACTGCTAAGCCGCTTGGATGATGAGATAGAATGAGAGAAGAGTTATTGTTTTATTGAGTTTATAAATTATTATTATTTGAGCCGATATCTAAACTTAAACTCAACTCATTTGACTATTGAGCCAGTCAGCTAGAGTAGCTCGAATCTGAACTGAATCATGAACCCGTAATTTTTTATGCGGCCTAGTCCGCACATAAATGATGAGGATGCTTAGAACTTAATATAAAGTTACAAGGACCACAAAACAAATAAAATAAAATGTTTATGATCACCAAAAAAATCATCATATTTTGATGCCTTCTATCCAATAAATTGCCGCATCACTTCTTACTATTACCTTGACATGAATAGTACAGCTGTGGTGTTTGTTTTGGGCAATTTATATTTTTAAGACCTTCCCTAAACCTTGCCAATGGTAAAAGAGATTGTAACCAAGCAACCGTGCAGTTGCAAAAGAAAATTCTTCCTACCTCCTTTTGGCACAGTTATTGTTTAAAAAGCTGATGTTGGAAAGTTGGTCATCGAAAAAAGAGATGATGCATCCGGTTTTCCCGTAATTCAAAACGCACTTGCTTTAGTGGATTTGATAGCTGGAAGCATTTACATTTTGTTAATAGATGTTTTTTCCCATAAAATAACATGGTAATCAGAGTTTAGTAACAAATTTGTAAGTTCAAAATCGGATAGCTTAAGTTATTTTTTCAATAAAATTGCCATTTATTTCTATAATTTGGAGTTCTCGAAGAATCTGATGGAGATAGATATATAGGATAGAAGCAGCATATCACCCATAAATTTGCTTTTCATTTTTTTAGCTTTTAGCATAAACATATGTTATTTTCCTTCTTTTAATCATTATAACATAAGCCACTTAATAATATGGTTAGAATTGCTTGAAGCAGATGTTGAACATGAGCTTTTGAGCTTGTAAACGACAAGAGTTCTCTTTAAAATGGATCAAATTATCATAGGAATATTTCTCAAATCTGTACTATTGTGTGATGAAATAAATGAAATATGTACTTAATGAGTACAAATATATTGACTGGCCAACCACCTACCAAATTATATTCTTAGTCATGATGTGTTAATCAGATCAGAGCGGCTGGGACTCTTAAAAAAATGTGAATTTGTTAAGGGATTAGTCAAATAAATAATGTTCCAATTCAATATGCATTGTACCGGGCGGGAAAAGATCTCTATAAAGAAAATCAAAGCACTGCATAATGATGATTCATATATTTTCTATAACTCGAATGATGCTACATTTATAACTCAAATGATGATGCCTGTCATAATGGATTTAGGCCCCAGCAGAGACATGAGAATTATAGAAATTTTCAACTACCACAATACATATATTTGTACCAAAATTTTCAGATTCTGTAAGTTTTGAAGTACATATTGCATCAATCTACTACTGACAAAATTGGTTCGACAGAACCAGAATAGTAATATCAAATATGAATATGTTTTGTAAATTGTAATTTCTAAATCAAGTATTGAACTGCATAACAGCATCTTTTTAATCAAATACATATATGTATAAAGAAAAGCCTAAAACCATTTCCTCAAATTGAGATAACTAAGCATTGTGATTACAGAGAGGCTTGATACTTCAGTGAATATAAAATGATTCAAGCTAAAGAGAATTCAAAACTCATCTTCACATGACAATCTCACAGCTAGAAGTGGAAAAAGAACTCACTTGACCTGATTTCTTGAATGCCAACCCCAAAGACAACCCGACTAGAGATGATCCAATCCAATCAATCGGGATTCAAAAGACCAACAATTCAAAATTATCCAAAGGCTTAACCCACAATCTGAAAATGTACCAAACCCAATACAATCCGAATTCAACCCGACCAAAATCAAGACTTGAAACAACTCAAGTATCAGAACCCCAATCCAAACCAGTTGCTGTCTATGAACAACCCTAGACTTCATGGACCTATCTTCAGATAGGTTACCATTTACAGAGATATTTTCATGTCTTGAAGAAGAGCAGAACCTAGCCTGATGCAGTATGCTAATGTGATGCTTAGCTGGGTACCAATTAGAGAAAAGGTGCAATACAAGCATAAGAAAGTAAAATATCATAAATATAATTCACAAAAGCAAAGTAGGAGCTGATGACACTACTATTAACAATAGACAGATACAAAAGGTACCAATTTACGGTACCAACCCTCCCAAGTTAATAACAAAAAAAAGTACAATACCATGCTTTTTATTTGCTTGTTTTGACCAATTTGGTCAGATTAAATCACAACATATCAAAGCTATTTCAAGGAACCAGCTCTC